>CAVLGL010000002.1:21337500-21892500 GCA_963668995.1 Parnassius mnemosyne
CGTAAATACGACATATTTTTCAACATTTCAGAAAACGTAGTGAATAAACCTACTGCTTCATAATATTTTCCTTTGCCGTCGATCATTTGGTAAATTTCTCTTCAACAAGATATAAGCCCAACACTTTACTTGCTGGTTACGAGTTGATTGAAAGTAAGATTAAGACTGGAAATGAATGCATTTTTATAGTTTCAGCCGAAATGCAAAATTTTAAGCCAATTGACTTTATTGTTTGGGGCTAAAGCAGAATTCTCGTCTATGTTAAAGAATCTAAACAAAAACTACAACAAACTAAGACACACCAAAAAATCTAATTTCCGATTTGAATAAAGATTCATATTGTAGTAAACAAATTAAGATTAATTAAGAATTCATAATTATAATTGGTTTTACGAAACTTCGATCAATTAGCAGTCATTTTATATTTATCAAAGTGGTTGGTAAATTATGTACCTACATTATGGAGTTTGGCGCTAAAATACAGAATTGCAGTGATTGCTTTGCACAAAATGGAGCTATTAGTAATTTTCCTTAAAGGCTAGACGTCAGGAAATTGGGCTGGTGCCCAGCTTTATACGGGAAGCGATAGAGGAAAACTGAAACAGGAGATGGGCGGCAGCATCTTTTTGATAACAATTCAAAATATATACTGCGATTGTCAACACACCTGTCAAGCGAAGAAATTATGGCAAAATAACCCTTATGAGGCAATCTATTGGAAAGACCCATGTTCACCAGTGAACTTTTATAAGCTGTAACGGATGGATACCTATTATCAGACAGATTCTGCTGCCCGTCTGCTAGTTCAGCTTCCATCTATTACCTCTCATGACCCTCACGGGATGATATGGGGTAGTGAACTCTCTTATGCCGCCACTACAGGACAAATATGATGTTGATAATAATGAAAAGATAATTATTGGTCTTTATGAGTCCATACCTGATTTGATAATATTGGAGTATGGGTGTACCCATACTCCAATATTATATGTAACATAAAATATATATGTTAGCTTAATATATTGCCAAGTATACGCGGATACAATTTAAGTTCCAACTCCTTCAACTATTCATATAGTCAGAATATAATGTCACATAAATATAAATCAGAAAAAAAAGGATGTGGAAATGTGAAGTAAATTCGAAACCAACGTAAGATAAGAAAATAGCTTTTGTAACGTCTTCGCGACGTCGTAAAAACAACTAATGTGTTAAAGATATCTATCTGTTGCGTGTAACATATAAAGATCTGTGATAGAGTTTTTCACGAACTCGATAATTACTATGTTGACAATTACAATATTAATTAACTTCATTTTAATATTCGTCCGCATGTGAGTATTTATACATATAATAAACAAAATCCTAAATAACGACACCCATGTCGATTATTAGATTTATTTACCCCATTTCAGCCCCTAAGGGGTTGATTTTCGGAAAACCTCGAAAGACGTCTTTGCTAATTTATTTTTGGGAGTATTCCTACGAAGTTTCGAATCTAATCGAATATATTTAATATTGTTTCGCCATACAAATTTTGAATCACCATTTTACCCCTTTAGGGGTTGAATTTCGAAATATCATTCCTTATTCCTTGTATACACCATAAAGGGAAACTCTGTGCAAAATTTCAGCTTTTTAGGTCCCAGGGCTGGGTTGGGCTTTGATGAGTATGTCAGTGTGTCGTTATCCGTGAGGATTAAGACGGAATGTCAAGCTGCCATTTTACGCTGGTATTCTGTGAGACCGTGGTTCTTCTCCGGTCGAGCCGACCCATTCGTGCTGCAACTATACTACAAATTTTTTTTTAATTTTTTTTTTAGAAACCTTACCCTCACAGTAACATTTTCTCCTGTATCGTGGAAGCAGTTTACAAACATAAATTGCACAAGGACAAAAATCCAGACCCGGAACAATTATTTTTATACAAATATATTGTTCCGTGCGGGATTCGAACCCGCAGCCCCAGCGCAACAACTCATTGCTAAGCCACTGCGCCACGGAAACTAATATAGCTGCAGCATGGCTCTACCACGTATAAATTTAATCATTGTCATCATGACATGGTAGCAAAACTTGTACGATTTCCTCGAGGATGAATCTGTTATAGAAAATTTTACGTGCTGGCTTAACACGTGTCCGTTAAAATGGTGAAGAACAACTTCGTAGGTAAACTTAGATGTCGAGTAAGTAAAATGTTCGTGGAGATGTAAAAACCATCATAATAATAATAATAGCGTTATATACATTGAAGCATTGCAGCATACTCTTTTCTTCTGCCCACAAAACTCCATAGGTAATGAGGAGCCCTGTATACAGTACTGAGACGTATATTAGCTGCTACTTAACTTTTTTAACTTTAATAAGACTTATAAATCAGTTTATAAGTTAAGATAGCTTTCATATTTTCCGACATATTAAGATATTTGTAACAAACCTGAGTATATGTAAATGAATGGGCTCTTGCTGAAAAATACTTTAATTAAAGAAAGCAGACATTAATTAAACAAAGGTACGTTTCATTTTACTTGTCAAAGGCGGTAATCAAACTGGTTCAAACTTAAATTTTATGGAACGTGAGCATTATTATATATTTTAGCATATATTTTAATTGCCATTTGAAGTGTGGATTTACCACGTTCTCGGCAGTGAAAGAAAATCTGCATATCTGAAAAGTTTCCTAGTTGAGGTCATCCCGTGTTGGAATCAGTCACCTGCTTGGGATATTGTAATTCATAAAATTAAAACTAAACCCAGGCATACCACTGCAAGACTTCAAGACACAGTTAGTTCATTCTGCGTAGATCGGACCAAAATTATCAATTAAAAATCTGAAGGTACTCCGATTTAACACTGACATCGGGACGTCAATCACCTCAGTCCCCCGTGACCACGGTTGCTGGAAAGCAACCGAAACGTCGGGAATATAAAATAAGTTAATTAAACGCGATAAAATCCGTAAAAATAGTTTTATTCAATGTCTTTTTATTACTTACTATCAGATTTTCGTTGTCAGTTGTTTTTTGTTTTTAATTCTAAGTTTACTTATTCAAAATAAAAACTTTGATCTTAAAGAAATAATATAAATATCAAAACCGTATTAGCCTTTACTGTTTATAACTTTTTTTAAAGTTACCACTGTAACAAGCATTGCCCATTAGAGTAGTTGTTTACATCACTCCATTAATACTAAAGAGTCTATGGTCAAGTCGTATTATACCTGTGAGAATAATCGATTACGTTTCGACTCGATTGTGTTAAAGTGACGTCAAATATTGTCTGTGGATTAAAAGTTAGCTCTTAACAGTCGGGATCATTCAGAGACGAGCCGCCGGAGTGACAAGAAGGTTTGTGATGATATATTATGTTATTTTGTTATACTTTAGCTTTGATTTAGTTTACTAGAAATAAATATTGTTATTGTATTGATTAATTCCTTTTATTTAGAATTCTATTATTCACTTTTAAGATAATCTTACATCTCAGAAGTGGGATTTACAAGACAATTTCTTTTGTGCTAAACCACCCCACGAGCTAGACCGTTGAATATTGATACTGAGTTTTATTTTATTTTTTTTCGCTTTAACGAAAAATCAATGCAAAAACAAGTATATTATCAAGTTTGTAACTACTAAATGCGACAAGATATTAACGTGACCCACGATTCGTCCGATTTAACTAGATGAGTTCAAACAATTTTTTTTTGTTCTACCTTATTTTGTTTATTTTCTGATTAAATGCCTCACAATGTGATTAAAAATATTAATTTCCATTGGTGATATAGAGAAACTAACCATCAATAGCACCAAAATAAATTCGGCATGATCGCTAATTTTCGTGATGAAAATAGATTTAAAAAAAATAGAGGATTTTACGGTTAAAATTAACGTATTGCTTATTAAATATTTTTAATAACAATATGGTTAGAAATGTTAGTTTATAAAGGTGTTGCAGTAAAATTAACCAACAAAGGTGATAGAATGATCAGCAGATTTGTGATGTTAGTAGATTAAAAAAAAAATAATTTGGAAAATCCAAAAGTGCACACTTACTTACTACACTACACTACTACACTACTTACGTTTCGAATAATCAATTTACTTTTATTAATTACCAAAACGCGTAATTTGTTTAAAGCATAAAAAAATCTTGTTTCCTTTTGCTTAACGTGAAATCTATTTTAATGTTGATACTGGCGATTCGTATTTCATTAAATAAATAGTCTGGAGAGAAAACGGGACAGTACAATAGTGAAATTCAAAAGAGTTTCTAAAACTTAAAATCTAAATTAAAAAAAAATCAAAGTAGTTAGTTCAATTTTTCCGAAAGATATCTTGTATAAAAATACATAGGCTGCACTAGAAGTATCGGGAATGGAATATTTCCACTGTTCCTGTCATATTAATTGTTTTTTTAATTGAAAAGTCCTTGGTTTTAAAAATCGAATACCATTTATTTATTTAAAAAAAAAATTCTCGGTCTTGTCACAAGGTTTTGTCAAACTTGTTTAGTCGTTGAGAAAATGGAATTGACTCGAGAAAATTCAAGAGCGATGATTTATTATGACTTTCGAAGTGGTTTAACACAAAACAGTGTGTTGACCGGATGATTTCTGCATTTGGTGATGAAGCCCCATCCAAAACCACAATTTATCGCTGGTTTGCTGAATTTCAACGTGGACGTGTCAAGCAGTCGTTCAGTCATCCAAGAAAACGTTGATGCTGTGCGTAAGCTGATTGAGGGAGATCAACATGTGACACACCGCGAAATTCAGGCAACTTCAAACATTGGCATTAGTCAAATACAATTAATCTTGTATGAACAATTAGGTGTAAAAAAGTTGTTTTCCCGATGGATACCGCATTCGCTCTGTGAAGAGCAAAAAGCGGCTCGCGTTACTTGGTGCATCAGAACTCTCGAAAGATTCCACGCAGGATCCTCAAATGCTGTATACAACATCGTATCAGGTGATGAATCCTGGATATACGCGTACGAACCCGAAACAAAAAACCAGTCACGAGTTTGGGTGTTCGAAAATGAGTTAAAGCCAACAAAAATTGTTCGTTCACGGAGTGTTGCAAAAAAAAATGGTGGCCACGTTTGTCTCCAAAACCGGCCATGTTACGACTATTCCTCTTGAGGGAAAAAGAACGGTTAATGCAGAATGGTATGCTAGCATTTGTTTGTCACAGGTCGTTTCTGAACTCCGTAAAGAGAACTGCAATTGCCGCATCATCCTCCATCACGACAATGCGAGTTTTCACACCGCACACAGAACAAAAGAGTTTTTAGAGCAAGAAAACATAGAACTATTAGACCATCCGCCGTACAGCCCCGACCTAAGCCCTAATAATTTCTATACTTTCCCTAAAATAAAGAATAAATTGCGTGGACAGAGATTTTCATCACCTGAAGAAGCTGTGGACGCCTACAAAACGGCCATTTTGAAGACCCTAACTTCCGAATGGAATAATATTCTACTGACGTCCGGGTGAAGTTATTTTCAATTAACTTTTTTTTAATAATAATCGAAATAAATAATCTTATAACTATGTGCGTCAGAAGTATTAATAGAAATATCCTCTTGCTATTGGCGTCCTTTCTTTTTAGTTATATAAGTGCAAATAAAGCTGGTGGAAGTGAAGTCGAGTTGATCGCGATTTTTTTGATTTGATGGCAATAGAGCACTAAATCTCCGATTCGCGTTCGATGTGTGCAAAGCTTTAGTTAGTAGGCGATGACCCTATTACATTATAGGTTCAAAACTTAAAACATTAAAATTGTAATTGGCAGTAATAAAATAAACTTTAAAATACCTCCCGTTATTGAATGAATACAAATTGAGATTTGTTCCTTCTTATAGTTATATACATAAAAATTATTTCGAGTTCCAGGAAAATGAGTGACAAAGAAGCCGAGGTGAATTCCCAACGCGCTCATAGTTCATGTCGCACCAATGAGCGACAGCGGTTATACAGCGAGACATTCCATAGCCGAGTTCGACAATTGCGCGGGATCGAGAGGCGCAGTCTTAGCCGCAGCCGCAGTGATTATGGTGAGCGTCGGCTACGATTGCAGTGGCCTCGAGGACGCAATTCAATGCCGCAGTGCAAGTAGCACGCGTACGCTACACGAGCAGGAACGCAAGCTGTCACGAGAGAGGGAGAAATTAAGGACGCTTGAAAAGAGGTACGTAAAGAGCGTGAGAGATGGAATGAAAGAAACAGATCGTCCAGGCGGGTTGAAACGCCTGACCCTACTCCTGATTGGATAAATACTGTTAATTTACGCACACATCGCGAACGTTCTGTATCCACACCGGCAAAAAGATATGTGAATAGTGATGACAGTGATAACGTCAATAATGTGAAAAAAACCTTAACTTATTATTATGGATGTCTTTGAGGATTGTATAAAATTATTTAAATCAAAAGCAGGGGATCGTGAATCATTTTCTAACTCTACTTTAAATAATATTATTCCTGAGTATGATCCCATGTTAAAAGAACAGACAATTAACAATTGGCTTGACAAGGTGGACGAATGTTCTGAAATTTATGATTGGAGTGATAAGCAAACGATTCACTATGCCCTGCCCAAACTCGCTGGTCTAGCTAAGATGTGGTACCAGGGTTTACCCTCTATCAAGCATACTTGGCCAAAATGAAAAGTTATGTTAAAAGAATCATTTGCTTCAACCGAAGATTACGCGGAACTATTGACGAATATGCTTGATAGGCGGGTACGTTCTGGGGAATCTTTTGAAATTTATTATTTTGCAAAATTGAATTTACTGAACAGATGTACGATATTTGGAAGACAGACAGTGGATTATTTACTCTGTGGGATTGATGATAAGGGGATTCGTGTAGGCGCTCAAGCAGCAAAGTTTTCCAAGCCTGAGGACGTACTCGAATTCTTTAAAATCATCAAATATCAGACTCGAAGTCAACCAGACTCTTATAAAGATTTCAATGGGGACAAGCGTACTAGCGTTACAAAAGTCAATAACAATTCTACAAGAAACTCTGATAGTACATACTCTAGAAAAAAAAAACAGCAGTGTTAGATGTCCTGTTACATGCTTTAACTGTCAAGGTGTCGGTCACCCAAGTTTCAAGTGTCCTGAACCGATCGTAAAATGCACTAATTGTTATTTCTTGGGGCATGATACCACTCACTGTCCAAAACTGAAGGATTAAGAGAATGTCTTTACTCCGTCGCCACGCCAAGTTTAATTGGAGAGGTTGAACGGTATAGCTGAACAATTTTAGCATCTTTGGGACCATTGTTCACAGTAAGAATAAAAACATGTGGATGAACTTTTAAATAATATACAGTTAGGACTAAATACCACTACTGATAACGTTATTAAGAAAACTCGTACTGAATTTTTGTTAGGGAGAAGTGAAGTCTGAAGCGAGTGAACGGATAAAGAGAAATTAGGCGGCAAACAAGTCATAAAGTTATAGATATAGAAGTTGGTTGAGCAAATAGATGAGTTTGTGTGTTTAGCATGTGTATCTAACAGGGATGGTAGATATGATAAGGATATAGAACGACGAGTGAATGCAGGAAATATAGTAAATGGGGCTCTACACTGTATTGTGCAATTCACAATGCTGTGTTTGTCCCTATCTTAATGTATGGTAGTGAAGTCTGTTTGGAAGAAACAGCTCTATAGTAGAACAAATGCTGTAGATATGCGGTTATTAAGGAGTATGTTAGCGCCCGATTAACCTGAATGATAGGATGAGAAATTGTGTGATAAGAGAAAAGTGTGGTTTGCAAGATGTTGTGACCAGAATTAAAAAAGGAATGCTTCGGTGGTAAGGTCATGTAGAATGGGCGAAGAAAGCGTAACAAAGTGTTGCAGAAGTAGATGATAGAGTCGGGAAGGGACGCCCTAGGCAAAAGTTTATTGATCAAATTGGCGAGATATTGAAGATGGGCCAGATTAATAGTACGCTTAGTCAACGAGCATGTTAGTATGTACGCGTAGGTATATGGATGTAAAAGAGGCGAGAGCAGTGTGTCTGAATCGTACCAAATGGAAATCCGTAGCCCCTGTCTAACGCTTTGGATGACAGGTGTGTGTGTTTATATACTATGATTATATAGAGGCTGATCGCGTTAGGATAGCAAAGGCGAGAGTAGCGGCACCGGGTCAGAAAAAAAGGTACTGTTGGAAGTTTGGTTCTGTGTCAGGGTATATAGGATTTAAAAAAGTGTCCTCCCAAATTACTGGTTCCTTGTAAAAGACACTCCTTTGACGAAAAAAGAAGTAAAGTATGAAACAACTGTTACCATGATAAAAGAAATGACAAATATTCCGATGGTTGAATTTCAACATCTCTGCTTGCTCTTCCAGTGAAGACAATGATAGCCAAAATGATAATATTTGTAATAAAGACTAATTGAACCTAAGTGCTATGGATATAATTTGATTATTAATATAAAATGTCTAATAAAGTTATATATTCGTATCATAACTGAATCGTATAAAATTTGCTGATTCAAAGTTAGTGAAAGTAGTAGAGATATAATTACGTATAAATAGAACAAAAATTAGGACACTAAATATTTTTTAGTTTAGCTACATGTTAGGTTATTAAAATAAAATAATTTTTATTTGTAAATTGTAATTTGTTGTCTTTGATCATTGACAGTGAGTTGAAGTTGTGTAACTCTCACACCACACGGTTATAGATATTGAGTGACGGGTATTAGAGTCGGGCAGGATTGGCGTATGAACTCGTCGCCCATGATTGACTTGAAGTACCGCAGCCGAAGATGGTGTGTCGGTGAAGGAAGTAACTCTCACACCACACGGCTATAGATATTGAGTGACGGGTATTAGAGTCGGGCAGAATTGGCGTTTGAACTCGTCGCCCATGATTGACTTGATGTACCGCAGCCGATGATGGTGTGTCGGTGAAGGAAGTAACTCTCACACCACACGGCTATAGATATTGAGTGACGGGTATTAGAGTCGGACAGGATTGGCGTATGAACTCGTCGCCCATGATTGACTTGAAGTACCGCAGCCGATGACGGAGTGACGGTGAAGGAAGTAACCCTCACACCGCATGGCTATAATTAAGATTTAGTGAGAATTTTGCGCGTCGGGCATGATTGACTTAAGAATTGACCGCCCACGAATAGCTCAATTGTGATGTGACAGTGTTGTGAGAGTGGAGGAAGTAGCTCTCACTTTACACAGCTGTAAAATATAGATATAACACATTGTACTATGGTTACCACTATTCATTAAAATTGTGTGACAGTTTATGTAAGTTTAGGGAATGTGAATTATTGTACAATACATTAAAAATTAAAACAGTATTATTATATCAACTTATAAGCTAAGAAGAAACGAAGGGACTCGTTTTTGAAGGATGGCCGACTGTAACAAGCATTGCCCATTAGAGTAGTTGTTTACATCACTCCATTAATACTAAAGAGTCTATGGTCAAGTCGTATTATACCTGTGAGAATAATCGATTACGTTTCGACTCGATTGTGTTAAAGTGACGTCAAATATTGTCTGTGGATTAAAAGTTAGCTCTTAACAGTCGGGATCATTCAGAGACGAGCCGCCGGAGTGACAAGAAGGTTTGTGATGATATATTATGTTAATTTGTTATACTTTAGCTTTGATTGAGTTTACTAGAAATAAATATTGTTATTGTATTGATTAATTCCTTTTATTTAGAATTCTATTATTCACTTTTAAGATAATCTTACACCACTATGAATATCTTCCGTTGGCTAGGATAGATTCAATGATATGAACTGTTGACAGCTGTTTGAGAGTGTCTCATAAACTACGAGTAGCGAGAATAAGTGCATCGCATAAACGTTATATTCGGGTAGAATCTACTAGATCTACTAGTTAGTCTGTGAACGTTATATAAAAGTAAATTGAATATAATGAGTATATTAATATAAGTGTATATGATTTCCTACCAAGTTGAAATTCATGCATAATTATCCGAAAAATATCGCAGTAGTCGAAAGGTCTAGGAGAATATCAAACTAAGGGCTCAACTTCCAATGAATTATAAATAAAGAATTGGTAGGTACTTTGGGAAGAAACCTGTTGTAATAACATACCAAAAAAATATAGTAAAGCATATAATATTCCGATCGCCATCGATTTGCAAAGAAGAAGATAGGATAAAAATAAAAACGAAAGGCAATATCATTATGCTATAAATAAGTTAACTGCCGTACTAACTGCTTTTACCGTACAATATCATTCCTTAATACTTCTTAGGGAGGGCGACGTGAATCCGTGCTACGAGCTCGTATTTTACAAGCGGTTATCATTAAGAGCTTTACCGTACTTGCTAACTCTCTGGAGAACAGTACCTCTATTTTCTTTTGTTTTTGTCGCATTCCTTAAGATTTCCTTTTCAAAGGGATTTTACGTAACAGTTGGAAAAAATGTTAGCTTTTTTGCGTCAATCCCTAGATAGGCGTCAGATAAGTATGTTTATGAATTTTGTCTTGTTACTTAAATGTATTTATTTTTATAAAAACTAAATTCAGTATAATTATTTTAATGTTTCTATTATAACAAGCTTTTGAAACGCCGTTTATTCGTTTCTATATATATATCTAAATAAGTCTGTAACGAGGTTTATTACACAAAGGGCAGAATTGTATTGCATGTTAAACACATAGATATTTATAAATTCCATTTCTTGAAGAATGTTTTAAAATTCAATTCATAATTCATGTCATCCTGGGGTGTTATAAGTGACAAAGGAAAACAAACCAGCAGATGGGCAGCAGCGTCTTTCTAATAATAACCAAAAAAACAAAACTACGGGTTGCCCACCCTATGTCAAATATCTCCAATATGAGGCAAATCAAGGGAAGGCCTATATTATATATTCTGTAGTGGACTTTGATAGGCTGTAATGAATAAAGTGCACTATTGAGCTCATTCATTACAATTTGTTAGTCGTCCAAAGTGCCTGCCACTGATAATGTGTTGTGTGGCAATTTTTTATTATTGTGCAGCTATTAAA
Organism: Parnassius mnemosyne; assembly: GCA_963668995.1. Taxonomy (NCBI): domain Eukaryota; kingdom Metazoa; phylum Arthropoda; class Insecta; order Lepidoptera; family Papilionidae; genus Parnassius; species Parnassius mnemosyne. Next base: position 21,348,540 of record CAVLGL010000002.1, read on the forward strand.
AATAACCCAAATTACATCCCTAACAAAACCTGTGCTTCATCGCAACATAGAGATTTTAATTTCATAATAGTAAGGGTAAGAAACGAGTATACAGTTCATCTGATGGTATGTGAATGCTGTGGCCCATAGACATCTACATTTATCCTCAATTAAGAGTCCAAATGCAGATGCGTTGTCACCCTTGAGGACTAAGATGGAATGCCTCGTGTCAGTAAAAAGGGTCTCCGGTTCTCTACACTTACCATACGAAACACAGCAGCGTGAAGCTATTTTACGATGGTATTCTGTAAGAGCGTGGTCCTACCCCGGTCGAGCCGACCCTTTTGAGCTAAAACCACAATATAGCTGCAGCGTGGCTCTACCACGTAATAATCTTCTATTGCGGATATCCTCATTTAATGTGTTTAAACTAAAATAAAAAAATTCAAATTCTTTATGTAATTTCTTTCGAGCGATTCTTAAGATGCAATATATTGGATTATTTCAGTCAAAAGCCTAGTGTATGATTTGCAAGAAAAGAATATAAAGGTAAAAAAATAATGAAAGTATCTAGAAAGAATACGACAATAGTTATCTGTCATTTACTAATCGAAGAGTTAGTGAGGTATCGTCGATTTGCTTATTATTGCAGCAGTACAATGGGTTATTATGAGCCAGTATTAACTACTAATAATTAATAATTAATTGAGAACTAATATAAAATATAAATAAAGGCTGTCAAGCTTACCATCTTAGTGATGATGCACTTGTAGTTTGAAGTTTACTGTTGGCTCGTTTGTTACTTAAATTGTATTATACTACTTTCTTGTACAACGTGTTAACTTAGACTGACAGTGCGGTCAAAAATGTTGACGTCTTCAGTAGTAACACAGTGAGTTTTCCAGCAATGAAGTTGAAAAACTATTATTATATTAATTTAATACTTAATTTTCCAATGGTTAATATTAATGTGGTATAATTTAATAATACACTTATTAACTTCATATATTTTTATCGACTAGAAAAATGTCCACGAGACCGAATTTCGGTCACGGCAGCATTGTGGAGGAATACTGCCTTCTGTCTGCCTGCCTTCTGCGTAGGATATGATCATAGGGCTTGAGTGTATGCGCAAGCTCAGGTGCACTCTTTATTCTCTTCCTCTCATAGTCCGATAGGACGGTAATACCACAACGACCAGACAACGACCGGAGAGATCAAGCGCAGGACCAATGATTTTACGATACGTGCTTTCCGAAGAACGGGGGTGACGCCCGCTATTGATTATGTTTAAAAGCATAACCCAATAACTGATTTTGGCCAAACCCGATATTCATAACCAGGATTTCATAGCACATGAGTAAATAAACGGAATAGAGATAAAACTTGCACTTGTTAAAGGTTGCACTACTACAAGCACGCGGGGCATGTGTGTGTGACCGCTGACTGCTTGTCGCGTATGCGGCGAGACTGGAAAAAACCGGATACGCTGACACAGTCAGTGGACAACAATCTCAGGGTCAGTGCGACGCACGTTGTTTGTTTTGTTAGTTGCAAGTTTGAATAATTTAATGTAAAATCGTGGTATTGTTAATAATGGTTGTTCATTGTACTGTGTGTATGAATAATACTAGAAAAAATAAAAATATGTCATACTTTTACTATCCCAAGTAGTACAATAGGTACCTAAGTAAATATTTGATTATTACTTTTTCAAGTAAGTACCTTTATTTTATTGTATTATCTCTTTTTATAAGAAGAGGGTAATACACGGTGTGTTTTTACTATTTTTATTGTTATTACAAGTGTTTACTAAACATTTGTAGGTATGTGGGTGGGTTGGTATGTGTAAGCATGTGTGTTAAGTTCACATATTGCAAGTAAGATTTGAACCACTTCCCGATGTCTAATTGAGTACAAATATATTTATAACTTCAGTGACAATGATAGATATAACCTGATGCTGCAGCCAGGATTGTCTCCTTACTAGAGAACTCTTCAACGGGTAGTAGCAGGCCATGAAATTTTGTATGTTAGTTTAATTTTGATAGTTTACCACGATTTTTATCACGAACTGCTGCTGCAGCCAGCGTTCTCTCCTTACGAGGAAACTCTTTAACGGTTAGTAACCGTTAAAGAGTTTCCTTTTAGACCATACGGACTCGAAATTTTGTATTTAAATTTAATTTTGTTTGCTAAACATGATCTTCACTAATTGCTACTGCAGATAGGATAGATTCCTCACAGGGAACGTTTCAACAACTAGTAGCATGATCATGAAAGTTTGAATACGCGTTTAAAAACATTTTTGATGAAAAATGGTCATAAAGACTGTAATGTATATTAAAAGCCGGAGAGAACACAAAGAACGTAACGCAATCTATAACCGTTTATTCCACCACGAATTCGCTAAATTATTAATTTACCCGCCACCTATATATAATCAGTCTAAACCTACTACCTTACATTACACTCCTCTACACTTATTTATCACTATGCTAATCTATACATATAATAAAACTGTAAATAGCAGATGTCTGTACATTTTATATTTTTGTAATAAAAGTGATTGAGGGGTACTAAAAATAAGTAATTAAATACATTTCTACCATTTTTAGAATTTTCTGTCTGTCTGTCTGTCTGTCTGTCTGTTTGTTTGTTTGTTAACGTATCACGTAGAAAGTACTAATTTATATCATAAGAATTGTTAAGTAAATTATAAAGTGTATCTTCGGGTTACATTTAGTCTTTATTTCATTAAAATCAGTTCATTCCATCAAAAGTTATGATAAATATTCTGAAGTATGGGTAGGGAAGTATAGGTACGAATTTGCTCAACGGTGGCTTTGTTTGAGTCATCAAGTGCATTTTAAACTAATATCATATCATAAATCATAGTTAAATTATGTAAAATAATGATATAATTATGTATATCTAAAACGCAGTAAACAAAAGTATTAAAGAACGTATTAAATATATTATACAAAAATATATTAACATTATTAACTAAATCTGAAGCACAATAGTTAACCCATTTCTTCGATAGATGGTGGTGTTGTGAAAATGTAATGCAATTGTAATGTGGTTTCTTCCTGTAGATGAGTTTTCATATTTACTGCTAATCTTTATTATATTACTCGCTGCCCTACTGCGTGTTGACAAACTCAATTTATTCTTTACCGCCGAGTACTCTATGTGGTAAATCAAATTTTAAAAGAGCTATTAACAATTGCGTTGGTTTTGGCGAGAGTCAAACTTTATTTTTTGCTTACTGTGCAGGCACTGATTTATAAGTTCTCTTACGTTTTATATAATGTATCAATCGCGTCAATTAATCTCTTTTATTTTTAGAATTGATGTTAGCAGCGCCATCTCTCTTTAAATATATAATAAAAATGATGATAACATGTTGTATCTCTTTCTGTACATTGTATATATATTTTGGTGGCTAAAATCATTATGGGGAACTGAAAATAATTAAATAAGAACATTTTATAAGTTTTAGAATTGTCTGTCTGTCTATTTGTCTGTTATTATATGAACGCATCACGTCTAAAGTAAACATCTTTTATTTTCAAAGAAATCGTTAAGAAAATCATAAAGCGTATCTTCGAGTTACATTTAATCTTTGTTTTATTAAAATTGGTTAATTCTATCGAAAGTAATGATTATTATTTTGAAATGTGGGTTCGGATTTGTTCAATGGCGCCATAAAATCTCAGAAATAGTAATAAAAAGATTTGTGTTAAAAAAAACGTTCCATAATAATTAATATATTTATACTTAAAACACAAAAAGAGATTTAAAAAGGATGTTTTCTCACACAAAGGACGTAATGGATGGAGATGTACAAATTACAAACTTTTCTGAATTGCTGTGTTGAGATTTTTCGCCGATGAATCGTATTGAGACTTACTGAAGAAATTTGTATCCATCGAAGCCATACAACGGAACCCGACCAAAAATAAAAATTTTGCATCGAAATGTCGTGATATTGTATTTACAATATACGCAAAACCAGTACTGTTATTTTAGCGGTTTGGGAACTAGATTTAGCGCTTTTTTGGATGTATAGCGCGCATTTCGAAATTTTAGCACCTAGCGCTTAATCCAGCGCTTTTTGGTGTATTTAGCACACATTTCAAAATTGTAGCGACTAGCGGTCTATCTAACTCTTTTATAGCAGCTCTGTTAGTCCACATTACCGATAATAATAATAATGACCTTTATTATTTTTGCCACAAATAGTACATTGCAGTTTATCTTTTTCAAACATATTTTTTCCACAAAACAAAGAGCGTGGGAGACGAGTCCAAACTAGGATACCCTGTGCTATGGATCTCCTGGCTTCCCCTTTAGGATGATCAACTTGATTTTTTTACCGACGACTATAAGCGGGGAAATCCCCTTTATTAAAGTTTTCGTTCATGGTTTTGGCAACGCATTTATTTTGCTTTATTCAGTTTCAGTCAGTTGCTTAGAGCACAGCTAAGTTAAAAGTTACTTAGAAGTTATGACACAAAGAAACTGTGTAGCAACCGCAATCAGATGCTGACATCTGAAACTAAGTTGCGAAATACATTGCACTTTAAAACAATTAATGACATTTTTATTGTTCGTACAGTACTAACTACTGTTGACAGCAATTGCCATAAATATAAGTCGATGTCCTGCGAAGTATTGATACATCAAAAAAATATTGCCAGAAAAAAAACTTAATGTTGTTTTCTTTATTATGATTAAATAAAAAAAAAACACAAACTTTGTTTGTAGTTAATTTAGCGCGAAATCTAGGGCTTTTTTAAAGCGCTGTTTTCATGAAATCTAGCGCTTTTTGTGTTGTCCTAGAGCTGAATGAGTTTTTTTATCTGGCAGCACTGCCCAAAAACCCTCTATTAAGAAGTAACTTTCCTTTCAGTTTTAAGCGCGTTCAGTTCCCAGTTACAGTGAGCGTGTGTTATGCGATGACCGTAAATAAAGCGCAAGGTCAAACTTTACGCGTTGTAGGAGTGTACCTCAGTACTGACTGTTTTGCACATGGCCAACTCTATGTTGCTTTTTCCCGCGTTAGTAGCCCCCGTAACCTTTTTGTGTACACCCCGGCTAAGCCTACTTCTAACGTCGTTTACACAGAAGCTCTATCATAAACGACTTAGAACTTTGATGATAATGATTTATTTAGTTACCACTTATTGATACAGTAATGAAATAAATCGTTTTATATTCTCTTACCTAAACGACAAATTCTTTATGTAAAACCTGTATACGCGAGCTACGCCGCGGGCACAGCTAGTCTTAAATATAACTTAACTACTTAACAATATTGTATCAGCGCTTAATCAATAATAAGGTTTTTGAGTCTACATTGCCTTATAGGGCGACTCCGAGGCTCTGTGGGTGGTACAACGTTTGGCAAGGTATCCTGATACGCCTGTGAACCCGGGTTCTCACTGGTCGTCTCTTCTTCCCCTTTCAAGTATTGTCTATACCAAACATCTTCCGAAGATATGGGGTTGTGAACAGGACAAAGATGATGTTGACAATAAAGAAAAGGTAATTTGGTGTTTATGACTCCATTCCTGATTTGATAATATGGGAGTATGGGTGTACCCATACTCCAATATATATATTATATGTAATATAAAAAAATATATATTAGCTTGATATATTGCCAAGTATACGCGGATACAATATAGGTTCCAACTCTTTCAACTATTGAGCCACGATTCATATAGTCAAAATATAATGTCACATAAATATAAATCAGAAAAAAAAAAAAGATGTGGAAATGTGAAGTAAATTCGAAACCAACGTAAGATAAGAAAATAGCTTTTGTAATGTCTTCGCGACGTCGTAAAAACAACTAATGTGTTAAAAGATATCTATTGGGTGTAACATATAAAGATCTGTGATAGAGTTTTTCACGAACCCGATAATTACTATGTTGACAATTACAATATTATTTTAACTTCATTTTAATATTCGTCCGCATGTGAGTATTTATACATATAATAAATCTGTAGAAAAGTCAAAAAACAAGTCCAGGGGACTAAGTAAAGGGATCTGAAGCCAAAATAGTGGCTATAAAATTTATGTCTGTCTGTGTGTCTGTCCGTGTATTCCGGAGTCACGTAAAAATTACTGGACACCGATTCACCGATTCAAAGAAGTTTAAGTGTATTCCTTCCTATAGCTGTTAATTTTCTAATATATGGGACGAAGGGTGTTTTTCAAATTAATACCATATTTATAATTTAAATTTAAATTATAGTTATAACCTACATAGGTGCAATAATTTGAAACTGCACCGATTTAGTTATCAAAATGGCGCCATCTATCTTTAAATGGAAAAAGTAGTATATTTTGCCTTCAGTTACTAATAAATTAAATAATACAAATAGCTTACATTTATATGTTTAAAATTTTTAACGTTTAGTTTTTTAGTACTTTTGTTATTTTATTTTAAAAGTGTAATAATTTTAATACATAATTTGACGTCGATCAAATATATGAAAATTGTAAAGGTTTTTTTTATTTCAATTACTAATCTATATGTAAACTGATTAAAACTGGTCTGTCTGCAATTATTGAAAAACTTTAATTATCATTAATAGTTTTATTAAAGAGATTTTTATATTATGTCGTGGTCAGATCGTCGAATTGATCATATACTGTCATAAATTAGTCTATCATTTCGTGAAATGGTGTGGTCATTTCATAATATTTAACGCTGTTTGTTGATCATGTCATGATATATCTTGACCAAATCAATCAATAGAAATCGTTTCAACATAATAGTAAGTGAACAACACGTTACTATTTCATGATATGGTCATATGACGATATCATCAATAGTTTTTCACAGCTTGCGGCGTTCAAAGCGTATTTTTTCTTAACAAAAACAGAACTTTTTACAGAGTTGACATCACTTTATGCCTTATTGATATAATAAATAAATGTTCGCTTCTATCGCTGATATTACTAGATAGTATAGGTTTGGCTTTCATTATTTCACAAATAAAATTAAATAATAGAATGATACAGTTGGATGTGTAACTACTGGGTAGATGTGATCAATAATCGTCCAAAAGCTTAGTTTCAGTTTTTATGAATTATATTTAAAGAAATACGAGGGCCGTGTAGCTCGCCGTGAGAATTCATATTTTTTTATAGGATAGGCACAAACGAGCACACAATCCACCTGATGGTAAATGGTTGCTGTGGCCCATAGACATCTACATCTATCCTCGTTTGAGGATCAAAATGCAGATGCGTTGTCACCCGCGAGAACTGAGATGGAATGCCTCTTTTCCAGTAAAATGTGTCTCCGGTTCTCTACACTCGTCATACGAAACACAGCAGTGTCAAGCTGCTATTTTACGATGGTATTCTGTGAGAGCGTGGTCCTTCCCCGGTCGAGCCGACCCATTCGTGCTACAACTATACTACTAATATAGCTGCAGCATGGCTCTACCACGTATATTCGTGCTACAACTATACTACTAATACAAAATTGTGCTGCCCATCTCCTGTTCGTTTTCCTATGTTGCCTCTTACGACGGGACGATATGAGGTGGCGAATTCTCTTTCACTGCCAAAACAAGGCGAAAATTTTTCTACTCGCATTTATGAGAGTATAATAATAATAATAATATTAATAGTATGCTTGCTAAGTTCACTGTGAATTAAATTTATAAGGCATAAAACAAATTTTAAGGAACTTATCGCGTATAATTTAAACTTTTTTAATTCCCGATGTTTTGGGCACTTTACTGCACCCATCCGGGAGGACTGAGATGTTTGACTACCTGATGTCATAGTTAGAATAGAATAAGAATAGAATAGAATAGAATAAATGCAGTAGTATGCTTGGTTTGAATTTAATTTTAGTAATTATGGGGTCTTTAGCAGATAGTAGCACTCAGCCATCTTCCCTATTAAAATTAGGATGTGTTTTAATTCCAATAGCCTCGCGAATCATCATTGGTAGAAATCGGTGTTCTATTGCAAGGACTTGCTATCTGTCACATCCGATATAATGGTTGGGACGATACCAAACATGTTGACATACTTTAAACGTCCTGGAACGTCGGTGCTTCACATCAACGATATGTTCTATTACGCGGTTTTTATGGAACTTTCATCCAAAGATGCGTAAAAGAACCTCACGTAAAAAAAGTTAAAATTAAACGTGATAAAATCCGTAACATTAGTTTTATTCCATTTGTAGTATTACATCATTATAGAACTGCATTTATGAAATTTTGAAGTCTACTTGAACGTAAAAAAATATTTCTTCTAATTTTATAATTCATATTGCCAATGATATGAATAATATATTTTATTCATATCATTGGTCCTATTTAATATATATATCAATATTAAATAGTAAAGAGTAAAATGTAAAATGTAAATAATAATTAATAATAACTTTTGATTCCAAGACAATTTACCTTTCTTATGATTACTTCAGAAAACACGTCCGATATAAAAAATAGTAGGGATTTCTAGACATATATACTGTAGCATATTATATCTATGCCAAATACCAATTATCTATATCTAACAGTGTTTTATAATTTAAAAAAAATCTTTGACAGACATAGAGACACAGACACCGAGGTGACTCTAAAAGTGATCGGATTTTGTTAAATTTGGCATAGAACAGCATTTAATGATGTTCCTAAATTCAAGCTCACGCGAGCGAAGCCGCGGTTAAAAAGCTAGTTTCACTATAAAAACATAAGGATGAGGATTTATTCATTTTGTGGTACGGCATAATTTGTTCTTTTACATCTTCTTAGATTGCTATAAAATATCATTTTCTTTAGATTCTCTTATTAGGTCTGTATAAGGAATTAACTTATATTTTATTAGATTTTGTAAGAACCAGGCAATAAAATTTACAGACTATTAATTTTTGTTTTATTGTTAGCAATTTTGTGGGATGCCATTTATTGGCTCAACAAGACGCGACATCAATTGGCCTATAAAATAAACAACAGTAGAAGTAATCGTATATAAAATATATGTATACAGGGAAGATCTTGGCGCAACTTTATTTAATAGGTATTGTTTGTTATCATTATAAGATTATTTAATATTTGGCCTAGTCATAATATACTTTTTTATCATATTATCATTTATGATTTTACATAGTTTCGTGTATTATGCACCATACGCAAATTTACCAAAAACGTCTGTAGTGTGAACTTAATATATATACAATTTGTTGTTTTTTGGAACGAAAATTCTTATCGGACGATACGAATTTGGTAGAAGGGGGCTAGGCGAGAAAGTTTAAGATTTTTCCGTCACGACCCCTTCTGACGTAGTGTTTACGAGCTTGGCGGCTATCAGGAAGCGAGATAGAATAATATCCATCTCCCTTGCATTTTTTCGTATCTTACTGTAACGAACCCCCCCCCCCCCCCCCCCATCTTTTTTCTTTTCTACTATATATCCACTTATACTTGTATTTCTTTAGAATCTATATCTGTAAGATATATAAATATATCTAATTTAAGTGACCAGTATAACTTGATCTTTCTAAATGTTTAAATATAGGCCGTTTAATAAATTTATGGCGTGATCGTCTTAGTTAGGACCCTTTTTTACGTTGTGTTCTTTTAGGTGATAACTTTTTTAAGAGTGAATGTCAATGGACTACTGTAAGGCGTTGATGTTCTTGTGATGATACCAGCTTGTTCCATTTCATTTAACTTTTCTTCCATTTTCGCTCTATATGCATATGGAATGGGATAGGACCTAGTAACTATAGGTTCATCATCGATCATTTCAATTTTATGCTCATAGCAATTGGCTCTTCCCAATTTGCTCGAAAACATATTCTTATGCTTTTCCAAAACCTTACTAAGTTTTGCCCTTTCAGAGACCTCCAATGTAGATCCTATTTTTATATTTATTAAGGGATCATCGGTACATTGTTTGATGCAGTTATTATGTAATACAGATTTATTATTATATTTGAAAGGTATAAAGTAGTCTTTGTTTTTCACTTTAAATTCTATTCCAACAGTAGTATTTCTCAAATCAATCAATATTTTATTTCTCTTGAGCCAGTCAAAGCCTAATATTAAAGGTCTTATTAAATTACCTACAATTAAAGTTTGTGTTTCAAAGACTACTTCATCTATCTTTATAGGCAATATGATCATCTGTTGTATTTTTGTGCTGCGCTGCCCAACAGCACCTTTTATTTGCATTGCTTTAACTGGCATTATTGATATTTTTCGATTATTATCTTTAAATTGTAAATATAAACTTTCTGAAATGCATGTAACATCGCTCCCAGTGTCGAGGAGCGCGTCTATTTCTTTGTCAAATATTGAAACTTTAATTTCAGATCTCATATTCCCTATAAATTCCCTTTGATATTTATCTTCATTTTCCTCGAAGACTGTTTGCACGAATAACTCCGTTATGGGCAAGTCCGATCTGGCTTTTAAGGTGTTTAATATGATATTTACATTGTCATTATAACCAAGGCCTTCTCTGTTAAAATTTGCTTTTAAAGTAATAGGTTTTCGCAACCCTCTATTGTTTTTACCCAATGTTTGACCAGGTCGCCAACCCAGTTTTAATAACATATTTAATGCTTTGTTCCCTTTTAAATTGTAAGGGGTCGAATCGGGAACTAGTTCGACCTCTACAGCTCTAAATTTGGCTCAGGGGCCGTAACATCAGGTTGGTCATTAGTGAAATGTATTTCATGTACTTCATTAACCTTTTTTTTTCCCTCTTCGGGTTTACATCATGTTTTGTATGATTGTTGTATTTCTTTATGTTTTTGCTCCGTATTATTATTAAACTTCCTCCTTTTCTCATTATAGTAAGGTTCACGACCTTCATCTTGTTTGTCGATGGCATCTAAGTTTCTTAAGAAATCTGTCGTGTCTATTATTGTCTCAATTTTAGCTATTCTCCATAATTGCTGCACAGTTTTAGGATAATGTCTGATGACATCAGTTACTAATTGTTTTTCAGGTATCGGATATGATAATGTTTGTGCCTTCTCAACCACATAAAGAAAATAACTAACCATGGTGGGGTGTGTACTTCTATTCCATTTATTTTGCACAAGGAATGTCTTTACTTTATTTTGTTCTTCTTCACCCCAAAACACTCTTAGGAAGTCAGCTTTAAAATCATCAAAAGTTGTCCAACGCACATTATTAATGCGAGCCCAATACTTGGCTTCACCTACTAAGCACTCTTGTGCAATCGAAATTTCGAGACCATTAGATGGAACTTTCTTTAAATAATTGGTGAGATCTTCCAAAAGTGATACTGGATGAGTATTTCCATTTCCAAATTTCGGCTTTTCTATTGTTACATTATGTACATTATATACAATACTTTGTCTAGGATCATTTACATGAGAGGTGCTCGCTCCGGACACCTCTCCTTGATTTATTTTAATTTGATAATCTTTCGTTTGGTTAATAAATTTTTCCTCAAGATCCTTTATTTTAACCTCAAAGGTTTTCACTGCATTCTTAATTAATTTCTGAAGCATTTTCATCTCATCTTTAGGCTTAGCCTTAATTGAGGTTGATTTTTTCTTATTTTTAGCCATTTTAATTTTTATTTCCACTTTTTTTTTGCACTTTTTGTGTCCTTCACTTACTTTAATTGAGTTTTTCCACTTATTTCACTTTATAATATATAGTATTGCAGTTTTTTTTACACCTGTTGTGTCCTTCACTTAGTTTAATTGAGTCTTTCCACTTATTTCACTTTTTATTATTTCGCTCCGTTATGCACACACCTATTATATTAGTCAATTTTAATATTTAAGCCCCACCCCCAGACTCTCAACCACCCCCAGCAAACACCACTCTCCAAGACACCTCTCCATTTCACGGACAACAAATTGTAGGCATATAGCCTACCTCATAATTTTATATTACCAGCCTCCTATTTCAAATTTAACCTCTATCTTGGTCACGGCACCAAATTGTAACGAACTCCCCCCCATCTTTTTTTCTTTTCTACTATATATCCACTTATATTGTATTTCTTTAGAATCTATATCTGTAAGATATATAAATATATCTAATTTACGTGACCAGTATAACTTGATCTTTCTAAAGGTTTAAATATAGGCCGTTTAATAAATTTATGGCGTGATCGTCTTAGTTAGGACCCTTTTTTACGTTGTGTTTGTATAGTAACTTAGTTCTTTTAGGTGTATCTTGGAAGAATGAATATTCACGAGAGCAATCGAAAGCTGTTGGTAGAGTTCACGAAGACAGAGCTCAAAAAGGTTAAGAACAATAAATTGTCCCTATTCCACTTGTATCTGGTTCACAACAGTCAATTCCTTATTAATTAATCCCTTCCCGCTTGGAAAAGGCTCACAATATTTATATCAAATACCAGTTACAAGGGCTTCGCTCTCCCACATTTTAAAAAAATGTGGAGGAGGTACACGGCCCCACACACGCCGCGCACGGTGAGCGCCAACCATTTTAACGCGCTCCCCCCGAAGGGTACGCAAAGTTGGGAACTGGACCGTAGTCCACAGCAAAATAACTGGCGAACCAGTAAAAGAGGACTTGGCCCCTTGATAGTGCGTAAGCACAAACATCGACCGAAGTCGCGCATGTCAATGCGTGTAAAGGCCATACAGAATACGATCAAATCCAGCCACAGTGAAATGTACGTCACACGGGTTAGGCAACAATCGGCACACTGACCATAAAAAGCCCTCCGTGAGTGCCACCACCTGCCAGACCGCCGTTTCTGCAGACGTGATGTAAGTGTAAGGCATCACCACCAATTGCATGGTCAGCACGGCCAATTGGCCGCAGAGCGTGTCATGAGTCTACCGCTAACCTCAAGGGAATGGGGTCCCACGTCGCGCGGATTTCGGCCGCAGCCTTGAGAGCCTCCTCAGATTCTCCCTCCAGCTACCACCCGCATGAGGTCGACACATATGCTCCACCAACCAATACAATGGCAGATATAGCCAATAGGCAGTTATAAGATAATATTAATAATTCGCCATCAGAAAGGGTTTGTGTCACTGACGTTGAGTATATGCATTTTTCGATCATGTTTGTCTCACCCACCAACAAGTTGCCTTCAATCTCTCAAAGGTGGGAACTTTATAGAGATATATTATTAAGTTGTTATATAAAACATCATGGAGGGCAGACAGTCTGCAGCCCCGCAATGAAGGGACCCGACTTGGGCAAAGCTACTTAGGTTGTGAGTCAAACCAAGACGTAGAGAGCGCCATTGAGAATAGCGACCCGCCAAACAACCATCGTAGAGACGCAATGCTACAGAATGCAACAAGCATCAATACGACTATCGTCGGGCTTACACCATCCCAAGGTCCCCCATACAGTCCCAGCAGACATCACCACCCACATACCTCCATCGACCAGAACCACAAGATGCATCGAATCAGGTGCAGCACACCCGCAGATCCATCACAAGACACAATACTGCAAGTAGCAGTAAGCATCAATGCAACTATCATACGGATGGCGCCCCCTCACAACACACCCACATGATCCCTATCGACTTTGGTAACAAAATTTGATAATGTTGTTAACTAAGAATACCACCAACGTATCATAGTAGCACGGTACTAAGACGTCAATAGCCAATTATCCACGTATCATAGCGCTATTGCACTAAGACATGAAGTTGAGTATGCTTGCTGCAATTAAAAGTACTACCAAACACACTCACCCTAATCCGAAAGATAGCCGACGTATCATAACGCTATGCGCTAAGACGCCGCCCACAACCGGTAGGGGTGTGCGATGTCCACGGGCAAGTCGTATTGCTACAACAAACCCGCTTACCACCGGCACTAAGATGATAATATGTCTAGGACACATCGGTTAGTGAGTCCAAATTTACCTCGGTCTCAGAGGCTGCGAAGCAACCTACACGCCACTATAATAATCCTTTTCAAGTCCCATTTCTTTCAATATAATGCTTTTACATATTCGAGACCTTCCACATATTTGCTTTATTTCATAGATCATACTACTGTATGTCTTATTCATATTGGACTTCAAGTCATAACTCTGCTATCCTAATGCTTATGCATCATAGAGACCTTCTATATTAATGCTTTGGTTCGTCAGACCTTACTATGTTAAATCCCTAATATAGGACTAGTCATTGTGCAACCTTAGTATTAGCAGTCGGTCAGCCGACCACCCCATATATATGTACAACCTTGGGTATGTGTCTCCGACAACGCCCCAATATAAGGGAACATTACAAGAACACGTTCATTAACTTAGAAAAATTTTAATCCATTTTTTCTATTATATTACAAATGTTATTTATCTTTGTTATTGCAATATAATCGCCTTGTATTTATATGATTTGATACATTTTGAACATTTTAAGCAGGTTTTTAATAAATTTAGAGATTTTTAGAGACATTTTATGCGTTTACTAATAGATATAATATTCAATATTCCAAATGGATATTTTTGAACTCTATGCTTATTATTTGCATTTTATTGTTTAAATTATAATTTCTAAGACATTTTTAAATGTCTGTATAATGAATTTAATTATTATTTATTAATAATAATTATGAGGCGTCACATTACCATGAAAGAAATATTATTTTATTTTAAATGATGCTTCATTTCAATAGACGCTAGTAATTCATTTATTTGTATTTGTGAATCAATAATATTTTTATTAATAATAATAATATACTTCGAAAGGAACTTCGTTCCAACATAGTGTTCCACGACACTCACGTTTTTTTTTATAACATTGAACTGATTCACGAGCTTGCAGTCCACTCGATGCTATGTGGTTACTGGTATAAAGTTATAGAGGCTGTTGCATTCTCCAAGATATATATGGAATGCTTTCTAGCCTGAAATATTATACTGGCTTTATTTTGTATGAATTGAATTAAATGTTATAAAGATTTCTTGTAAGCTGCGGTCTCAGCTTTGCTCAACTCTTTGCAATCTTAATTACATTTAACCTATGTCCAGAAAGGATTAAACGCTTGGAAACTGCAAATTGAGGTGAAATGAAAGGAGGGAATACTGGTAAATTTTAATTTTTGAAGAGACAGTTCTACATTATTAATAATTTTTTCTTGTAATAAATGAGGTTTTATCCTTTAACATCATATGTTTTACATATCCATGTAAAATATATATTAAAAAAGCAGGAAAGTTTCTAGACTAAACGTAAATTTTATAATTTTGGAAAGGATAGGACCGTGCTTTGTAGCATTCTATGGGGAGGCCTATGTTTAGCAGTGGTTTTGTAATGGGCTGTAATGATGATGATGAATTTAGAAAAAAAAATACTTTCCCGAGCAAAATGTCTACGCACGTCTGCGCATGGACTGCTAGGTGTGTTTTTTTTATAGGAGAGGGGGCAAACGAGCATGCGGCGCACCTGATGGTAAGTAACTACCGCCGCCCATGAACAACTGCAACAGCAGGGGAACCAGGGGAATTGCAGATGCGTTGCCGGCCTTCAAATGTGTGTTATGTCGGACTCGCAACAGTTAAACCCCATGGTTTTCAACGCGAATGCTTTCGCACATATTTGCGGCCTTACAAGCGCTATGCGCCCCTCAGTGACTTCTCATAGGGAGAGGACAACTCTACCCTTTATTCTTTCTCCTCAGACAAAGTGCGTTTTCATAAACGGAATTGATCTCCACATGCGTAACGGACCTCGAGTCCGTAACGCGCAAGCCAGGAAAAATGCACATAGCAGAACCAGCCTTCCCGATCTTAGCGGTGAATTTGGTCTATGGTACCGCTACTGACTACGTTTCGGTCACGGCGGGTAAGGAGATCGGAGGATCGTAATATAGGCACCCCTGTTCTTTCGCGATCTCACCACCGCTGCGTCAACACTACGCTGCTGCCAGAGTCATGTTAAACATACTTATCTGACGCCTATCACGGGATTGACTCATAATATCAGAGTCATAGATAGGACGAGATGAATGGTGAGGCTCCACTTTGCCATATATAAGTCGGTATATATACAATACCGTACTTCTCTTCTGCGGCAATTTCACTTCGCCGCGGAGAGCAGAGTGAATCACTCCCAACACTAGCATTTTAAGTTGATTTGGAGAATAGTAGCTATTCTTTATAAAACATATGTCACCGTGTAGTGGCGGTGTAAAAGGATCTTCTCTCCTACAACATATCATCTCATGGGTGTCGTAAGAGGCAACACAGGGAAATTGAAATAGGAGATGGGAAGCAGCATCTTCCTGATAACTCCATAATTATAATATTGAGCTGCGGTTGTCGACCCGCCCGCCAAGCGTTGCAACTATGGCAAATATCTCCCTATGAGGCAATGTATGGGGGAGGCCTATGTTCAGCAATGGACTTTTGTTAGTCTGTAATGAATGAATGAAATTTCTAAATGAAAACATTGGCATACTATTGACTGTGTAATGTTTTTTATTGTTATGGAAGTTTTTATCTGGCCATTAATAGATTAAATAAATAATAATAATTAACCAGTTGTTGCCATTGCTCCCAGAGTACTTGATTGCATGGAATTATATTAAGCTGAAACTGTATATATAGGGTTATTATAGTATAAATGAATACATGGTTGATAATCACCCCTGGGAATGAGGTGGTCGCTTCCAATCGGTTTCTAAAATAAATTTTGTAAATAGTTCGTAATCATTTATATTGTAAAATGTATTTAAAAAAAAGTCCCGCTGGGTTTTTTGCAGGTTCTTTCCAGGACAGAGGGTTTTTTTTCGAACCCGTGGTAAAGTAAAAAATGACTTTCAATAAGAAATACACAATAATTTTGGTCCGATCTACGCAGAATGAACTAACTGTGTTTTGAAGTCTTGCAGTGGTATGCTTGGGTTTAGTTTTAATTTTATGAATAACAGGATCCCAAGCAGGTGGTATCTTAGAGATTCTTACCATCCGTCAAGTGCAATATTCCTCTACAAGATGCAGGAGTGTACAAGCTTGATTATGAGTGTGGTCTCTCATATATAGGGCAAACAAAACGATCTATAAAAACCCGCGTAAACGAACACATAGCTGACGTGAAGCACCAACGTTCCGGGAAGTCTGCAGTTTGTGATCATATCCTAGGCGGCCCCCGCCATTACATTAGATTTGATAAACCACAAATTCTCGCGAAAGAACATCGATTTCTGCCAAGGATGATACGTGAGGCTATTGAAATTAAAAAACATCCTAATTTCAATAGAGAGGGAGGCTGGGTACTACCACCTGCTTGGGATTCTGTAATTCATAAAATTAAAACTAAACCCAAGCATACCACTGCAAGACTTCAAGACACAGTTAGTTCATTCTGCGTAGATCGGACCAAAATTATTAATTAAAAAAGCTGAAGGTACTCCGGTTTAAAACTGACATCGAGACGTCAATCACGTCAGTCCCCCGTGACCACGGTTGCTGGAAAGCAACCGAAACGTCGGGAATATAAAATAAGTTAATTAAACGCGATAAAATCCGTAAAAATAGTTTTATTCAATGTCTTTTTATTACATACTAACAGATTTTCGTTGTCAGTTGTTTTTTGTTTTTAATTTTAAGTTTACTTATTCAAAATAAAAACTTTGATCTTAAAGAAATAATATAAATATCAAAACCGTATTAGTCTTTACTGTTTAAACTTTTTTTAAAGTTACCACTATGAATATCTTCCGTTGGCCAGGATAGATTCAATGATATGAACTGTTGACAGCTGTTTGAGAGTGTCTCATAAACTACGAGTAGCGAGAACAAGTGCATCGCATAAACGTTATATTCGGGTAGAATCTACTAGATCTACTAGTTAGTCTGTGAACGTTATATTAAAGTAAATTGAATATAATGAGTATATTAATATAAGTGTATATGATTTCCTACCAAGTTGAAATTTATGCATAATTATCCGAAAAATATCGCAGTAGTCGAAAGGTCTAGGAGAATATAAAACTAAGGGCTCAATTTCCAATGAATTATAAATAAAGAATTGGTATGTACTTTGGGAAGAAACCTGTTGTAATAACATACCAAAAAAATATAGTAAAGCATATAATATTCCGATCGCCATCGATTTGCAAAGAAGAAGATAGGACAAAAATAAAAACGAAAAGCAATATCATTATGCTATAAATAAGTTAACTGCCGTACTAACTGCTTTTACCGTACAATATCATTCCTTAATACATCTTAGGGAGGGCGACGTGAATCCGTGCTACGAGCTCGTATTTTACAAGCGGTTATCATTAAGAGCTTTACCGTACTTGCTAACTCTCTGGAGAACAGTACCTCTATTTTCTTTTGTTTTTGTCGCATTCCTTAAGATTTCCTTTTCAAAGGGATTTTACGTAACAGTTGGAAAAAAATGTTAGCTTTTTTGCGTCAATCCCTAGATAGGCGTCAGATAAGTATGTTTATGAATTTCGTCTTGTTACTTAAATGTATTTATTTTTATAAAAACTAAATTTAGTATAACTATTTTAATGTTTCTATTATAACAAGCTTTTGAAACGTCGTTTATTCGTTTCTATACATATCTAAATAAATATGTAACGAGGCTTATTATACAAAGGGCAGAATTGTATTGCATGTTAAACACATAGATATTTATTAATTCCATTTCTTGAAGAATGTTTTAAAATTCATTTCATAATTCATGTCATCCTGGGGTGTTATAAGTGACAAAGGAAAACAAACCAGCAGATGGGCAGCAGCGTCTTTCTAATAATAACCAAAAAAGCCAAACTGCGGTTTGCTCACCCTATGGCAAATATCTCCCATATGAGGCAAATCAAGGGAAGGCCTATATTATATATTCTGTAGTGGACTTTGATAGGCTGTGTGTAAAGTGCACTATTGAGCTCAGTTATTACAATTTGTTAGTTGTCCAAAGTGCCTGCCACTGAAAATGTGTTGCGTGGCAATTTTTTATTATTGTGCAGCTATTAAAAATTACCCAAATTACATCCCTAACAAAACCTGTGCTTCATCGCAGCATAGAGATTTTAATTTCATAATAGTAAGGATAAAAAACGAGCATACAGTTCATCTGGTGGTATGTGAATGCTTTGGCCCATAGACATCTACATTTATCCTCAATTAAGAGTCCAAATGCAGATGCGTTGTCACCCTTGAGGACTAAGATGGAATGCCTCGTTTCAGTAAAAATGGTCTCCGGTTCTCTACACTTACCATACGAAACACAGCAGCATTAAGCTGATATATATAACCGGATACGCTGGCACAGTCAGTGGACAACAATCTGCGAGTCAGTGCGACACACGTCGTTTGTTTTGTTAGTTGCAAGTTTGAATAATTTAATGTAAAATCGTGGTATTGTTAATAATGGTTGTTCATTGTACTGTGTGTATTAATAATACTAGAAAAAATAAAAATATGTCATACTTTTACTATCCCAAGTAGGCATATAATAGGTACCTAAGTAAATATTTGATTATTACTTTTTCAAGTAAGTACCTTTATTTTATTGTATTATCCCTTTTTATAAGAAGAGGGTAATACACGATGTTTTTACATATTTATTGTTATTACAAGTGTTTGCTAAACATTTGTAGGTATGTGAGTGGGTTGGTATGTGTAAGTATGTGTGTTGAGTTCACATATTGCAAGTAAGATTTGAACCACTTCCCGATGTCTAATTGAGTACAAATATATTTATAACTTTAGTGACAATGATAGATATAACCTGATGCTGCAGCCAGGATTGTCTACTTACTAGAGAACTCTTCAACGGGTAGTAGCAGGCCATGAAATTTTGTATGTTAGTTTAATTTTGATAGTTTACCACGATTTTTATCATGAACTGCTGCTGCAGCCAGCGTTCTCTCCTTACGAGGGAACTCTTTAACGGTTACTAACCGTTAAAGAGTTCTAGACCGCATGGACTCGAAATTTTGTATTTAAATTTAATTTTGTTTGCTAAACATGATCTTCACTAATTGCTGCTGCAGATAGGATAGGTTCCTCACAGGGAACGTTTCAACAACTAGTAGCATGATCATGAAAGTTTGAATACGCGTTTAAAAATATTTTTGATGAAAAATGGTCATTAATACCTACACCGCTCTTATTTCTAGCTACTAGTCGGCCTGTCTTTAAATAAAATAAAAATTAATAGAGTAAGTAATTTGTAAAGTATTCTATCATACTGAATAATAAATTTATTTAACAAAATGTTTTGTTTAATTTGTTTTCACCTATTGTGACAACCCTACCAAAATAGATAACAATAATTTTACATGTTCTTAAGAAGCTTTGTCTCTGTTTCATTTATCTACTTATGAGCTCATAGTAACCGCGTTTACTTTAGCCCTATGAGGCAATTTTATTAACTACTAGCGCCCCGGATGTTTGCCCTCCTCGGCTCCGCCTGGTTAGGATCTATTAAATCAAAAACCATTTATTTTTTAAATTTTTCGTTTTTGAAAAAGTAAATATCTTCAAGTTTTTCGGGTAAAATACGACCTAAATCCCTCCAAGCATTGCTCTCTATCTGTTCGTAAAGTTTTATTACAATCAGTTTAGCCATTAGAAGATTATACAGACATACAAAATTATTAAAAATTGTTATTTATGTCTCGATAGCATTCAAATAACTTAAATAGCTTAGTAGAAGCCAATAAATTATTTCAAATTACAGACAAGCTCTTCAATTTTATTTATATGTATAGATTATATTGCGATCATTTAATGTGCAAGCAGAGTTATAAAAGGGATATTGTTTCATTTAATTAACCTTACAATCCACAGGCCAGGACGTTCAAAAGGTCCGGTCGTCTAACCACCAATTAGTATACGACGGACTCAGGTCTTAATTTGCTGACCATATCATCTGTTTAAGCCCTACAATCAATTTACCCCTACCTTGGACCTACATAATAAGTTTAATACAGGCTCTTTGTTGTTTGCAGAAACTCATTATAGTAAATTTTTGGTGCAATTGTTGCAAATTAAAAATTATTCCTAAAATTAGTATAGAACTTATCAATAATACTTGACTACACTTTACTTAACCATACTTTGGCCTTAATTTTTTCCGTATTTAAATTATCATCATAATCATCATTGTAATTCCTTCAACTTACTACATATCTCATCAGCTCGTCACTCTATCTAGTGGGAGATTAAATAAGATCTGCATACCTAATATAATATTTAATGTAGTACTTTAAGGAAATGTAAAATGCTGCCATAAAATCACAAGTATGCTCCGTTAAATGTGTAGATATTATTTACTACTACCTGTACCCTCGACTTCGTTCGCAGAGAATCTTTGTTAGTAAGTTATTTGTTTTGAAGTTTTAGTACTTTGGTCCTAATTGACTATATTTTATAAAACTACAGTTTGAACTCAAGCAGTAATAGTATAAGATTATTTATATTTACATATATGGAGTAATTTCATCATAAAACCGATCAAGTGCATTAATGACTTAAACAACGAGGGTGCCGTATCCGTTCAATATTATATTTAAAAAAAACTTAACAACATAAAACAAAAAATAGAAACTAACGAAGAAGAAGTTAACAATTAATATAATTTGTAAAAACATAAGATACCATGCATTGCAAACTTCACTGATAAGTAGTGAATAATAATTCGTTTGCCTGTTTCGCTTTTTTTTATAGGATAAGGGCGACAAACGAGCACACAGTCCACCTGATGGTAAGTGGTTGCTGTGGCCCATAGACATCTACATTTATCCTCGATTACGTTATATCGAAATGTAGATGCATTGTCACCCGTGAGGACTAAGATGGAATGCCTCGTTTCTAGTAAAAAGGGTCTCCGGTTCTCTACACTCACCATACGAAACACAGCAGCATTAAGCTGCTATTTTACGTCGGTATTCTGTGAGAGCGTGGTCCTTCCCCGGACGAGCCGACCCATTCGTGTTACAACTATACCAGAAATATAGCTGCAGCATGGCTCTGCCACGTATGAAAACGTTACGTTATTAAGCGAATTCATCGAATGAAACACCTTATTACAGCATCATTATAAGAAAAATATTTTTTTAGAAACATCAAATTTCAGCAGAGTGCCATTGTAAAGTTTTGGAGGATATTATTAATAGTGAACAGTGAATCCAGTCGGTAAGAGTTAACTTATTGAATACAGCGGCTAACTTAAAGTGCTAACTTATTGAACAGCTAGTTCCCCGCGACTTCGTCCGCGTGGAACTAGCTGGACTTTATTGCGATTGGATTTCATGGGTTTTTATTTTTTTGCGCTCAACTCAAATTTTTTCCGAATATAAAAGTAGCCTTAGTTATCACTTTGTAATCGTGACCATTAATCCTGCGGAGTTTCTTTTGCGTTTTTTCTCCGGAGAGAGGAACCTAATTTTGAAGCGGTAGGGTTGGAATGGCTGTAGATTAAAAGTCCTATTGATTATTCCATTCGTGCGAATAATTTGGAATGATTATCGAAATTGTATAACTGTTGCTATTGGTTGACAGTAAAAATATAGTGGAGTCTCAACTCCAAGGGGAATGAAACCCTAAGAAAAGGTATGTCTTCTAAAAAATAGAATAAAGAAAGAAAATTATTCGCTATTAAAACGTGATACACAAAATATGAAAAAAAAAACATTCAATAGTTTTTGAAATGTACAACTCATGAGTCCTTCTTAATTGATTAAGGAAATTAGTAGGTAGCCACGTATTTTTTATAAAAATAATGAGGAAAATTATCAAAAATATTTTATTATTGGCTGTTCCCCGCGACTTTGTCCGCATGGAATTTATTACGATTGGATTTCACGTTTTTTTTTTTGTGCGGAACCCTAATTCTTTTTCTAAAATAAAAGTAGCCTAAGTTACATTACAAACGTCTAAGTTACCTTATAATATCTGCCAGTGAAAGTCCCGTCAAAATCGGTCCAGTAATTTTGGTGATTAGTCGGAACAAACAGACAGACAAAAATTTTAATTTTTTTTGTTATAGGTACCATATATACTTTCAGATTCAGAAAAAAGGTGTTCTTTTGACATTACAAATAGACGCTTCAATTTTATTTATTTGTATAGATGAGCACGTAGTCTATACGATGGTAAATTGACTGTAAGTGTCCATTACTGCAGTAGCCAATAATCATCAGCTGGACTTTCGTTGGTCACTATAGTCTTATAAAAACATGTATCCTTGTTTAGGAATCAGATGTAAACGCGTTGCCACCAGTGAGGCCTTGTTAAAAGGATCCGTGGAAAGGATACGAAACATAATAGCATTATCCTGCTTTTTTATGTTTATCTTCTGTTCGAGCATTGTTCTTTGTCGGTAGAGAAGATCTTTACCACCTTTTGTTCTTATTTTTCGTCGTGTAATACGTATACGTGTATATATCATTTAGTACTAAGTAATGTTTTTGATGAAATAATATAATTATTTGTTTTGTTTACTGATGAGAAAAATTTAAAAGAAAAATAACGGTTTCAACAAATCAAGATACGTTTACTCGAAAACCAAGAAGTATGGAAATGGAATTTAATGAACGTAACACGTTTGAACGTTATGTAATTGAACTTAGTTTTATTTGGTACTAGGGCTTCTTTTCTGTGAAGTACGGAAAACCTGGACAAACAGGAAACACTTTAAACCGTGGTAGAGCCATGCTGCAACTATGTAATGGTTGTACCATGAAGGGGTCGGCTCGACCGGGGAAGGACCACGCTCTCACAGAATGGTGGCGGGAAATAGCAGGTTAATGCTGCTGTGTATCGTTTTGTGAGGTCCGAAAATCCTTTTTACTGGATTCGAGAAATTCCATCTTTGTCTTCAAGGGCGACAACGTATCTGCATTTTAATTCTTAATCGAGGACAGATGAAAATGTCTATCAGCCACAGCATTTATTCAACATATACATTAATATATTAATTACAATACACACATGTATATACATACATACACACACACACACACACACACACACACACACACACACACACACACATACTAGCTCGCCAGGCAGACGTTGTTCTGCCCTTTCCAACGTGTTTGTGTAATAATCTTCAACCCTTCCTATAAAATCCTTAAATTCGCAATAAAAAATTTTGAGGGTCATTTAGCGGGATAAAATAGAATAGAATAGAATAGAATAATTTTTTATTCAATATACATTACATGTGTAATTCTTATTGAAAGTCATTTTTTACTTTACCACTGGTTCGAAAAAAAAACCCTCTGTCCTGGGAAGAACCAGCAAGAAACCCAGCGGGACTTTTTTGTTTAAATATATTTTACAATATAAATGATTACGAACTATTTACAAAATTTATTTTAGAAACTGCTTGGAAGCGACCACCTCATTCCCAGGGATTATTATCAACCATGTATTCATTTATACTATAATAACCCTTTTTATACAGTTTCAGTTTAATAAAACATTTAAACTTGGTAATTGAGAGAACCTGTACACTTTCCAGGATCTTGTTGTAATAGCGTATACATTGCCCCAATGATGAATTACTGACTCTGTGGAGTCGAGAAACTGGCATCAGCTTGTGTTTATTCCTAGTGTTTACAGACTGTGAAAAAAAAAAGTGATTTTTACTAAAACTATCTTTGTTTTTGTGAACATACATTAAATTTTCGTAAATATACTGAGAGGCCAAAGTTAATATATTTATTTCTTTAAATTTGTCTCTTAAAGACTCTCTCGGGTTTAGATTGTAAATAGCGCTAATGGCCCTCTTCTGTAAAACAAAAATAGTTTCTGAATCAGCCGCATTTCCCCATAGCAAAATCCCATAAGACATTATGCTATGGAAATAACTAAAATCAACTAAAATAGCTGTCTCGACACTAGTGAGACCCCTAATCTTTTTTACAGCATAGGCTGCAGAACTTTGTCTGCTTGCTAATTTGGATATATGGGGGCCCCACTGAAGCTTTGCGTCAAGAGTGATGCCAAGAAAAACAGTGAATACAACAGGGCTCAATTCCTCCCCATTTAAAAACACATTGGTATTCAGATTTTTAACATTCATTGTTGTAAATTTAACACAATTAGTTTTATTTCCGTTCAAATGCAGATTATTAACGCTAAACCAATGCACTAATTTTGATATAGCATTATTCACTTCGTCACATTTAAATGATTGACGTTTATGTTTTAAAATCAAGGAAGTATCATCAACAAATAATACTATATCATGACTATCCCCTACAAGGTAAGGTAAATCATTAATATACACCAGAAACAGGAATGGGCCGAGAATGGAGCCCTGAGGAACACCCATTAGTACAGGTGACCCGGAAGAACTTTTACCATTGATAATAACCTTCTGCTTTCTATTACTTAAACATGAAATAATAAGTTTAAGCGCTGTGTTCTTGAAACCTTAGTACTGTACACATAGTACTGTAGCTTCATGATTAATGTCTCATGGTGAACACAGTCGAAGGCCTTGGAAAGGTCACAAAATATACCCAAAGCATCCTCTGAATGCACAAAAAATATGTTTAATAAGCTCTACTCCAGCGTCAATTGTCGAGCGACCCCTTCTATGGCCGGCCCATTGCCACTTCAGCTTACTAATCCGTTGGGCTATGTCGGTTACTCTGGTTCTACTGCGGATAACCTCATTCCTAAGTTTATCAAGCAGAGAAACTCCGAGCATAGCCCTCTCCATAGCTCGCTGAGCGACCTTGAGCTTCCTCCTCCAGCCAGCAGTAAAGGACCACGTCTCAGTTCCGTATGTCATCACTGGCAACACGCACTGGGTGTACAGTCTCGTTTTCAAGGTTTGAGGTATACCTGACGAGAAGATGTGCCGTAATTTCCCGAACGCTGCCCAACCGAGTTGAATCCGTCGATTGACCTCTCGGTCGAAGTTGGACTTACCTAGTCGGACTATTTGTCCCAGGTAAACATACTCGTCAACAACTTCGAGCTTAGTGTTCCCAACAACTACCGGCATAGGTGTGACATGGACATTAAACATGATCTTAGTTTTGTCCATGTTCATCTTAAGACCTATCCGTTGGGAAACACTATTGAGGTCATTGAGCATAGTGCTTAGGTCCTCCAGCGATTTTGCCATAAGGACTATATCGTCGGCAAATCGAAGGTGAGTGATGTACTCGCCATTGATTTGGATACCGTATCCTTTCCAGTCCAGAAGCTTGAAAACGTCTTCCAATGCAGCGGTGAAGAGTTTCGGGGATATGACGTCACCCTGTCTTACACCTCTCTGCAATTGGATAGGTTTCGTACTCTGGTTCTGTACTCGGATAGCCATCGTAGCCCTACTGTACAAGCACTTCAACACTTCGATATACCGACAGTCAACTTGGCACCGCTGAAGGGACTGCAGCACCGCCCAAATTTCGACGGAATCAAAGGCTTTCTCATAGTCCACATACGTCAGACATAGTGGCAAATTGTACTCTTCGGACTTCTGTACAATTTGCCGAAGGGTATGTATGTGGTCTATGGTGCTAAAGCCCTTTCGGAAACCGGCTTGTTCGGGAGGCTGGAAGTCGTCAAGTCTGCGCGCGAGACGATTCGTAATGACTCTCGAAAATAGCACGTAGACGCGGCTCAGAAGGGAAATCGGTCTGTAGTTCTTCAAGAGAGCGTTGTCACCTTTCTTGAAGAACAAGACCACCGCACTTCTGCTCCACGCCTCCGGTGTAATGCCACCATGGAGGACGGAATTAAAGAGCTTATGAAGGACTTCAAGTACCGGTTTTCCACCCGCTTTCAGAAGCTCCGCTGTAATTCCATCCTCGCCTGGGGCCTTACCGTTTTTAAGGTGCTGGAGAGCCATTCTAATCTCGCTCAGACTGGAGTCCGGGATATCTTCGGAATAGTGTCGGATGAGACTCGCTCTTGGATCGTTACTCACACTTGCGTGTGGCTCCAACGATGACGTGTTCAACTGCCCATAGAACCTCTCAATCTCACTCAAAATCTCAGGACTACCGGAAACGATGCTGCCACATTCTGTCTTCAGCTTTGACAGTTGGCTCTTTCTGGCAGACAGATCTCTGGCAAAGACTTTGGAGCCTTGCTTCCGCTTGATCGCTTCTTCAATACGAGCTGTATTGAAGTTGCGTAAGTCCCGCCGCATGCATTTGGAGATCTGTCTGTTCAGATGCCTGTATGCTGTCAAGTCTGTTGAAGAATGTAGCTTCATCTCCCGTCTAACAGCCATGAGATTAAGAGTGTGATCGGAGAGTTTTTGTGTTCTTCTGCGGCGGGTCTTGCAGAACTTAGCTCCGACCGCATGGACAGTTTCCACGAGCTTGTCATTCATATCGTCCACTTCATTGCAGTCTTCTAGGCACTGAAAACGGGTTTGTAACTCAAGCTGAAAGGTTTCGGGACTTTGGATTAGAGCACGAGGGGGACGGAGCGTTGACTTCATTAGACGAGACCTCTCCAACTTAACGTTTAGGTTCAGTGTGCCTCTAAACATTCGGTGATCGCTACCAGTTTTCACCCTCGCGATCACGGAGACATCACTGAACAGTTGTCGTCTGGTCGTCATAATGAAGTCAATCTCATTTTTTGTCGAACCGTCGGGGCTCGACCAGGTCCACTTCCTGTGGGGCCGCTTCTGGAAGAAAGAGTTCATCATAAAGAGTCCCTCTTTCTCCATGAAGTCGGCCAGCTGCTGGCCCCTTGGGTTCCGTTGCCCTATTCTAAATTTCCCTACTTTCAGCTCACCGTTCTCTCTTGTGCCTAGTTTTGCATTAAAGTCTCCCATTAACACCGTATATTGGGTTTTGGAGGAATGCATGGCTCTAGAGATATCCTCATACATTTCCTCCACCTCCTCATCGGGGTGTGCCGAGGTTGGTGCGTAAACCTGTATGACCTTCAGCGAATACCGTTTGGTGATTCTGAGTATAAGGTACGCAACCCTCGTCGACACACTCCCGATCTTTACAACGTTGTTAACGAGAGACTTGTGGACGATAAATCCGACACCTCCTTGGGACAGATGGTCGCCCTCCCGGTGGTAGAGCAAGTTGCCGGATTCGTGAATTACCGTGTCCTCCCCCTCTCTTCGGACTTCGGATAATCCTATAATATGCCAGCGCAACTTGTCTATCTCTCTCTTCTTCCAGCTCCACGATCTTCTCGTCAGTCCTCAGGGTGCGTGCGTTGTACGTTGCCAGGTCGAGTCGTCTAAGGTGGCAACCGAACCTCCACCGGAGATTCTTAGCACCCCCTGCCCCGCCGTTACCATGGTCGCCACCGTAGCCAGGAATAGCGGGGCCGCCGGGGACTGGGGGCCGTTTCTTTGTTACTGTCATTCATAGGGGGGGGGTATTTGCCATAGTTGCCACGCTTGGCGAGCGGGTTGGCAACCGCAGTTTTTTTTTATTGTTAGTTTGTTGTTATCAAGAAGATGCTGCTGCCCATCTCCTGCCTGTTTCCCTTTGTCGCCTTTTACGACACCCACGGGAGGATATGGGGTAGTGGATATTTTTGACCGCAACTACAAGGACAGAATGTTTGAGATTTTTGTTAATTAATTTTCTTCACCATTTGCCTATATTACTTAATCTAAGCCTTCTCTTCTAAGACCGGTTATTGGAAAATAACCCTGTATAAAAGTAATCGCCAGTCTAGTGACTGGCGATATACCGTGACATAATGAGGCAATTTGATTTTCGCCATTTTGGCGCCGATAGCAGTTGTGAGTGACTACGGAACTAATAATAGAGATAGGACAGTACGACACAATGTATCGATAAATTTTTTTATACCCAGGCCTACTCGTAACGTCCATTCTATTTATGTATCATTTTAACATATTGCCATTCAATAAATAAATGCATCAATTAATACTTATGTCTTAGCCACAAGCTTTATAAAACAAAAATTTGATGCCGCGTAAGTATATCTACATTTTTATTCGTAACTATACAACGGGCTTTGTTCCGGGTTCTATTGGCTATGTTCATTCGAGTTCATTCGATGGTATGGTTCAGTCGAGAGGTTTAAAAACCTCGTACTAGAAATAAGCTGCTAAATAATGTTCATTCCAACAATATCTATAGGTACAAATAGAATTATACAAACTTTAAATAACATTAAAGAATACTATACCACAAATTATTGACGTCCTAATCAATTTGAATCGGACGCCATTTACAAGTTTTATGCTTTTTAATCACTATTTTACCATTGAGTCAGTTGAAAACAATTACTTCAGTTAATAAATATTAGATGTTGTTAGCGACTTTCATTGGGATAAACCATAAAGCAACACGGGCCGCCGGTTTTGCTCTATGTTGTAAACAGATATAAGTAGAAAAAACATATATAAGTATTATCGACAAGTAACTCGTTAACCCTATTAAATTTTACTGTTTAAAGAAAAAGGTAATTTAAAGTCAAACATGTATAGGCGGCTCTAGCCCTTGTAGCGGCCGTGTGCAAATAATACTCTGGCGCCATCTAGTAGGCGCACGGTCAAAATGGGATACTTACTGTTATATTTTCAAATGGAAATTTGGGTGTAAATGGTGCAATTTTAAATGATGTCGGGAAGCAATTGGTACACGAGTAAAAAGTATTTTTTAGGAAGGAAGAGGTAACAAAATGTAATTAATATCATGTTGGAAACATGTTAGTAATTACATTTTTAATAAGATGTAATAGAAATAGATATGATAGAAAATAGCTTAATTTTTTTTTATAAACTGTATATCTCTTTACTTCTGGAATGTTACCATACTTTACGTGGTAGAGCCATGCTTACGTGGTAGAGCCATGCTGCAGCTGTATTAGTAGTATAGTTGTAGCACGAATGGGTCGGCTCAACCGGGGAAGGACCACGCTCTCACAGAATACCAGCGTCAAATAGCAGTTTAACACTCCTGTGTTTCGTATGGTGAGTGTAGAGAACCGGAGATCCTTTTTACTGGAAAAGAGGCATTCCATCTTAGTCCTCACGGGTGACAACGCATGTTCGTTTTGATTCGCAAGCGAAGATAAATGTAGATGTCTATGGCCCACAGCAACCACTTACCATCAGGTGGACTATGTGCTCGTTTGTCACTCGATCCTATAAAAAAAATACTTCTCTTCTGGTAAAGAGTTTTACAAATCCCGCACACTATTATTGTTATTAAAAATGTTTTTTTATTATATTATTAACATGAAGCATAACCTAACTACACAACATGCACACTTTTTAACGTTTGAAACTTTCAAATACTTTTATATGTATCGAGCAACATTTGCAAATTATGTCAAATTTACATCCCGGTGTACTGGATGGATGGATGAGCCGTGATAGCTTAGGGGCTAAGTGCTCGCTGTGAATTTCACAATACGTGAGCAACTGCGGTCCTCGTCGGCACCAATGAAAGTGTTGTAGTGTTGATTTACCATGTACTTGTGGTGAAAGAAAACATCGTGCGGAAACCTGCATGTCTGAGAAATAAGAAAAAATATTTTGTAGACATGTGAATTTCGTCAACACGTATTGGGACAGCACGGCGGACATTTCTTTGCCCTAAAATCCTCTCATAAATGAGGGGAGGCTTTTGCCTAGTAGGCCGTATATATAGGATGTAACTTTAACACTCGATGATGGCACTTTAATAATTCGGTACAAATGTTTTGTATAGTTAGTCCAGTGTAGTAATATGTATGAAGGACGGTGTATAAAACTTACATAGAAGACGGAGATAAATAATTTTCTTTAATTGTTTTTTGAACAATATCACTGTTTTGATTTCACAAATTAAAGAAGGAAGTGAATTCTAGAGTCAGTAAAGTAACTGGCGATGCTCTGTGAATAACTTACATTAAATATAAAGCTGCTTCTTTCGCTCTCCTATAAAAGTTATGATATCTGTATTACAAAACATCGTTATAAGTCGCTATCTTTTATCGCATAAGAGCTATAAAGTATCGTTATATACATAGGTTATATAATACATAAAATACAAAAACATAAAACTTGTATTGGCCTTAATAAAAGCTTACGCACGGGTGCTTGTATTCCGTATCAAATTGTCCGGCGTGATTGTACATACTGAGTGAGTACTTTAATTCTGTTTTATAAATGCATCATATTCGGTTAGTTTGTACTTACAGTTAAAACTTTTGCAGTTATTATTTTATCAATTCCTAGTTTACGTATTGTTACGGCCTACAGCTGCCCCTCTGCAAAGTTCGTCTTGGCTGGGGCCCATAGCAGCTTCTTCGACGGGCAGACGCAGGTCGGGCCCAATGGCCATATGGAAGAATTTCCTATAATACTAAGCTATATGGGAGAAGACTAGGGAAATATGGTACGTACCTGTTTCAGACTCTTAGATCGCCCCAAGGCTCGGTCAGGCCGTAAGTGGGTGTGAGGTGCATGGCAAGTAGTGTTGTGTGATGTGTAAATGTCTGAGACCTGGACCAGCTTAGGCGACCAGCAGCGGCCGAGTCCCAGGCTGCCCCACAATGCTGCATCGCTCCAGCAGGCTCCACCGCTGGACCATTTCTTTCTTCATTGTCACTATTTCAGTTTATTAGCTTCATTGTACATTTAACTAACTTAAACTCGCCTAATTCCACATTCATCGTAGAATCGAACCCGACCGAATACCCGACACAGTACGGACAGTAGTTCAAAATTTGACATTCAATGTCCCGGATTCACTTATCACAAAATTATAAATAGGGAACTAACGCGATCTCTTAATGAGTCATACGGTTCAGCGTTAAACACAAATAAGTTCCTTCATTCGACACCAAAACACCACGCTGCGAAAAGAATTCAAAATTCGCGTCGTTGACACGTAAACTAACAAACCAGCCAACACACAAAAAGGGCACTTAACGCGACGGCACGATTATAATGATTTCCAGACAATCAACCGGGAGAAGCTCTCGACCAAGGAGTGCGCGGTTCGAATCCTAGACCGTATATCTACTCGACGCGCGCGTGCACAATTCCACATCACCCGAAAAAGTTAAATATTGCAAAATTCACATATCCACGTAGCAAAGTAACACGCACGAAATCTAACTATCTGGACCCTACACGGTCGCGTGAACTTCGGCCGCGATAATCGGGATACGTGGATTCACCGCATCGTGGCCAGCGAGCTACTGCTTCTTCGCCCACGCGTCGAGCCCCTGCAAACCGCACACGGCTGCCCCACCTGGCGGCGTTTTTTTCACCTACATACCATCGGGTGACGCGCCAGCTCGAACGCAATTAGATGGCGTTCAAAATGACCAAATTTGGGCAAAAACACGTATTAAATAAAGAAAAAGTAAAACTAGCCCCTATTACTTTATTGTATAATTAACTATATTATATATAGTTTATTTTACTATTTATAGTTTAACTAAACTCACTATAAATATTAAGTAAGTTGCAACAGTGCCGTGTGGTGGTACCGTTAGAGAATCCGTCATTCCCTTATAGTTAATGCTAGACAGATATTATGACTTCCAAACGTCTTGTAGATGGCGGTATAATGACCTCGTTTACACCACACGTAAAATACTTAAATCGATAAGGGGAGCATCTTCAATTGTCAAAGGTGGGAGGCGTCTAATACTATGCCTGCTATAAAACGAGAGAAACCCATGTCGAGCGGTAGACTACTGAGGTAGTTAATGATGATGATGATTGCTATATTATCGTAAAATATAAATTTGGAAGAAATGCAATTATGATATCTTTTTTAAATTTAATAACAAAATCAAATATTTATAAGAACAGCTTTCGTACAGAGGTGAAACAGATATTGTTACAAAAGCTGGATAGTTGCATAAATGTTATTCAGCATGACGGAAAGAAATAATCAAAAGCTGAATGTAGGCGGACGTTTAATCTCACCCGTGTCTACGATAGTGCTTACGAGGTATGATCTATTTTTATTGAAACCTCATATTGAAAAATATTGACAGCAAAAACGACGCCAAGATATTTGAGTAAACATAATAGATATTATTTCTCTTCTCTGCAAAGGGAGACGCTCTTGGCCGGCAGTCGATTTTTGCGGGATGAAGAAGAGGAATAGTAATTATAAATTTGTTAACTTGTGTTTTATAAATTCAAAATTTATTATAGTCCAAGTTAAAGCACCTTTTAAGTAATCCTTTTAAAAGTTGGTTCGTGATTACATATTAATGACAGAATATCAAGAATGCCTAATGACTTTATATATCCCTGTATAAAGTCTGTAATGTACGAGTATGTATATTAATACGTATAGAGAAAACTTTCTACCACTACTTAAGCAATATACGCGCATAGAGCATCAGTGTTTGCCTATGCCTATATACTGCTGCTTGTTGGTATAGAACACATTTGGAATAGGTACTATATATATATATATATATATATATATATATATATATATATATATATATATATATTAAGTGAATAAAACAGTCAGTGTAATTTTTGGCAATGCTTCCTCTTCTTATCTTGGAAAATCACATTGTTTTACCGGTAAGTTGCTTGAACTGTTCAAACTGAATGGAACAGTTCTTCGCTACGTCAAATGCGGAGTGAGTTATATTAATCGCGTTCGGCTACGTCTGATTATTATTACAATTAAAAAATTGTCAGTTTTGTAAAATTTAGCGTAATAAATTTTTTCGTTTTCTACCGACTTCAAAAAGGAGGAGGTACTCAATTCGACTTATGCCCTCTTTTATGTGTGTTACCTCATAATTTTTTTTGCGTGAACCGATCATCCCTAACACAGTCCATCCATATTTTCTTAGGATTTGCTATACATTTATATCCATTCACTTTCATAGACAACAATATTACAATACACAAAATAACACCTGTGTGCTAATAAACAAAATATTTCATATCCTTAGTCTAATTTTTTTGCAATTTGCAATTAGTTAGGATTATGGGTACCTTCTTACAAACTATCGTAACACTGACGAAGAAGACAATGTAGAAGGACTTTTTATTACGGGGAATGAAAAAAAATTCTATGCAAATATTACTCTGAAATACTGTGTCATTTTACGCCTTATATATTCAGTGATGTCAACTTTACATATATAACGTCAACTATAGATTTTTGTAAGGGATTGAAGAGAGTCCGATAGGTACTCTTTGTTCCATCCGAATGGGTTCGTAAGCTTAGTAGCTTAGGCTTTGTCACCCATGGTCAATAAAGAGAGACCCATGGCTGGCCCGAGGTAAAGTGTCGGCCAGAGGTGAAACTCCGAGTGGGCCTGGCGAGCCCACTTCTGATGTGCAATATGCTGTCCGAGTCTGACCTCTCCCGTCCTTGTCCCCGCAATGTGTTGGCATTTCCCCATGTAAAAAAAATACATGGGGAAATGCAAATAACATTAGAAACAAAGTAACTAATAAAACTTGTCGAAAATAGTAGCGATACGCGAAAAACGATTACCTACGGAGAAGAATTGTTGTCGACTAGCAGCTTGGTAACTGCAGTATAGAGCAACACCTCACTAGTTGAAGTAACAACGTAGTAAGACATGTAGAGTATCGATGGACACTCAGTGCCAAGTTTGTGATGGGTGGTAATGGTGATATCGATGATAATAATGTTACTACTGTCGTAGTTGCTTAAAATATTAGAAAAGTCTAAGATTAAAGAATTTTACGTGGCAGAGCTACGCTGCAGCTATATTAGTAGTATAGTTAGAATAGAATAGAATAGAATAGAATAGAATATTTTTTATTCAATATACATTACATGTGTAATTCTTAGTGAAAGTCATTTTTTACTTTACCACTGGTTCGAAAAAAAACCCTCTGTCCTGGGAAGAACCAGCAAGAAACCCAGCGGGACTTTTTTTTTAAATAAATTTTACAATATAAATAATTACGTACTATTTACAAAATTTATTTTAGAAACTGCTTGGAAGCGACCACCTCATTCCCAGGGGTTATTATCAATCATGTATTCATTTATACTATAATAACCCATTTTATACAGTTTCAGCTTAATAAAACATTTAAACTTTGTAATAGAGAGAACCTGTACACTTTCCGGGACCTTGTTGTAATAGCGTATACATTGCCCTAAGAATGAATTACTGACTCTGTGGAGTCGAAAAACTGGCATCACTAGCTTGTGTTTGTTCCTAGTGTTTACAGAATGTATATCACTTGTTTTACTAAAACTATCTTTGTTTTTGTGAACATAAATTAAATTTCGTAAATATACTGAGAGGCCAAAGTTAATATATTAATTTCTTTAAATTTATCTCTAAGAGACTCTCTCGGTTTTAGATTGTAAATAGCTATAATGGCCCTCTTCTGTAAAACAAAAGTAGTTTCTGAATCAGCCGCATTTCCCCATAGCAAAATCCCATAAGACATTATGCTATGGAAATAACTAAAATAAACTAATCTAGCTGTCTCGACACTAGTGAGACCTCTAATCTTTTTTACAGCATAGGCTGCAGAACTTAGTCTGCTTGCTAATTTGGATATATGGGGGCCCCACTGGAACTTTGCGTCAAGTGTGATGCCAAGAAAAACAGTGGATACAACAGGGCTCAATTCCTCCCCATTTGAAAACACATTGGTATTCAGATTTTTAACATTCGTTGTTGTAAATTTAACACAATTAGTTTTATTTCCGTTCAAATGCAGATTATTAACGTTAAACCAATGCACTAATTTTGATATAGCATTATTCACTTCGTCACATTTAAATGATTGACGTTTAAGTTTAAAAATCAAGGAAGTATCATCAGCAAATAATACTATATCATGACTATCCCCTACAAGGTGAGGTAAGTCATTAATATACACTAGAAACAGGAATGGGCCGAGGATCGAGCCCCGAGGAACACCCATTAGTACAGGTGACCCGGAAGAACTTTTACCATTGATAATAACCTTCTGTTTTCTATTACTTAAATACGAAATAATAAGTTTAAGCGCTATGTTCTTGACACCATAGTACTGTAGCTTCCTGATTAATGTCTCATGGTGAACACAGTCGAAGGCCTTGGAAAGGTCACAAAATATACCCAAAGCATCCTCTGAATTCTCCCTTGCACAAGAAATATGTTTAATAAGCTCAACTCCAGCGTCAGTTGTCGAGCGACCCCTTGTAAAACCGAATTGATTTTTATGTAGCAATTTATTAATATTAAAGAAACTTAACATCTGATCTAAAATAATATTTTCAAAAATTTTACTTAATGTTGGTAGTACAGAAATTGGTCTAAAATTGGCGGGGTCTAATGTACTACCAGATTTAAATATAGGTATGACTTTACTATGTTTCATTAAATCAGGAAACACACCAGATTCGACGCTTATATTAAATATAGTGGCTAGATAAGTTGCTAATATATCTATTATAGATAAAATAACTTTAACGGAAATCCCCCATAAGTCTGCCGTTTTCTTAACATCAATAGTTTTAAAATATTTAACGATATCTTTTGGCAGTATTCTATGGAATTTAAAAGTATTTGAACAAGCTTTTACATTTCGTTTGAGCAATGATTCGGCGACAGTAGGTGAAGAATTTAATGATTTTGTTGTCAAAAAAGGAACATCAGTAAAATGTTTCTCAAAAACCGTAGCAACTTCTTGATCAGATCGCGTTAAATTATTGTTAATATTCAATTGAAAATCCGAGTTGCGCGATTTGACCTTGCCCGTTTCGCTATTTATTATTCTCCAGGTCATTTTACTTTTGTCAGATGCAGTTTTAATTTTGTTGCTTAAATGTAAAGCCTTAGCAGTGGAGCACACTTTTTTAAATATTTTAGAATACGTTTTTACATAATCTCTAAATATAGCACTACTATTATATGATCTTTCATCATAAAGCTCGTATAACCTTCGCCTACTTTTATAAATTCCTACTGTCGCCCATTCATTAAATGATTTGCGACTGTTCAAAGAGAAAGTTTTAGAAGTAAATATTCTACTAAATTCACAACTTATAATTTCAAATAATGTAGCATACAAATAATTAGCACTATTTTTAAACGAAAGTGATGGAAGTCTTTTTATTATATTACTTCTAAACTTCTCCAAGCGATGTTCATTTATTGGAACAAACACAACTTTCTTATTTTTCTGTTTTTTGTGTATGTAAGGTAGTGATACTAACTGTCCACAGTGATCTGAACTTAAATTTTGAATAATTGATTTATGCAAGGGCTTAACATCTGTAAAAATGTTATCTATACAGGTCGCACTAGGCCCAGCAATACGTGTTGGTTGTAAGAATAAATTTACAAGATTATACGATTTAAACAATGAGCGAAACCTAATACTAATGGAAGAAGTTTCAAGGAGATTGATATTAAAGTCTCCACACATTACAACAGACTTGTTCTGTTTACTAAGTTTGAGTAAAACTTCTTCCACAATCCTTTCAAAATGGTCATAAGTAGCACATGGGGGTCTGTAAACACTTACAACAATGAGGTGCTCGAGCTCGACACAAGCCATTTCTACAGTTCGTTCAACAGAGAGGCTCACAATATCCTTACGTTCTTTATATAATAATGATTTATCTGCTAATATTAATGAGCCACCACGTAAACTTTTTTCTCTATTGAAGGAACTGACCACCTGGTGATTTCTGAAATTAAACATGAAATTATAATTTTTTAGCCAATGTTCAGTAATACAAAGGATGTGTATATTATTACTATTTAAAAACAATTCAACTTCCAATTCTTTGCCCAACATGCCTTGTATATTTTGATGCACCAGGTGTAAACAATTTTTATTACTTATTTGTGGGCTGTATTCAAAATTAATTAAACTCTTATTATTGCTAGAGATTGCCTCTATTGTCACATTCACTAATTTAAATTAGTTGGAACTGATTCCAAATTAAATGTCAAATGATTATGCCCAATAAAAGCAGTCTTGGTAGCCAAAAACTTGGCTGAGTTAAAAAGTAAATAATAAGATAGCACAGTTGTAACACGAATGTGTCGGCCCGACCGGGGGATGACCACGCTCTCACAGAACACCAGCGTAAAAGAGCAGCCTAACGCTGCTGTGTTTCATATGGTGAGTTTAGAGAACCGGAGACCCTTTTTAATGGAAACGAGGCATTCCATCTTAGTCCTCACGGGTGACAACGCATCTGCATTTTGATACGTAGTCGAGAACATATGTAGATGTCTATGGGCTACAGGAAACGCTTCCCATCAGGTGGACTGTGTGCTCGTTTGTCACCCTCATCCTATTAAAAGAATTAATTGCGAAGTAATTTTGATACGAAGAATTTTAATAATAAAGGAAGCGCAAAAAGATATAATACCAAATAGCGAAGTAATATCATGCAGCACGCAGTACTCACGCTCACGAGCCGCTATCCGGCTTGTCTGCAATCGTAGCAAAATTATATTTATGATCATTTCGTACGGTAAACAATATTTAGTCATTCAATTATAATGTAGTGCAATTCAAAAAAATTATAACTGTTTAAATTCATTAACTGTACAATAATTGTGCAAAATTTTATGCCGATTTGGTAGTCTCAGAGAAACAGGAAATAATGAAAGATCTTTCTAATAATACTTTATTCATAAGGCCAAGTCAAACAAAATAATTGCATCACCTGTTTACATTTAGATAATATTTTTTAGGTTTTTACCGTACGTAAATAAAATTTATTTGTGATGTTTATTTCGTTCTTTTAGTCAATCCTTTTGTCAACTTTACGATCCTCACGGGTTAAAATGAGTAAATGTCTTATCTTACGCTACCATTCACGGGAAGTAGCTTACGGTAATAAATAAACACAATAATTTTATTTTTATTTTAGTAATAGTTTCGTCAAAAACTTTGCTAAATTTTAGATAATAAATACCACAGTAAAAAAAGAAGGACGACGTAAATTACGAGTAATTCAATAACTAGTGAAGTTAAATTCTGTATTTGCAAATTCTTAAATTGTTATATTAATATAAATTTTTATTAATCTTCCACGTTCATATATTACGTTTGACGATTTGTTGTTTTTCAAGTTTTAATCCATTAGGAAGAGTGGCCAACATTATGATTGCGATAGGATAATATAACCGACATCTGCGGCCACACCTTCTAAGATTGTTTTAGTCACAGAATACATAGAGTTTTAGTAGACATGTAATTGAATTCGTAAACAACGATAGTAGTTTTATGCATAAAATACCACAGAAGAAATGAAACTCGTTGCGCATATTCTGTATTTATTTTATGCAATAGCTATAAAATAACAATTTTATTTGTTCCGTCTTGCGAATAAGCGTTTTTATTTTTTATTTTTATCTACTAATAAGCATTCTATTTATATTCTTTTTTTTTAAATCTACCTTAGCAACTACAATAAAAAAAAAATGTTTTCCTTTTTAACTGTAAGATATATTTGATGCATAATCTTAAAATAGTTATATTAGAAACACACACAGATAATAATAATGATATTTTTGTACAAAAACAAAACTTTTACGACTTATGACTAATATATTCCATAATGCTGTAAAAATTATTTTTGTTTAGGTATTCCTGTATTTTTTATTTATATAATCTAGTATTTAACATTTTAAGATTGTTTGGTAGCTTGTTATATGTTAAATGTACACAAATAGGTAAACACTAAATAGCTTATATTATATTTACATATTCTAAGATTGTCACTTACAGCGAGCTCGTGTGGGTTTCGCTGGTTCCGAAGATTTACATCATCTGCCGTTTTAAATAAATATTTATGCTTCCATACAAATATATTTCATGCATATTTCATAAATATAAAGAGATGGTAGAGGTAATAAGCCAAGTTTTTTAAACACCTGATGACATTATTCATTTGTTTTCACTTATTGCCCTGATACATTTTTTGTGCACTAAATGTTCTATTTTGATCAGTGCTTTACACCAGATTATAAGTCCATAGCCCAGTATTGACTCTACTTATGTATGGTAGGACAGATAAGTTGTTTTTATGTTTGTTATGTTTTTTAAATATTCAAATATATGTAAATTTATTTAATCGCCTAGATACATCGTTAACATGTAAGTTTAAAATGTTTTAACTGTTTTTGTTAACAGTTTAAATTTTAATCCATAGTTATTGTTGTTGTTGTTACTGGAAGATTGTCTCTTTTTAGGGTTCCGTAGTTAAGCAATGAACTCATAGTTTTGTCATCTCCATTCAACCGTCCGTCCGCGGTTTACTCAGAGACTCTAGTTGCTACAAAGCTGTAATTTGGCGTAGTTATAGATATTAATCATGTCTAAGAATTTTTTTCTGTATCTCCTATGTAGGTGATTTTTCCCATTGTGTGGGGTGTTGTTGGATAGGTCTTTCAAAAATATTGCTGGCTTGCAACATTTTTTCAATTCAGGAGTTCGTTTGCTACAAATTTAGCTTTAAAGTGGTATTTTTTATTAGACATGTGTCACCCCTACCAAATAATCCGCTGGTTTACCAAATAATGTAAAGTATGCTTGATATACAATTAATTTAAAAAGAAAAATATCACAGCTACGTTGGACTTACAAGTTACCCAGCAATTGTCTACCAACTTATAAAATGCTCATTAGTGAAAACTTCCATAGAAATTGACCTAGAACTATATTTTAACTTTGTAATGTTATTGTAAACTGTAAAAAATATTTTTTTTGAAGTAAACCACTTGTACATTACTACTATAGCAGAGAGATTGATCTTGACAGAAAACTTTCGCTTATTTTTTAGTTAATGCTTATTCTAGAACTACACAGTAATATAGTTTCAATTGTGGTGCTCTTGGTTTACGCGGGGGACCCTCAGGATAGTTTAGGGCAGTGGTGGTTTAGGGAAAGGTTTGTTACGGTCATGTATACTTTAGGGTTGCACTGCCGAGAACTAATAGATATATAGGAAACTATGATTATTTTTGTACGGATTTATCATGTGAATGATTTGATGTCGATTGTATTATTTTTAAAATCGAAAAGTGTTTTTAAATATTTTTTGAATACCACTCCCTATAAGTATGCTTGGAAAATAAGTACTGCATTTACCACAGTCCCATTTGGATTGTTATGGCGTTCAAACTGCGAATTAATTTAATATGCTCATAGTATCAAGAAGGCCACTTCTAAGTTCACGTATTGTGAAGGGCAACTACCGGACCCTACATTATGCGTGGCCCGACACTCACTTGGTCGTTTTTATTTCGTTCATTTATGATTTTATTCATCTAAGAGTAGACTTATTACTCGCTATACGTTTACCGATTTCGCTAGGGTTTAAATATTTTTTGCATAATCATTACCGTCAATATAATTATTTAATTTACAAATATCCGAACGAGTTTTTTTATAAAATTAGGGTGACAAACAAGTACGCAGTCCACCTGATGGTAAGTGGATGCTATGTATCATAGACATCTACATTCGTTCTCGATTAAGAATCAAAATGAAGATGCGCTCTGCGGTTCTCTACACTCACCATATAATATAGTGTTTACAATCTAACAAAAAATAACAATTTTTACTTTCTTACAAGTTTATATTTCTTATAAGGTAATTTAATTTAATAACATTTATACACACACATATATGTATATAAATGTAGGCACGTTTATAAAGTACTGGCTAGATCGAGAGTAAACGTTTCACTCTAGCGAATAATACATAATCGGGGAAGCGCACTATATATTTGCGACAAATTGCTAATGATCTGTTTATTATATTTTGTTGTAGGTACTTTATGTTGAAACGCACGCATATTTGCGTAATCCATCATGAGTGCTGCTGAGGATGATCTTCTTCTTTTCTGATCTCTGATCTTCTTTAACCTACACCAGAATTGGGATAAAGTTCCTGTTATCGCCCACATATAATCTTCGAATAATATGTTGAAGGCCTAGTGCTGCGCCGCTCTCTCTATTATTTACTTCTGCTGCCGACCGACATTTGATGTGTGAGGAAAGTAAACTTGTCTGAAACATTGCTTTGAAAAAAATTTTTTGTAGTAACAAGTGGTTAACTTTTTATTTGGTTGAGAGAAATGCCTGAAAGCCAAGCTTATTTCAATTGACTCACCTGAATCTATTTGGGTGATTAATGACCCTGTTAAATTGTAAAATTGCTTACTTCATTTTATTTTGTGTTTTGATTATGTCAACAGCCATACAGTAGCCGTAGCTCAGAGTGGGTGCGGTGCGCGTGTGGTGTTGGTTGAGGTCTAATTTAGTCGTCGTTGAGATGTAACGGGGATGACTGAACATAAAATGAAATGTAGTATGTTGCGTAAAGAACGATTAATAACTTGGATATTTTATTTTGTGATAATAAGTAAGGTTTCCTTTGAATTGACCAAGCGTTCATAGTCACTTGTTGTTACTGGATTTGTTATCTCAATTTTATGTTCATGCGAAATATGATTTGGGTACACTTTAAAGTTCGAAATGTTTAGCGATGTACCGGAAAAATGTTTAACTTTAACGTGCTATGAATTGAGAGAATGAGTGGCCTTTTTGTGTTCTAATGTATTAATGTGTGTAGTAGTTTTGCCCTGAATATTGTGTGGTCGACAGAATTGGTATTTGATTGATTGGGTCATGCCACGCGGCTGATTGAAAGGATACATTCGCCCGGTTCAGGCTTTTGAATTGTGGAGTTACACTGGTCGAAGGGACAGTGCCGTCCGGT
This sequence comes from Parnassius mnemosyne, assembly GCA_963668995.1. Taxonomy (NCBI): domain Eukaryota; kingdom Metazoa; phylum Arthropoda; class Insecta; order Lepidoptera; family Papilionidae; genus Parnassius; species Parnassius mnemosyne. The sequence goes on from CAVLGL010000002.1 coordinate 21,391,161, forward strand.
CCATGCGTGATCGAAGGGACGCACCCACCTGGTTCAGTCAGGTTGGTTGAACATAGTACAGACAACAGTATCGTCCAGGCCAGACCCGAGCGGTTGGCCGTAGGGCCATATCAGTTTGCAGCTGTATGTGATGATAGCTTGAGAGAAAAGTGCTGTCTGGACCATGCGTGGTCAAAGGGACGCACGGTTTCGAATATTGTATGATTGAGGATGTTAGTATATCTACAAGAGGGTATGTGTTGTTAAAGCGTATGTCTTCTATCGATGCTAATAGTTCCTTGAAAGGTGTACAAAGAGCTGTGTGTCTGTATGTGCTTAGTGGAAAGAACCAGTTCTCCGGTTCATATTGTCATATGAGATGATGGCTGGTCAAAAGAACGCCTTAGCTATAGTGTTAGTTTGCATAAGGTCAAACGCAATCGCTTTGCGTATGTGTATGTAAATGTCCAAAGATAGGGACAGTGTGCCTATCCATGTTAGGATAGAAGAGCGGAAGTAGTGGTGATTAATAGTGTTTGTTACAGGATATCATGAAGATATGCGCCTGAAGACTATCGTACGTCAGAATTGGTCATATAGGCACGTCTATAAAATACTGGATAGATCGAGAGTAAGGGTTTTACTCTAGCAAAGCGTCGTATCTGTGTTAACGTGGCAACCGTTGTTGTTTATAGGATTTTTGAAATAAACATCATCGGGGAAGAGTACTATCAACGTAAGTATTTGTGATGAATTGCTAACGATCTGTTTATTATATTTTCTTGTAATTTATGTTGTAACGTACGCATACTTGCACCATCTATCATGAGTGTATCTGAGGATGATAATCTTTCGCCTTCATATACGAGTATTTTCAATAAGATTTAGCACAATTTTCGTATTGTTAGTAAAGGTGTCTTGTATACATTTTAGATAAGATAGCACTAGCCTTATATTATATTCCCCTATACCAGGGGTCGGCAACCTTTTGAGTCGGAAGAGTCAAAAATTACAATTTACAAAATTTCATAGTTTTTAAAGAGCCACAATTTTTTTTCTTGCCAACCATAAATAGTACTTGCGTTAATAAAGTTTTCTTGACAAAAAACTAATCTATTTATTCATAAGAAAAATATACATTTATTCATATATAAATAGTGTTTTTTACAATAAATTAGAATCTAATTTCTATTATTATCCAATTATTAGATTATATATATATATATATATATATATATATATATATATATATATATATATATATATATATATATACTAGCTAGCCAGGCAGACGCTCCGCCATCTCCGATGACCCTTTGTCCTATAAAAATCCTTAAATCGTAATAAAAAAATATTGAGGGTCACTAATAGGGATAAAAATATATATGGTATTATTAGATAATCACTTATTATTTAAGTAAAAAATTAAAACAGTTAAACATTTATTTACATTGTAAGTCTTACAACACTAACTTGTATTAATTATATAATTTAGCAAACAGCTTCAATGGGAGCTTTGGCTTTGTATGCTTATTAAAGTAGAAAATTTAAACTTTACTAAACAATGTAACTTTTACTTAAAAATAAAAAAACAATAACACACATTTAAGCAAACAAATTCAATGGAAGCGTTGGCTTTGCATGGTTTTAGAAAGTTTGGATAAATTTGGCTCATAACTTAAATTTCAAACACGACTCTGAATTTTCATTTGTTAGTTAGCTTACTTTACTTTTAATTATATTCATGCAAGAGAACGCTTGCTTGCACGAATATGTCAATCCGAAGACAGTCAACACTCCAAATGCCAACTTCTTTATCTCACTGTGGCAATCTGGAAGACTACTCCATGCGTCGGATATAAGTGCCTCAACTCGCGGCATTTCTTTTAAAGCTGTTTATTTTTGTTTTTTGTCTTTCAACTTGCGTTTCATCTCTGTAAATTTTCAATTCCACAAAGCTTTACTCTTTAAATCGATCAAATGCATTTCTAGAGATCCAGAATCAACTCCAAATGGCTCAATGTGGATCGATTTTTAAATGTTTTTTTTTTATAAAATAAATAATATTTGCGTATAAAACTAAAGAGTCGCAGCTTCACATCCAAAGAGCCGCATGTGGCTCGCGAGCCTCAGGTTGCCGACCCCTGCCCTATATAGATGATAAATTTATCGTGTTTTGGTATATCTTGAATGTGATACTACTGACGCATTGATGAGAACCGATCATGTGAATTATTTTACAGGATCTGGTTTATGTTGCTTTGTGATAGGATTTTGGATTAGGTCTTGTTCGGTTTTTCGATCGTGTTTTTAAAGTAGTCCTTCTGTGTCAGATTCTTTATTTTTTCTGTGAGAACTATGATCTCTTTTTATGCATCCTAGTTTTTCCAAGTTGATGATTTTTGTTGTAAGCATAATATTATTGTGTTAATATTGGCGTGAATAATTGACGTGTGACTTGACTGTCACCAAAGATGGTAGCGAGGACACGCTATGAACTAATAAGGAGTGTCTTTACTTCATATTTTTATAACAAACCCCAGGACTACCTTTTATTGTTGTAGGAGAATGTTAGAATAATTTTAAAGTTTTATTTTCCGAAGTTAAATTATGTATTTGTCTGTGCAGTTCATTATTTTTTTAATATCAAATTTTCTAATTCGTTTTGAGTACTTTGAAGTGTACAGGTGAATTGAGATATCGTTGTTTTCATTTCTGAGATTTATGTTATGTCAGAAACCGTTCCGTCTACACTTAGGCTGAGATCTTAGTACTAATATATATCGTGTTTCGTATGGTGAGTGTAGAAAATCGGAGACTCTTTTTACTGGAAATGAGGCATTCCATCTTAGTCCTCACGGGTGACAACGCATGTAAATTTTGATTCATAATCGAGGATAGATGTAGATGTCTATGGGCCACAGCATCCATTTATCATCAGATTGACTGTGTGTTCGTTTGTCACCCTTTTCCTATAAAAATCTATGGACCGTATTTTGACTTTGCTCATACTTTACTTACAAAAAACTTATGAGTATGTGCTTTGCATAATCTACGGTTCTGAATTTATAGTTGTGTCAGACTAAGATTAAGCAAGGGATATGCTAAGGCTCAGGTAGTCAAAAAAATAATCGATTGCTTCATTTCACGCGTTATGGTCTTGACTTTACTGAATAAAATTAAAAAATAATAATATTTAAAAACTGAAAACAGTCAAAATTGTATTTCATAAATAAGTTATTATTACATGAAATAGAAAACGGGCGTGTTTAAAGAGAGATGAAAATACATTTAACTAATTTTAGTTAAAAGAAACGAAATGTTTCATCAGCTGGTCGCGCGCTGTAATTGCTAATTTTATGGCTAAGATTACTGTTTTCTGTTACAGGTTTTGCTGAATTCGACGATTGTGGACGAAACCGGATGAGAAGAGTGCAAAATCACAAAGAAAAAAGAAGATTTAAAGAAATTCAAAATTGACATACCCGCATAAAGAAAATTGATTAATGCTATTTAAAATTAGAAGACGACCTCAAACTACCTATTTATTATTATAAATAATGTTTTGGTTAGTAACCTGAGTTATTCGTAAGTCATCTATTTCGTTGACTTAGGCTTTGCTAAGCGCGCATTCAGCACGACTTCGAAGTTAGCTCTATAAATATCGACATTGTCTTAGCTCGAAAGTAAAGTCAAAGTATCTATAGATCTCAGCTTTAGACACTTTACTAGATGTGGAAAATAACATGTCCGATATACTAGATCCGAAAGATAGTTCCAAGATACGTACCTACAAATGACCGTTTGTGTTTGCTGGTTAATATATATTTTTTTAATAAGTTAAAGTATATTTTGATAAAAATGTTTTTGCAATGTTTTATTTTATGAATAAATTTTATCTGAGGATTCAAAAATTGGCCTTTAGTATAAAATATCTAACATTCATATAAATATTTTCAATTCGGACATTTTTTGCCTGCATTTCAAACTGTAAAGTAAATCCCTTTTAAAAGTAAATGTTGAGAAAGAAATGCGATAAATACAAAAGAAAATGGAGTCCTTTAGCAAGTACTGTGAAGCTCTCAATGACAACCGCTTGTAAAATACGAGTTCAAAGCACAGAATCACGCCGTCCCCTTAAGATGTATCGCTTCGGTTACAATAATTTAGAAGCTACTAAGTACAAATTTAAAAGAAAATTTATTATTTATCTTAATAAAATTAGTTTATTACTTTTAACACTCAATTACTAATGAAATCTCAATAGGCTCTTATATATATTACGTTGACGGTGTAAGTACAAATGTTGCATTGTGTACATGTTATCGTGTTATTATAATAATTAGATAATTCTTACAAGCCTCTTTCAAATGTAAGATCTTTCAGGCTATGTTTCTTCTATAGTACCATAGATGGGTCATTCTATCGATCGTAATATTTTTTTGTAAAAAGAATAATTATGAATTTTATGATTTTTTTAAATTTGAAGTGTTAATTATCTCAATTAAATTAAAATGAAAATAAAGAAGTAAACATCATACGTCAGAGCCTATTAAAGTTCACTGCTGAGCCTTCCCCATAGATTGCCTCATAGAGAGGATATTTGCCATAGCTGCGACGCTTGGAAAGCGGTTTTCTTATTTTTAGTCGTTATTATAAAGACGCTTCTACCTACCTTTTGATTTTGATTCCCTCTATCGCTTCTTACGACACCAACGGGATGATATGAGGTAGTGGATATTTTTACATCGCATACATACACGGTACAGTAAAAAAGTAAAAATCGTAAAAATACGGCTTCGTGGCGCAGTGGCTTAGCAATCAGTTGTTGCGCTGGGGGCCGCGGGTTCGAATCCCGCACGGAACAAGTATTTGTATGGCCTACAAATAATTGTTCCGCGTCTGGATGTTTGTCCTTGTGCAATTTATGTTTGTAAACTGCCTCCACGACACAGGAGAAAATCCTAGTGTGGGGGTAACGTTTTTTTTTAAAGAATAAAGAATAAAAAAGAATCAAAATTATAAAATGGCTGATAACAGAAATGATGCAAATGTCGACAGAAATGATAAATTCTTAGCTATCTAAACACAATAACAAATTTTATGTGATCCTGTGGACTTCTGAGTAAGATATGTGCACACTAATATCAACATTAAATCGTGCTTAAGGTAATTCATAATAATCAATAGACAAACAAAAAATTAAATTCTAATGTTTACAGAAATTATGCTTCATTTATGTAAAAAAAAATCAAATAGCCTAGGTACAACAATAAAATCAATAAATAGGTACAATGGACGATAAAAATTTAAATATTACTTCATCATCTGATGAGATGGAAAAAATTAAAAATTTTTTGGTAGACGACGGGTGAGTTCTCATTCGACGTTAAAAAGATAACCTGATGTAAACCTACAATGGTTCTTCCCTAACCCATCTTTAGTCTTAGGAATCTAGCTGTTATAAGTCTCATTGAAGAAGCTGGTTTTGTATTATTTTACTTTTGGTCTCTATGATGAGCACGATCTCTTCCAACGATCTATCTTTGGAACACAGGCGTGTTTTGCTTGACATGGCTTTGTTATATGATATAATAAACAGTAATATTGACTGTCCTTGCTATTCATATTTATCGTATACATATCTAATAACTTCATTGCGTTGCTAGCGATACGTTTTGCCAGCAACCTAATTTTGGGTTTGTCTAATTGCAATTTCCTTACTTTGCGTTCCTGGCGAGACACAGCTAAGTATTGGCGCTTTGTTTTCTATGGTGAGTGTAGAGAAGCAGAGACACTTTTAACTGGAAACAGGACATTCCAATTTTGTCTTCAGGGATGACAACAAATGCTTATGGGCCACAGTATCCACAGACCATCGGGTGCACTAAGTGCTTAGTTGCTGCCCTTATTCCAGAAATATATATGTATATATATATGACGATTCCTCTACATTTTATAGTAATTGTTTTTCTGCTTACCCCTGTCAGCTAAAAGTGGTCAATACTTATTTTATGACGAATAAAATAAATCAATAATAAATTAGAATTTATAATTTGAAAATTATAAATAGTTTAAGGCGTACTTATTTTTGGTTTAGCAACAAATGTAGAAACGTTGTTACTCCTGAGTATTAAAATGGAATGCTTCATTTTCAGTTAAATGTTCTCCAGTTTTCGTCTCGCACTAACGGTAAGCAGCATTATACTGCTATTATATTCCGTAAGAGGCGACAGAGGAAAACTTAAGGAGGTGGAACTAGCTTCTTCTTAATTACAGCTCAAAATAATAAAAAAAGACTTACTAACCCGCCTACCAAGCATGGCAACAATGGCAAATGTCCCCTCCCCCCTTTAAGCTATTTATGGAGAAGGAAGCTGTGAACTTTTGATAGGCTTTTAAAAATGAATGAAAAATGCACTAGTATTATGTAAAATCGTAATTCTTACTCGGTCAAGCGGAGTTATGTTGTAAATGATGATAAATGAAATAATCCGGACCCGATAGTTAGCGCTGACGTCGAGTTAATAATGAACGTTATACTTATTAACACTAAAAAGTCCAGAGTAACACTCATCGCTCCACCTAACGGAAAGGGCAGAACAACGTCTGTCGGGCTAGCGTATAAGTGCAAATTTTCATTCGATGACGTGAAATTTCGGGTAACAATTAAAAAACAATTATACGAGTTTTGTTCGAAGGGCGTAAGGTAAAATTCTGCAAAGTAATAAATGTTTAATCCATGGCTATCAAAACGGTATTCGATGCTTATCTTGTTCATACTTGTTTGCTGTTCGGTTACTCCTAATTAGTATTATATTTCGAATGTGTTTGTTAAACGTTTGGGTTAGAATATTATTTTAAAATGACTGTTTTTATTTCTTAGGTTTAAGAAAGGCATGAAATATAGGTGAAGTATTTGAAATTTGAAGCAGTAGTAGTATAAAATCTTTGCTGTTATAAAATTAAATAATTTCACACGAAATTGACTGTTATACTAGAAAAAAAAAATGCTTCTTATTAACTTTTTACGAGGTAGAGCCACTCATATATCAAATTATGACAGTAGCTCAAATAATATACTTATTGTATGAGTAATTTTGGTATAACTTCTTATTAATATTAACTACGTCCTTTGTTTTGTTAATGGTATAATGGTAATCATAGTACCTAACATAAGCTGACTGAAAACCGTACTTTATAAATATCGGTGATCGGACATAATTAACAAATATCAAGAAAACAATACCAACATCTAATATATTAAAATTCATTTGTGTTTGTTTATATTTTATGCGCATTCATACCATTCAACATATTGCAGTAAAACTTTGTAAACTTATTGATTGCACTTACGCAAAGGTTATAGACATAGTGCAATAAACTTATCATATGAAGCTTTGCCTCTGGTCGGCTTCTTTACTCAAATGCTTATAGTAGATGGCGCTCGTATCGCAGCGACAAATTTATTTGAAAGTTATAATCATCTTCAAAGAATCATTTCTTTATCAATTGTATAGCTTTTCCAAATTTAAAACAATATTTCCACAATTATTTCTTTTGCGGCAGCAACGCGCCGGTTACCGCTAGTTACAAATAAAATTTACTTTGATTTGTACATTCTTGAGAATTTCCCGCCTTTATTTAAATCTAGTAATCTCCCGGGCAAGCCTTTTGTATTGCGTACAGCCATGAGGGATTATTGCATTAATGCATACATATTTTTTGTGATGGTCACACCATGTAGAGCTGATGTTATAATAAAAAAGCTGACATTGAGAATCACACCGGCCACTCTCAGCGTCTAGACCTGGGCTTTGTCGATGGTCATAGCGTAATTTAAGCTGACTGGAATCTGTACATTTTGAAAATCGGTGATCTTACACGACAATCTCCAACCAAGCAAACAATACAACTATTACAAATGAGGATCACTTAAAATTTGATTAATAAACAATAACGACCATAATTTTAGTTTAAATTTATGAAGGATTTCACCTTACATTATATCTAAATTAAAAAAAAAATATTTTCACCAACCGTTTGGTTAGCGCACACGGATAAATTAGCCGAGCGCCATACGCACTTTACTCGTATATCTGACATAATATATTTTTTATATGTCAACCGTTCTAAATCAGATAAGCATTATATATTAGCCCAAATTTATTTCCATACATAATTGAGCATGTCCAAATCGGCTCAGCCATTGCGGCGATTAGCGTGCACAAACTCAAAGATAAATAAACTGTTGGCAATTTTGTTACTAACAGGCTTGGCAGATGTTGTTCTACCCTTTACGGTGCTAAGTTTCTAACCGAATTCCCTCAGGACATTTACAGCGTAAATAATAAAAAATTTATTCATAACTCGACTAAAGCAGCATCTATTTTTCAAAACTATTTTTATTTTATTAAAGTTATAGACTGACTATTCAAATCAAAATTTAAACTTTTTTTACGGTGTGCCTACGATCAAGGGGGATAATTTATATTGAGTTGTAGAGCTTCCTTCTATTTATGAGTACGTTTGAGTAGATACTATCCCTTTTATATGTTTTATCGGTTTGCAGCAGTGCATTTACTGGTTTAAAAGGAGAGTAATGTAGAACAAAAGAAATTTAAAGATGCAAGGGTTCCTATTTTTAGCCTCAAATGTCAACTCATCAACGATATTCTTTGTTTGAAGTTTGTTGCAGTAGCTTCCTTACCCTTACCAGGCACCTGTTGGGCTCGATGTTCATTTCATTGTTACAGTTATAAATATGTTCTATGTTCTTCTTTAAAAAATTACCTAATTTACAGAAGATTAACAGCTTATAAAGATGTCGTATTTTAAAAATATTTTATTATTAAGTTATGAAAAGGCAATTTCCTTTCCTTACAAATTTCCTACACCGATTTACAAGTTAGCACCGCTTACTCCGCCTTCAATTTATTTATTGAATGAATTTTTTATTGACAATAACCATAAATTTTTATCCCGCAATTATTAACAGACCTGTACATTTATTAATGATCTAATTTTTTAGTTTTTAAATACGGCAGATTTATAAACTTATAATATAAAATATAATAAAATAAAATATGTACTGGTAATAAATATAATTAAGAATATATTTTTGTGATATTTTTTAAAGAATAGGGGAAACAATCGAGTACACCGTCCACGTCCACCTGATAATAAGTGAATGCTGTGGCCCATAGACAGCCACATCTATCCTAGATTAAGAATCTAAATGCAGAGGCGTTGTCACCCATGAAGTCTAAGGTAGAATGCCTCATTTCCAGTTAAAGGGGTCTTTGATTCTTTACATTCACCATACGAAACACGGCAGCAATAATGTGCTATTTTACGTTCGTATTCAGTGAGAACCTGCTTCTTTTTAGGTCGAGCCGACTTATTCGGGCTACAACCACAGTATAGCTGCAGCATATAACTACCACGTATACAACGTGATTAAAAGTATATTTAAAAGTGGTAAAAATAACAAAATTATTGTTATAGAAACTTATTCGCTTTGGCAGCACGGTAGTGCAGTAGCTAATTTCTTGGTGGCGGCACCGTGGAGTCGCGGGTTAGAATACCGCATAGAAGATGTGTATAATTTCCTCAGGAGGAAATAACTTGATCAGAATAGGTCGCAAAGAACACTGTTAGTAATAACTGCCTAAGCGTAAAATAAATTGAAATTGTGATAAAACAAAAATAAAACTTACGGTCATACAGGCTTACGTACCAACCTTGGCACATTCTTAAGAGGTGGAGGAAATGTATGAGCATATCTCTTAGAGCCTTGCATTCTTCCAAAAGCCACTATACGGTGTTAATAAGAAACTTCAACGCAAAACCAAGTACAAGTAGGGAAATTCGGAATAGGGCAACGGAACCCAAGGGGCCAGCAGCTGGTCGATTTATGGACAAAGGGGGACTCTTTATAATGAACTATTTCTTCCAAAAGCAGCCCCACAGAAAGTGGACCTCGAGCCCCAACGATCCGACAAAAATGAGATTGACTTTATTATGATGACTAGACAATAACTGTTCAGTGATGTCTCAGTGATCGGGAGGGTGAAAGTGGCAGCGATCACCAAATGTTGAGAAGCACACTGAACCTAAACGTTAAGTTTGAGAGGTCACGTCTAATGAAGTAAAAGTACCGAAAACTTTCAGCGAGTTATAAAACCGTCTTCAGTGCCTAGAATACTGCTATACAGAGGACGATATGAAGGATATGCTCGTGGAAACTGTCCATGCGGTCAGAGCTAAGTTCTGCAAGATCCGCCGCAGAACAACACAAAAACTCTCCGATCACACTCAATCTCATGGCTGTTAGACGGGTAAAAGCTGCAGCCTATAGTAAGATGAAATCAGCAAATGAATGAGCAGATTTGACAGAATACAGGCAACTGAACAGACATATCTCCAAATGCATGTGGCTGGACTTACGAAACTCAATACAGCTCGTATTGAAGAAGCAATCGAGCGGAACCAGGGCTCCAAAGTCTTTGCCATAGATCTGTCTGCCAGACACTATTCCGATAATATCCCGGACTTCAGTCTGAGTGAGATTAGTATGGCTCTCCTGCACCTTACAAACGGCAAGTCCCCGGGCGAGGATGGAATTACAGCGGAGCTTATGAAAGCGGGTAGAAAACCGGTACTTAAAGTACTTCAGAAGCTCTTTAATTCCGTCCTCCATGGTGGCAATAATCTGGAGACTTGGAGCAGAAGTGCAGTGGTCTTCTTCAGGAAAGGAGACAACGCTTTCTTGAAGAACTACAGACCAATTTCTTTTCTGAGCCGCGTCTATGTGCTGTTTACGAGAGTCATTACGAATCGTCTCGCACGCAGACTGCACTATGAAAAAGCCTTTGATTTCATCGAAATTTGGGCGGTGCTGCAGTCCCTTCAGCGGTGCCAAGTTGACTGTGGATATATCGAAGTGCTGAAGTGTTTGTACAGTAGGGCTACGATAACTATCCCAGTACAGAACCAGAGTACGCGACCTATCCAACTGCAGAGAGGTGTAAGACAGGGTGACGTAATGTCCCCGAAACTCTTCACAATTGCATTGGAAGAAATTTTTAAGCTATTGGACTGGAAAGGATACTGTATTTACATCAATAGCGATTACGCCACTCACTTTTAACTTGTCGACAATATAGTCCTTATGGCAGAATCGCTGGAGGACTTAAACACTATGCTGAATGACCTCAATAGTATCACCCAATTGTACAATCAGTGCGTGTTGCCAGTGATGATCTATGAATCTGAGATGTGGTCCTTCACTGCTGGCCGTATGAGGAAGCTCAAAGTCTCTCAGCGAGCTATGAAGATAAAGTCTCTCAGCGAGCTATGAAGCTTTACTTGGGGTTTCTCTGCGTAATAGACTTAAATACGAAGATATTCGCATTAGAACCAGAGTAACCGATATAGCCAAATGGATTAGTAAGCTGAAGTGGCAATGGGCCGGCATATAGATCGAAGAAACTGGGGAAGAAAGGTTCTTGAGTGGCAGCCTCGAACCGGCAGGCAAAATGTAGGGCGTCCCCTCACTATAATATGAAGACATACAGGAAATCAATAGATGCAAGCCGAGCCACTTGCATCTATTGATACCGTGCTTTGTAGCGTTCCTTAGGGGAGGTCGATGTTCAGCAGTGTATTTGTAAAGGGCTGTAATGATGATGACAATGATAATGATGATAGTTCGACGCAAGAAAATAAAATTTCTTGCGTCGAACTATCATCATTATCATTGTCAAAAATTGCATAAATTTTCTAAACTGTTTCGAAATGAGGTTACTCGAATCGGAGAAGAAACAGCGTAAGATAATCCGCAGGTATCCTTTTTTACTCCGCGTACCATTACAAAAAGTGCATCGTCTAATATTTTTGGAAGTAAATAATACTGTTAAAAAGGTAAATAATAAAATACATTATGATTGAGTTTGAAATATAATACATGTAATCTTTTTTAGTGGCTCTGAATATACAACTTTTTTGTTGCTATGTGGTGGAAGCGTAAGAATATCTACCACCCCATTTTTCCTGTGGGTATCTAAATGCCCGAAATGCCCGAGAAATGTGACGGTTTTCCGACATAGTTTATTACGTGGTAGAGCCATGCTGCAGCTATATTAATAGTATAGCTGTAGCACGAATGGGTCGGCTCGACCGGGAAAGGACCATGCTCTCACAGAAAACCAGTGTAAAATAGCTTAACGCTGCTGTGTTTCGTATGGTGAGTGTAGAGAACCGGAGACCCTTTTTACTGGCAAAGAGGCATTCCATCTTAGTCCTCACGGGTGACAACGCATCTGCATCTTGAGTCTTTATTGAGGATAGATGTAGATGTCTATGGGTCACAGTAACCACTTACCATCAGGTGGACTGTGTGCTCGTTTGTCACCCTATCCTATAAAAAAAACATAGAATAAGCCAGAAAAATTTCATGGATTCTGATCGTACCTCGTTTACACCAGTCATTAAATGTTTAGGTAGGCGACGGGGAACGTCAAAAGTGCGAGATATCTGGTGCTGAGATCGCCAGTCAACCTGCTAAGATCGGCGGGCAAATCAATACTAACAGGATTTGCAATCTTGTCTATAAGTTAATTTAAAAAAAAATACAAAGATGTGTCTTTATTATGGCGTTTATTATTAAGACAGAGCGTTAGGACCCTTACTTCTATAAAAATAATTAAATATATTTTTAATAACAAAGTACCATGAGATTATTTTAAGAGATTCAATTCGATGAATTTTTTCTCATACTTATACCAACCTGGATAGGAAAAAGCAAAATACACAACGAGTGCCTTTAGATTATTGTAACTTTTCCACTACTTAATGTACAAAGTTACTGGCATGACATTAACCGCTATTGTCGTCCATATTAGAGTACACCTTGGAACTGTTTTCATAACAAAAGCAAGATAAATCATGAACACATTAAGGTGTTCTTCTTCAGCCTAATATACAGATATTAGGCTGAAACACAGGTTTACGAATACATTTAAACAAACTTAATATGTGACACACGTAGCGGTATTTGCGAACTGAACAATTTCGTGAAAATGATTTTAGAAAATTTGTTCATTAATTTTTATTTGACTCCAAGTCAATTTAAAAGTAAACATTTTTCAAAACTATTCAAGCGAGATTTTATTACAAAGATGGCTTTAGTTTATTCTTAAATACTTAACAAAAGGTATACAGTTGTATACAGAAATTTACTAACTTTTATAAATACGTACAGGCAAGAACATTCAGAAGGTCAATTGTCCAACCACCAATTAGTATTCCACGGACTACGGTCTCAATTTGCTGACCATGTCATTTGTTTCAGCCCTACAATCAATTTTATCCTTACCTTGGATCTACGTAATTACTATAATGCAGGTGAGATCTTTGAACATTTCTTTGTTGCTTGGTGAGATTTATTACACCATTTATCAGAATACACAAGAAAAACAAATATTAAGAAATATTATATATTATAAAAAGAGAACGCAGGGATCTGCGCGTACATAAAAATATGTTCAAATATTATTCATTCATTTGTTGATTCGTTTACGAAGTATGGAAATTAAGTTGCCCATAGTGTTTCAGAAAAAATAATGATGATAAATAAATAAATGTTATTAAAACAACGATGCAATCGTTTTCCTTAAAATTATATTTTAATTTGAGTTATTTACAATTTTAAATCCAAAATAAAATAAATATGTTTCATAAATTGTTATGATTGGATAATAGACTATGCTATTCAATTTTCAGATTGGATGATAGACTATGCTATTGAATTTTCAGAGAGTTTTAAATCCTATAATATCATGAATGGGTTACGTTCAGGGAAGGATCACGATAAACGAAAGATAATAAAAAATGCCGATATTTTATACGAGTATCTAAAAGAATATTGCAACTAAAGTTTTCGAATATAATAAAAAATATTTATGAAAATAATGCCACCGTGCTATACTACATTTTTTTTTCTATTTCCCTATATCGTACCGTGGGTTTCGTAAGAGGCTACAAAGGGGACGATGCAGGAGTTGGACAGCAGTATCCTGCCGATAACAACGCAAAATAATAAAAAAACTGCGATCGCTCGTCAATTGAGACTGCTACGGCAAATGTATGAGGCAATCTATGGGGATGCCTGTGTACATTAGTGGATTTTCGATAGGACAAATATTTAAACCTAATTCAATTATAATCTCTGTAGAAGATGTCTAACGTGCGTAGGGTTTCCCTAACTTCTTCCCATTGTTTCTGTTTTTTATGATTTTCAACAAATGCTTTTCCTTTCTCTCTATTAAAATGACACTATCCTTTCTTTGATATCCTTGCCGTTTTTCTTATCGTGGTTCATATTCTACAACCCATTTAGTCATCTTTGGTTTCCATTCATCTTCTGTGCCTCGCTCATTTTAATTTTTAAGCTCAGAATTTACTAAGTATTACGTTTGTTATTTTGGTTCTTCCTCAGTTTTTTTTTCTAATAGTGTCCTCAAATTTGATGTAACGTATTGTTCGCGCCATTTTGCAACAACCGCCTAAACGCGTGTGAGATTCGTTAATTTTTATCCAATAAGAGTACTGCAATGTCCATTGCTGGGTTTCCTATCTACCGCCTTTTATGTCCAGCATGTGCACTATTGTGTTAATGGGGCTCGTAACTAATCGCTTCACCTAAATCTTGAGTCATCGCCTACCGCCGTGGTGTAATATAGATATTGAGCTATATAAGGAAATAGCAAGTGTATAGACACTTACAATAATGCTATATTTCGAGTAAGTTTGTAAAAATTATATGTGTGAAGACAACCGTCATGCAATCAACATGTAACGCAGCCCCTGGAGACACGCGGCATCTCAGCGGAAGTCCAGGTGAGTGCACATGCCTTCCTTCACGTCCTTCCTGTAGCTCAAATTTGGGGACATTTGCAGTATCGCGAAATAATATATTCTCACCACAATATAGAGTTCATAATCTAAATAAAATCTTCCCTTTTATAATTCTGAACCAGCAGGTGGTCATTAAAACTAATACATCAATTTTACCAACATTATAGTAAATATTCGCAACGCCTCATCCAGGCCGGGATAATTAATTGATTATATTAATTGTCATATAAATTTAGTAGCATTGTCATATTAAGATAATATCTTAAGTCTATTTATTTTTACCTCTACTCTAATAGTTATTATTTTTATTTTTACAAATTTTTTCCTCTATTAAAAAAGGCAGGATTGAGGTCACAACCAATGCAAGGAAACCGATTATGCTTTTAGCTAGTAATTCACCAAGTTGATTGTAAATTTTAGTGACATCAATGACCTTTTATTGTTACCTGTCCCAATTAGCATCCAGATGTGAGAGAATGGATTTTTCAAATGAACAATATTACCAAGTATTATTATTAAAATACCAGTGCCCAAAACTCTAATAACAATATTGGACTGGTTTGCGATAATGCCGGCGTGGTAAATAATATTACTTAATTAAAGTGCCGTGTAGTGGCGGTTAAGAATATCCACTACCCCATATCTTCCCGTGGGTGTCGTAAAAGGCGACAAAGGGAAACAGACAGGAGATGGGCAGCAGCATCTTCCTGATAATAGCCAAAATAACAATAAAAAAACTGCGGTTGCCAACCCGCTCGCCAAGCGTGGCAACTATGGCAATATACCCCCCATGAGCAATGACAATAATAAACGGCCCCCAGTCCCCGGCGGCCCCGCTATTCCTGGCTACGGTGGCGACCAAGGTAACGGCGGGGCAGGGGGTGCTAAGAATCTCCGGTGGAGGTTCGGTTGCCACCTACGACGACTCGACCTGGCAACATACAACGCACGCACCCTGAGGACTGACGAGAAGATTGTGGAGCTGGAAGAAGAGATAGACAAGTTACGCTGGCATATTATAGGATTATCCGAAGTCCGAAGAGAGGGGGAGGACACGGTAATCCTCGAATCCGGCAACTTGCTCTATTACCGGGAGGGCGACCATCTGTCCCAAGGAGGTGTCGGATTTATCGTCTACAAGTCTCTCGTTAACAACGTTGTAAAGATTGAGAGTGTGTCGACGAGGGTTGCGTACCTTATACTCAGAATCACCAAACGGTATTCGCTGAAGGTCATACAGGTTTACGCACCAACCTCGATCAGGAGGTGGAGGAAATGTATGAGGATATCTCTAGAGCCATGCATTCCTCCAAAACCCAATATACGGTGTTAATGGGAGACTTCAATGCAAAACTAGGCACAAGAGAGAACGGTGAGCTGAAAGTAGGGAAATTTGGAATAGGGCAACGGAACCCAAGGGGCCAGCAGCTGGCCGACTTCATGGAGAAAGAGGGACTCTTTATGATGAACTCTTTCTTCCAGAAGCGGCCCCACAGGAAGTGGACCTGGTCGAGCCCCGACGGTTCGACAAAAAATGAGATTGACTTCATTATGACGACCAGACGACAACTGTTCAGTGATGTCTCAGTGATCGCGAGGGTGAAAACCGGCAGCGATCACCGAATGGTTAGAGGCACACTGAACCTAAACGTTAAGTTGGAGAGGTCTCGTCTAATGAAGTCAACGCTCCGTCCCCCTCGTGCTCTAATCCAAAGTCCCGAAACCTTTCAGCTCGAGTTACAAAACCGTTTTCAGTGCCTAGAAAACTGCAATGAAGTGGACGATTTGAATAACAAGCTCGTGGAAACTGTCCATGCGGTCGGAGCTAAGTTCTGCAAGACCCGCCGCAGAAGAACACAAAAACTCTCCGATCACACTCTTAATCTCATGGCTGTTAGACGGGAGATGAAGCTACATTTTTCAACAGATTTAACAGCATACAGGCAACTGAACAGACAGATCTCCAAATGCATGCGGCGGGACTTACGCAAATTCAATACAGCTCGTATTGAAGAAGCGATCGAGCGGAACCAAAGCTCCAAAGTCTTTGCCAGAGATCTGTCTGCCAGAAAGCGCCAACTGTCAAAGCTGAAGACAGAATGTGGCAGCATCGTTTCCGGGGCACCTGAGATTTTGAGTGAGATTGAGAGGTTCTATGGGCAGCTGTACACGTCATCGTTGGAGCCCCACGCAAGTGTGAGTAACGATCCAAGAGCGAGTCTTATCCGACATTATTCCGATGATATCCCGGACGTCAGTCTGAGCGAGATTAGAATGGCTCTCCAGCACCTTAAAAACGGCAAGGCCCCAGGCGAGGATGGAATTACAGCGGAGCTTCTGAAAGCGGGTGGAAAACCGGTACTTGAAGTCCTTCAGAAGCTCTTTAATTCCGTCCTTCATGGTGGCATTACACCGGAGGCGTGGAGCAGAAGTGCGGTGGTCTTGTTCTTCAAGAAAGGCAACAACGCTCTCTTGAAGAACTACAGACCGATTTCCCTTCTGAGCCGTGTCTACGTGCTGTTTTCGAGAGTCATTACGAATCGTCTCGCGCGCAGACTTGACGACTTCCAGCCTCCCGAACAAGCCGGTTTCCGAAAAGGCTTTAGCACCATAGACCACATACATACCCTTCGGCAAATTGTACAGAAGTCCGAGGAGTACAATTTGCCACTATGTCTGGCGTATGTGGACTATGAGAAAGCCTTTGATTCCGTCGAAATTTGGGCGGTGCTGCAGTCCCTTCAGCGATGCCAAGTTGACTGTCGGTATATCGAAGTGTTGAAGTGCTTGTACAGTAGGGCTACGATGGCTATCCGAGTACAGAACCAGAGTACGAAACCTATCCAATTGCAGAGAGGTGTAAGACAGGGTGACGTCATATCCCCGAAACTCTTTACCGCTGCATTGGAAGATGTTTTCAAGCTTCTGGACTGGAAAGGATACGGTATCAACATCAATGGCGAGTACATCACTCACCTTCGATTTGCCGACGATATAGTCCTTATGGCAGAATCGCTGGAGGACCTAAGCACTATGCTCAATGACCTCAATAGTGTTTCCCAACGGATAGGTCTTAAGATGAACATGGACAAAACAAAGATCATGTTTAATGTCCATGTCACACCTATGCCGGTAGTTGTTGGGAACACTAAGCTCGAAGTTGTTGACGAGTATGTTTACCTGGGACAAATAGTCCGACTAGGTAAGTCCAACTTCGACCGAGAGGTTAATCGACGGATTCAACTCGGTTGGGCAGCGTTCGGGAAATTACGGCACATCTTCTCGTCAGGTATACCTCAAAACTTGAAAACGAGACTGTACACCCAGTGCGTGTTGCCAGTGATGACATACGGAACTGAGACGTGGTCCTTCACTGCTGGCCGGATGAGGAAGCTCAAGGTCGCTCAGCGAGCTATGGAGAGGGCTATGCTCGGAGTTTCTCTGCGTGATAAACTCAGAAATGAGGATATCCGCAGTAGAACTAGAGTGACCGACATAGCCCAACGGATTAGTAAGCTGAAGTGGCAATGGGCCGGCCATATAGCTCGAAGAACCGACAACCGATGGGGAAGAAGGGTTCTCGAGTGGCAGCCTCGTACCGGCAGGCGAAGTGTAGGGCGTCCCCCCACTAGATGGAGTGACGACCTGGTAAGATATGCAGGAAGTCGATGGATGCAGGTGGCTCAGGACCGTGCTTTGTGGCATTCTTTGGGGGAGGCCTATGTTCAGCAGTGGACTTGTGAAGGGCTGTAATGATGATGATGAATTAAAGTTGGTAAAAAATTACTTCGCGTACATCCTACACAAATACAGCGGAGGTTTTGAACAGTGGTAGAGCCACGCGGCAGTTTTTGCTGTCGCACGGATGGGCCGGCTCGAACCGCGGTGGTACCACGACCTCACAGAATACCAGCGTGAAGTAGAGGTTTACTTCTGCGTTTCGCTTGGTGAGTGCAGGTGGCCGGAGGCCATTTTTACTGGAAATGAGGCATTCCATCTTAGTCCTCATGGGTGACAACGCATCTGCATTTTGATTTGTAATAGAGGATAGATGTAGATGTCTATGGGCCGCAGCAACCACTTACCGTCAGGTGGACTGTGTGCTCGTTTGTCACCCTCATCCTATAAAAAAAAGTATTTTTTTACCAACTTTAATATAATGGACTTCCGCAAAGTAACGCCTGATTCTATTAATTATAATAATATTACTGTCTGCTTCTTCATGTGAATTAGAGGACAAATCTTCTACAACACTTGATTGAACTTTATTGTCATTATTTCCATAAGAATAAGAGTTTTTAAAGTTCAAATGGATCAATTTATTTCCGATGAACGGTGAAACTTCATCACTTGCCCAATGCCTAGCAAAACAATCATTAAGAGCTTCTTTGAATTTTGTATTTATCATTTCTCTTCTGAAATCAGTCAGTCTAACTTGACAAGGCCCAGGAATTGAGTAATCAACTGGAATGAAAAAAAAAAGTTTGAATGGAATGAATACGATAATACTTTATAATAAAGCAATAATTTAAAATTAAAAATGTTGTACAACTGACTTCAATATAAATTATTAAGAATAACTCAAAAATTATTTGTCAGACCTTAATCAAATTTATATGGGACCACATATAAAGTACCAGGTTTCAAATAAAAAAAAAAGAATCATCGAAATCGGTTCGTCCAGTAAAAAGTTATGAGGTAACATACCTAAACGTGGTAGAGCAACGCTGCAGCTAAATTACTGGTATATTTGTAGCACCAATTGGTCGGCTCGACCGGGGAAGAACCACGCTCTCACAGAATACCAGCGTAAAATAGCAGCATAACGCTGCTGTGTTTCCTATGGTGAGTGTAGAGAACCGAAGACCCTTTTTACTCGAAACGAGGCATTCCATCTTAGCCCTCACGGGTGACAACGCATCTGCATTTTGACTCGTAATCGAGGATAGATGTAGATGTCTATGGGCCACAGTAACCACTTACCATCAGGTGGACTGTGTGCTCGTTTGTTACCCTAATTTTATTAAAAAAAAATCATACAGTCGAATTGAGAGCAAAGATTCGTATTCTAAAAATACTACATTTTTCCTATGCACGCGCTGGATGAAATGTTGCGCTGTCTGCCGGGTTTTTGTAACCGGATAAAATGTCTGCCAAAATAAATTATATGAGTTTAAAATAGTTTAATAAATAACATATATAAATTTCAGATTTGTTAAAATACTTTTGAAATTAAATTTTTTTGGAATATTCAACCTGCTACCGGCTGCTGTGACGTCGGAACCGCTAAAATTATCTACCATAATTATTTTCCGAGTACAGTAGTTATATAATAAAATATTAAAATAACAGACTTGTTAAAATACTTTTGAAATTTACCAGATTTTCATAGCTGTCACACCTGAGTGGCCCCGAACCTATTAGCTAGTCCCCATGTCTTGTTTAGTGGGTACAACAGACTTATTGGACGAAATTTAAGGTTTGTTAAAATATGTGTTGTCTGCTTTAAGCTGGCTCTTTAACTATATATCTCTATATATACCTATTCTGAGGTCTTCGCTTGTGAGCCTGTTGAGGAGTGCAAGGAACGTCTTGACGCGTACTTTGCGCTGGTGATCATTGAGTTCGCGGGGCACCCATTTGTCAACCTTTCTTACCTTGCCAATTCAAGGCAAATGGGCCAATATTGTTTTGATGCTAACGTCGAAAGCTGCTGCTTATTCAGCCGCAGATTAAGTATCATGAGCACCAACCACAATCGCCTTTAATTTGTCATTGTCGACCAAAGTTTTCGAACGACCGCGGTGTTAATTTTTCAGGTCGAAATTTCCACAACGGGAGCGGGCAAATAGCAGGTAACAATAACAGGTGCGTTTGTTTGTAGTATTTGCTCCGTAAGCGTAGTTGATGTTGCAAGCCGATTGTTCCGCGTTGCTGCTACGACAGTACTCATATTCTATAATTACTCGAAATTTTAACATACTCATGATGACGAAATAAACTCAAATCCTATGAAAACATAATGCTAATTAATAAACAAGTAACTAATTTTGAAAAAACAATTCCATGTTTTTAAAATAATATGAAACTAGAGTTCTGAGCCAAAAATAATTTTGTTGCGAAATGGCCAGTACTGCAGAATTGCAATTTTTCAGGTAAATATCTATTATTAGAGGGTTCCAGATTGAGACCGAAATTTTACTTGTGATCGAGGCTTAGTAAAGGAGTAAGTATGTTGAAATATGTTTGAACTGAAGCTTAACAAAACCATGTTGTTCAGGCAATATAATGTGATAAAGACTTGGATAAATTACACTGTATACAAGACAATAGAAAATCTTGGAAAACGTTGAAAGGATGGATTTGGGACGGTAATTTTCAATGTTATGCTTATCACCACTTTTGAACATTTGAGTAATTTTGGCAAGTTTCCAAATATTTAAAAAAAAAACACAAAAACTTTTACTAAAAAATATAACTTAAATTATTCACTATGGCCTGTAGAAAGTTTCCAGTTCCTGTGAGGTATCAAAAAGTTTAATTAGCCTTTTTTATTTAAAGTTATATTATTATCCGCAAGATGCACAAAATCATTTCCATCATTTAAGAGCGATTGACATACATTGATGTTTAAGGTAGAGGGTTCATAAATAGTCAACATGACTTCTATACTCTTTGTATATTATTTTAAAATAGGCAAAATAAAATAAATACATTATTTATTTATGTTCATTCATTCATTCATTACATCCTATCACAAGTTTATTATCGAACATAGGGCTCCCAATAGTTTGCCTCACAGGGGACTTGCCATTGTTGCCACGCTTGCAGTCGGGCTGGCAACCGGAGTTTTTTTTTTTACTTATTATCAGGAAGATGCTGCTGTCCATCTCTTAGTTTGTTAACTTCTTCCACTGTTTATGACACTCATGGGGTGATATTGGAGTGGTGATAACAACATAACAAACAGTGGATATTCTTACACCGCCACTTCACGGAGGAACTAGTACATGATTGGTGAATTGGAGTTATTAGAGGAGGAGCCTATTAAAGTCCACTACTAAACATAGGCCTCCTCCATAAATTGCCTCATAGGGGGGATATTTGCCATAGTTGCCACAATTGGCAAGCGGGTTGGCAACTTTCACAACGTCTTTTTAATTTTTAGTCATTATTAGGAAGACGCTGCTGCCCAACTCCTGATTTGTTTCCTTCTGTGACCTCTTACGACTCCCAAAGGATGATATGGGGTCGTGGTTATTCTTACACCGCCACTGCACGACCCGTACATATTAGTGTATTTGTTATCTAATGTTTAATGTAGTGTAGTTGTAGACATAACTTCCAGTACTACAGTATTCGTAATATTTTAATCAATAGTATTCAGTATAAGCAAGTACAAGCTACTTTTTATGATTTTTACTGGAATTATTTAAAAAGTTGTGGCGGAGACCTAACTTACATACTCGAAATACCGTCGACTAAAATCTGCCGTCCTAAGCAATGCCCACCTCCTCTTCTCTTGCTACGCGACTTGTGTAAGTTTTATGTGCATTATACTGCAGTGTCGTCAACAAATGATCAACGTAGTAGTGCCACATTGCAGACTATTATGGCAACAGTACGTATGAGAAGGAACATACCAACCTCATTAGCACATACAAATACCAGCGTGAAATAGTAGCACAGTACTGCTGTGTACCGTATGGTGAGTGCCAAGAACTGGAAAGGTCTCGACTCTCGACAAGGTTGAGGACACTGCAGTACTAGTAATAAGGCGGCGGATAGATATAGGAGAATAATCACGTGCATGATGGTGAGGACTTTTGTACAAAAACACAACAGTTCTAATACAATGAAACTGTTTTTATTACTTAAACTATTTTCTGAAATATAAAAATCAGATTTTTGAAAGCAAGCTTTAGCATAACTGAGAACATTTTTTATAGCGGTTCATCTCGATGGACACCTATCTTAATCGTAATTTTTTGGCTCAATATTTCTGTTACGGCCCTCAGTTGCCTCGACAGAAGTCGACTGGGCTAGGGCCCATCGGTAACCCACTCGCCGAGCAACCAAAGGGTTCGGGCCCAAATGACCTATGGATAATTATTAACTAAGGGCTGATAAGCAAACACAAACTTACCGAGTTATGGAGGTAGGGTCGACCACAAGGCAAAGTCAGGTGGTAAGTAAGGTGTATGTAAAAGGTGTGCAAAAGTGTGTAATGTAACCTGACGTCACCGATGTAATCGGACAGCAGACCCACATGCGCGGCTTTGTTCCACAATGTGCGATCCCTCCAGGGCGTTCACCAATTGAAATTTTCTGCTTTTATTTCACTATATTAGTTTATCAACTTTATTGTACCTTTAATTAACTTCAAATTTAACTAAATCAACGTTAATCGAACTTAAAAACAAGTGACACACTGCACAACTTAAGAACTGTCGGTCAAAGTTCAATGTCCCATGTTCACTTAGCACAAAATTATCATTGGGCACGAACGCGATCTCCTCTAGAGTCACAAAGTTTTAGCGTTCCACCCGATAAAGCAAAAATTCCTTCGTACGATATTAAAATGCCACACAAGCAACTCGTCGACACAAATTAATGGCAACCGAAGTTAAGTTAATCACTCAAAACTCCCGAAATGCCTCGTTGTCACGTAAAACGCACGAAACAGACAACGCAAAGGAGTTTTTAAAATGTTAATATTTGGCCTAAACAAATCCCATCCCGGGCATAAGGACTTATGTCCGCGAGTAAATTGGCAAACGGGATAGGGTCACGACAGCAGGCTGCAAGACCGAATTTCCAACCAAAACCTCGGCCACCCTAGGCACCCCATCAGATCCATACGACAACTTAACAATGCGCCCACGGCGCCAATACAAAGGTAAAGCGTTGGGTTTTTTAACTAACACGAGGTCTCCAACCCGAGGGGGATCCGTCTTATCAGATCATTTAACGCGCTGCTGCAAAAGATGTAGGTACTCTAGAGACCATCGGTACCAAAAACTCTGAGTCATTTGTTGCAGCAGGTCAAATCTGCTCAACCGCGAAGAGTTTATTTCCCTGAAGGGGTACTTGGGCAGGGAGTTAAGCGGCTGGCCAATCAGGAAGTGGCCCGGGGTTAGAACCTCCAAATCATTCGGATCCGACGAGAGGGGACAGAGGGGCCGTGAGTTGAGTACCGCCTCAATTTTACAGAATACAGTGTCAAGCTCCTCAAATGTCAAAATAGTTTCGCCAATAACGCGACGGAGATGCGTTTTTGCAATCTTCATCACCGCCTCAAAAATACCGCCCCAGTGTGGGCAAGCAGGAGGGTCGAATTTCCACTGGATGCCCTTCTTGGACATCGCAGTACCTAAGTAAGTCCTGTTGCTAGACAGAAATTCGACGACCTATTTCAAATATCTATCCATGCCCTTATAATTTGTTCCGCAATCAGACCGGATCAGGTCCGGCAAACCGCGACGCGATACGAAGCGGCCCAGCGTGGCCACAAAGGCTTCAGTGCTGAGGGCACTTACAAGTTCTAAGTGAACGGCCTTAGTGGATAGACACACGAAAACGCACAGATAGTCCTTATGTGAACGAGCATTACGAAGGGCGGAGGACTTGACGAGGAAGGGGCCAGCAAAGTCTGTTCCGACTCCAGCGAATGGTCGGATGGCCCTGACGCGGACGCAACATCCCAGTGTCGTCCAGGAAGAGGTTCAGACGGGCCAGTACGCCCTTTCCAACGGCGCCCCGCTTCAAGGTTTCAATCACGGGCTCAAAATGCTCAATCATAACGAACAGCGCTGTCATTTATACGGACGTTAGGGAGAAAACCTACAATGTTATCGAGGAGATTTACCTTAACTAGAATGTGAAGGTGTTCGCTGGCAGGGCCAAACACCAACTCCGCTTGTCCCCTAGGAGCAAGAGGCTCGGCACCTCCGATACTTACCATTGGACGTGTTTCAGAGCTCCAGGGGAGCCCTAGTATTCCCACCAACCAAGTGGAGGCCACACAGCGTTGTGAACCCGAATCCAATAGAGCGCGAACCGTTAAACAGTCGCCACTCGGGTTGTACACCTTCTCTGAGGCCGTCGGCAATAGAATAGTTTGACAAGTGGACTTGTGGAGTTAGGGCGGCAGCTACCTAGCTGGAGCTGCCTCCATCGGACCGGCACTCGAAGCGGGGCTCCCGAAAGCGGCATTCCGGCGGCATCTCAATGACCCGTCGTTGGAAATCACCGAACTGGCCGACCTGGGGAGCTTCGGGGTACCTCGGCCTTGAGGCCCGGGGCAGATTCGAGGTTGCAGGAACCCCGTAGTACCGGTACCGACCAAAGGGGGAGGGTACTCCAGTCGCGGCCACTCGGGGGTGAGAAGGGCCTAGCTGACCGCTGAGTGGCCGTGAAGTTCCTCTCAACACGCGGAGAGGGTCGACGACCCCCCCGTCTTTGAGGGAACGGTTCCCCGAGTCGGGGAGCCCCCGAGCTAGGCCCTTCTCACCCCCGTTAGCTGACTAATCCTATATAAATATATAGGATTACAAAGTTACATTTGCAGTGAATGAATCAGTATACCTATATATGTATAATATAATGGAATAATAGATGTAGATAGGTAGCTAGAAATAATTATGTTCAAAGGTAACTTGTAAAATGGTCAACGGAATGAAAAAGCAAGAATGGGACATGTCTTATGAAGTTGTACCACAATCGCGCAAAGTATTAAGTAGACTAAATTGCCCGACAATCCGTAGTTGGTATTCAAGAAGTAGATGGTACCGGAAAGGAAAAAGAAGGATTATCTACAAAAAGAAATGAGATGCCATCAAAAACATAACTTGTAAGAAAACCAAGTCTCGCAACTCAGTTCTTCCACCGTAAAAAAGTTGTGACGTCCATGTAATACCAAGTCGGTTAATTTATTCAGTCCCTATTTAAGGGTCTGTTTTAAATAAATAGATTGACTTGGCCATCGCATGAAAACATTTTGGTGCATTGGTGCAAAATTTACAAAATATTCAATAATAATAAAAATATTCAATGTATCTCACAAGTAATACAATAAATAATGTTAAATTAGATTGTTGTTTAGTGCGATTGCCAAATCAATCTATGTATTTAAAATATAAAATATTTTTAATATTGATATGGTCACTATAAGATGTTGTTAGGTTAGCTAATTACGTAATAATTTGAGACAGAAGGACCATTAAATAGGCACTGAATAAATTAACTGACTTGGTATTACATTTAACAGTGGTAGAGCCACGCGGCAGTTTTAGCTGTCGCACGGATGGGCCGGCTCGAACCGGGGTGGTACCACGACCTCACAGAATACCAGCGTGAAGTAGAGGTTTACCTCTGCGTTTCGCTTGGTGAGTGCAGGTGGCCGGAGGCCGTTTTTAATGGAAATGAGGCATTCCATCTTAGTCCTCACGGGTGACAACGCATCTGCATTTTGATTTGTAATAGAGGATAGATGTAGATGTCTATGGGCCGCAGCAACTACTTACCATCAGGTGGACTGTGTGCTCGTTTGTCACCCTTATCCTATAAAAAAAAAATTACATGGATTTCACAACTTTTTTACGGTGGATGAACTGAGTTGCGAGACTTGGTTTTTTTTACAAGTTATGTTTTTGATGGCATTACGTTTTTACATACGAGTATTCCATCTTTTAAATTATTTTCATTCAAATCTTTCATTAGTTCTCAATTTTTAATACATAGTGATTGCAAAATAGATTGCAAAATGTCTTGGAAAAGTTACAAAACTTCCGTAGGAATGTTTCTAAATTCGTACTATATATTTTATGTCAAAGAAACAAAGAATGAAATTTTTATTTGAAGCTACAAAGACATTATAATTCAATCGCATGTATATTTTATGTCATCCTTATTGCAGCAATAAATAGGCATCCGACTCGGCATTTTGCTGCAGTAGTAATAACCACAGCGCCGATATTTTGCCGGTGCTGTTATCTAGAACTCACGAACAGTCGACAATAAGTCTCAAGTATATAATAAAGTGCATTGAAATTGGAAATTGAAAAAATGCAGGATGTAATTAAATATTTATTTTGCTCATTAAGAGTAGAAAAGATGTCATAATATATTACAGTTCATACTTATTTACATTGTTAAAACATAGTATGAAATTAAATCTAACTGAAAGGTTACATTTTATTACACATTTTATTTAAAAAAAATATAGTAGAGAAAACCTGAAGCTAAAAATTTAAATTGTCATACAGTCCTACTTCCCGTGGTATCGTGCCACGCTGGCTGTGTTTCGTCGCTAAATGGCTAAACTTAACCGCTGACCAGTCACGGATACAGCTCTTTTAGGAACTTCACCCCACGTGGACCCCATGGGCCGATAGCCTTTACAGCAAATGGCACAAACATGTAGACATCTATCAAAAAATCATATTTGCACCACTTACTTAATTTAGTTGTTTCGAATGCCTCTCTGGCTCTAAGCGAGATATCCTTGCGATGAAAGGTCGCCAAAGTGTCTGTCTATACAAGTAGCATCCCACACTAGGGCTTCACTTCTCTCCCAAGGGTCTAATGTCATACCGTCGGGTCTCTTACCATCGTCTCTAAATATTCCACAAGGCTCTAAAACCGAGGGAATATTTATTCAGACAAGAGCTCTTCGGATGACTTCGTTCAAATAACTGTGACAGGAAAACATACCAGCACTTTTCTTACATGAAAGTCCGTGGAGGCCAAACTCGTCGACGATGCTACCCCAGGGGCACTGGTGACACCTAGACGAATGCCTACGGCGGTGCGCAAGCTTTCCCCTTAAAGCAATGTGCTTAGATTACTTGATGGTATAGCGTTAACCAGTGACTAGATTCCTTAGTCGAAACAGACAGAAGCCGGGTCTGATCTCGGTCACTGTGGATATTGTCAAACAAATCTTTAATTAAATTAAATTAATAGTAATAAAACTAAAAACAGTGTATAAAACTATACATTGATAAACTAAAAGAAAAACTCAAATTAACATTTAAATAATTTTTACTTCTTAGAACAACTCTGTTAATCGCTTTTTAGATGCCAAAGATCTTACATGCAAACTACGAGTACACATCTGTAAATATGTTTATAGTTTACTTTTTGCTTTTGTGTTTAGGGTGAGCGGTTGTTTGTATGTGCAACCGAAAGTTCCTGTTTATCTCCAAAACGGTTTGGTTGATTTTGATATGGTTTTCTTTAAAGGGTGTGTGATTCATTGGCAATGGCTTTTAGATATGTAGGTGTTAACTTGCCAGGGGTTTAAAATCAGTTTGACAAATTTAGGTGCAGTTTCTTGTTAAGTGTCTGATATTTATTTGAAATGATTCTTAGATAAGTTTGATTGTGACAAATCAATAATAAACCACCAGGGGACATACCTTTTTTTATGAAATGCTTAAGATTTTGGTTCCTTTTTATAGTGCTAGGTGACCAGCATCTGTATATGAATTGCTGAGGGTATGATGATGAAGAAGAACATCTTGAGGAATTCACATGTGGTTCTCGTTGGCGAAATCACGAGGGAAGGCACAAAGTTAGTAAACCGTATTTAGGCTCTATTAATACTGGTTGATGAGTAGCTTCTGTATATGAACTGCTAAGAGTCTAATGATGGAACGGAAAACATTGTAGGAAATTATGTGAAGATACGGAGTTAGTAAACCATATGTAGGGGGTATAATATTTTGTAATTTCTTCCTACGTTCAGGAATTCTCTACAAAGTTTAAAATAAAAAGCGAAATTTAAAAAAAAAATTCAAAAACCCACGACAGTTTTAAATCTTCTTATTAGTTTGTGGTTGTAAACGTTGTCATTGAAATATGATTAAATAATTTTTTTGAAAAAAAAAAGTGACTAAAAACATAACGAAAGAAAAATTTAAAAAAGTTTTACTAATGTTTAATTTGTCGCGAAATCTGTCATACAAACAATTAATTAAGAATTTTATTTTTAATTACTTCTGTGCAGGGGATTGTTGTGAGAAATCCGAAGTGACCAACCGTCTTTGGGGAATTTGAGGCACTTATGGTAATGGTAATTGTATTAATACATTATATTTTTTTAAAGGTTTTTTTGTCCTAAGTCTACGGCATTTTTATATTTCGACGATTTTCACGGATTCCAACATGACTCTTTTACTGTTATGCTTTCGGTTGTATTGTTCAAGAGGCAAACCAAAAGACAGTTCACTGTGGGAAGCCTAGCTACAGCCGTCTCCGTGTCATGGCAAGGCGGGAACCCAGTGCAAGACCAGAGAGTATGTACTGAAATTGTACGTTTGGTGTTAGGCTTGGCATCTAAGGACTTTGGAAGGGAAGTTGGTTGTTGGTCCAATGTACATTGCTGTACATTGCTGTTGGTTTCCTTGTTTTTTAAAATATTCATTAATTTATAGTTCGAGTTTGATTTCGTCTGAAATATATATTATGTGAAAACTATTTTTTCTTTTACTTATTAAAGTCGGTTTTTACTTCTTATTAGAAGTTTATATTAAATTGTAGCCAACATTACATATAACGTAGCAAACATCAACGAAACTATAACATTTTCGTAAAACTGATTTTGCTTAGCATGAAATGCGCGATATGTATTGTGACGTTTTGACGTTTGTTTCCCAGAGATTATTTCAAAGACATCCTTAATGTTATGAAAAATTCATGACTACAAAACAAAACATTAAACCCATTGTTTTGAATGAATACGTTTTAATATGACATAGCTTTGATATCATGTTTTATCAATCTCTAAGGTTTTCTTGTCCTATTAATTTTGTATTAATACTCTATTTATTGTCAAGGTGGCTTTGTTAAAGTGTTTGCTTACAAATTATTATACAATAACAACACTTCATTAATAAAAGACAACTTTCATGCATTATGTTATATTTCTTGACAAACAAATCAATAGGAAACTAAAACAATGCACGATAAATAGGCCAAGTGCGTATTGGAACATACGTTTCGGGTTCGTTTTGTAGATTATATCTAATGTCTAACTTTTTTAGTTGCAATATCTATTGGTGTTTAATTGGTGAATAATTTGAAAGTTGATATTTCAAAAAAGTAACCTAAACAGGCTTCTCAGTTTATGACTTTACCTTGGCAAATGGTCTGGTTAATTCAACACAACTAGTTACTTTACCTACGCGAATTCCCGATATGGAAGATCATGTAACTTCCCTGTTAGACCTTTTCGTATCGCAATGCGTTTCGCAGATTGCTGCTGTGTTTGGCACTATACGTTATGACCTTTTTTGTATCCTACCCTTGGGGGCGTGTTTAATTTTAACCGGTTGATCCCAAATGTTGTAGTTAATGCTGTCGCTGATGGGGTACTTCAGGAAATGAAACTTTTTATTTCATCATCTGTAGTGCCCATCAGAGGCAGATCTCAGCCATAGCTTGGCCACTGTTGTGAATATGTGTCACGCCTTGACGTCCCGGGATATGCAAACACCAGCGCTCTTGAAAAGTTTTCCGGTCCGGTCTAAAAGTGTGAGCACATCGGCAGAATTAGCGAGATACTCGTTTGCCTTCTTTCGGGAATCCGTACGTTTTGGTCTGTCGCTAAGGCTGTCCAAAGGAACTTCGTTATGCTATCTTTTACATCTCTACAGAGGGAGGATCAGCTCATGCTGCAAAGGGAAAGTCGATCTTTTAGACTTCACTTATCTGTCCAACTTGACTCTCGATGATGGGGGAACACACCACCGATCATACCGCGGTGTGTTACCGGATGTTTGGTTTACACAGCATTAAGTGATTTTTCATATTTTATTAGTTGGCATAATATAATTGGCATATTATTATATATTATAATATTATTGGCATATATAAAAGAACCCCTTTGTCGTATCTCCTCAGTTTCAAGGTACTTCCCTTGATGCCTCAGCCAGTATCGGAATCCTCGGCGTCGACATATCGAGTAACGTGCAGTTTCGTGGTCACTTGGAAGAGAAGGCCAAATTGGCCTCTAAAAAGCTTGGCGTGCTCAGTAGAGCGGGACAGTATTTCATGCCGGCTCAACGCCAGCAACTTTACAAGGCGCAGGTTCGGCCACACATGGAATACTGTTCCCATCTCTGGGCTGGGGCTCCCCAGTGCCAGCTCCTTCCACTTGACCGCATCCAGCGCAGAGCGGCTCGAATCGTCGACGACCGAGTCCTTTCCGATCGGCTCGACTCATTGGCACTGCGAAGAGATGTTGCATCTCTTAGCATTTTCTTTCGCATTTACCATGGGGAGTGCTCTGAGGAATTGTTCAGATTAATCCCAGCCGCCAAATTTCACGAACACACATCGCGGCAGAACTCCCTATACCATCCACACCATCTGGATGATTGGCGGTCCACCACTGTGCGATTTAGAAGATGTTTTCTTCCTCGCACAACTTCCTTGTGGAATAGTTTACCACCAGCGATTTTTCCGGACCGATACGACTTAGGGACCTTCAAGAAAAGAGCCTACTCCTTTTTAAAAGGCCGACAACGCATTTGCAATTCCTCTGGTGTTGCGGTTGTTCATGGGCGGCGGTAGTCACTTACCATCAGGTGAGCCGCATGCTCGTTTGCCCCCTCCCCTATAAAAAAAAAATTATTAGTGCATATCTACGTTACTTAGTTTTATTTTAAATATCGTATTCAACGGATAAACCACCCGCGGTGTTTAAGTAATCCGGAGTGTCGTTTAAATAAAAAAATATTACAAATTTTCAAAACAAATACTTTACTAACAAAGATTTTATGCGAACGTAGGCGCAGGAACTACTAGTATTTCTAATTAAATGTTTTTAGTGTATGTGTATGTTTTGTTGCAGTTAGTAATAAATGCGCCTAGCTGTTAAAATCTTATTGATATTGGTGAAAAAGCTACTATTATATTTAATTTCCGAATGAAAAGAAATGGAAAAAAGCCCGAAAGCAGGCATTTAATCTCACCCATATTGAAACATTCGCGACTGTGTTTACGAGGGATGATCTGCTTTTATTGAAAAATCATATTACATTAGGTAGGCATAAAAAGCGGAGCTAGAGAACGTCTGGTTTATGTATAAATAATAGTGTTTATTTATTGTACCGAGTTATGAAGATACATTTTAGTGTTATTAAAGTATGTTTACGTGGTAGAGCCACGCTGTAGCTATAATTATGGTTGGTGCACGAATGGGTCGGCTCGACCGGGGAAGACCACGCTCTCACAGAATACCAGCGTAAAATAGCCACTCAGTGCCTGTTGTGTTTCGTATGGTAGGTAAAGAGAAAACGAGACAATCCATATTAGTTCTTAGGTGTGGCAACGAATTTTCATTTTGATACTTAATCGAGGATTGATGGAGATGTCTATAGGCCACAGAATTTACTTACTATCAGGTGGATTGTGTGCTAGTTTTCCATCGTTATTCTATAAAATAAGTGCTTTTCACAAACTTCAATATTTTTATCCTTTTTATTGGAGAAATTGAAAAAAAAAAAACTTTCTATCAATGCAATGGACACTTCCTTACCTTAAAACGCTCTCAGTAATAAAAAGAAGCCCGTGCACGGGAGTAGGACGTATATTGGATATAATTTGATTTTACTTCTATGTGTGTATAGCAAGCTGATTATTTTTATCCTAAGAGTAGGTATAATACATACTTTTACATTAATGTAATAAAAGTACTAACCAGACCCGATAATAACTTAATTGAGTTTTTAGAGTACGATGAGAAAAAAGATATAGAGAACCCGTGAATGCATGTGTGTATAATCGCAATAAACGAAAATATAATTAATATTTTACACTCAAGCCGTAAAATATAAAAACTAGCGACGAGAAGTAGTCTTCAAAGGGGGAGTCGCCTGCTACTGCTATTTGCAACCTCAGTTTCAACTATTTTGCTGACAAACAGTTTTATTTAGGCCTACGAATCTAAGAAAAATATGAATAAATGTGAATTTTATGAATAAAATATTAGGCTTACGTCATGTCATAATGAAATAAATAAGGGGCTCATGAAAAACATCAGAAAGATGTCATTACTGCATGCCTCAATAGTTTTTGGTCTATGTCCGATCATTGCATAATTTATTGCGTACTTCATCTATTGCATTAAAACATATCGTAGTGCTATAATATGTAGGTTAATCTAATTAAAACAGTAAGAAATTGAAAAGTTGGGAAAATTATACTTATAATAGTACATAATAGTAAAATGAAGAGTCCAGTTTACTGCATTTATATTTGTTATATTATGTTTTATTTAATATATAAGGTGAAGGCCTTAGGATATGTCCTGAGGAAGAGTGTGCAGCCGAGCGAGGCGTTAGTCATGACAAACACATGCTTTTGTATAGTTTTATTAGTACTGGCCGTTCAAAATGTATACTGTACGTGCCACTAAGCCGCACGCTACCGAGTACTTACCCAATATGTGGCGTTGAAACGGCATGCCTTCTTTCCTATTTGTTTATTATGTATTATAGAAAGCAAAGCACAATCTGATACTTTCTTATTTATCATGGGGATTACAATTGATTAATTACAAAGTCTACTTGAGTGCTGAAGAACGACCGCCTAACAGGTAAATCTTGTAAATGCACAACAGCTGGATTGAATTTATACAATCCATCCAGCCGTACATGTGCATCACAATCGACCAAACAATTAAATCGTTACGCAACTGTCACAACCACACAACTCGACTAAGTAGTATAATCGATTTAACAATTTCATGTATGCGGTGGATATACTAAAAGGGTTAAGAAGAAATCAAGTTATTAACTTACATAATTACTTAACTCATGTCACGAATTTAAGCACTTTATGTTACCAAGTGAGTTAAGTCAATTTTTTGATTTTAATAATGAAACTGGAATTGAAATTATATGAAAGTATTGTTCGATGTATTATGCAGTCAAAAGAAATGCAGTTTAGAACAAAAAGTACCATCGTTTAGTGATAGTAGTAGTTTTCGGCTTAAGGGAATACCTTCGCTTCAATATAAAGATAAAACAAAATGTTCTCCCCGATTCCCTTTATCCGATCAAACGAACAATCGGTACAGTCAGGCGAAGATTTTCGCAGTAAGGATTCTTCGAGACGATAAATAAATTTAAGGAGCACGTAAGATACGAGAATCGGTTTTGTAATGTCTTTGGGTAGCCGTAAATACAACAACGCGCCACACATTTCTGTCAGAAGCACAACGTGCTGAATAACGCATAGTTTTAGTTCAATTACAAATACTGTTTTAAATTCAAATTTATGACTTTTCATAATTGCGATAGTTTGTTAAATACATACATATTTATTTATATAATATATTAACAATACAGTCTTACATCGTATATCGAAGGCTACAAGATCATTTCAGCGTTTCTATGTCACCTCTTACAATATATCCTTAGGGTGATGTAGGGTGATGTCTTCTTTTATGTCGCCACCGGAAAAGCCATCACCCTCAATACTGTGAAATTCACGTAATTAGTTTTAAAAGAAATGGCTGTAAAAACTTATGCCATCCGTTGAATGTTGAAAGTAAGAGTGTTATTTCAACATCAAAACTGTCAAACTTAGGTATATATTATTATTATTATAAAACGTGATTTTTGATAGTGTTGGGTTTAAACTATGGTTTTATTTATCACACCACAAACTTCGTGAAATTTGATACAAACTCTAGATAACCATTACCATTACAGCCTTTCAAAAGTCCACTACTGAACATAGGCCCCACAGATTGCCTTATACTGGGAATATTTATAATAGTTACATGCTTGGCAAGGACAGTTTGTTATTTCTAATCAGCTGTTATCAGTAAGATGCTACTGACCATCTCCTGGTTCCATTTCCCTCTGTGGCATGTCTTATGACAATCACGGGATGATTTGGAGTAGTGGCTATTCTTACACAATCACTACTCAACGACTCTAGCCTGAAACTGAAACTGTAACTGAAGTGATAAAAAACATTTTCTAGTAGCCATGCGAAGTGTGAAGCCCTACTTTGCGTGGCGACTGTAAGTGATTAAATTCTGTAACGGCTTAGTTCATAAACATTCTTGTTTTTAGCTATAGATTTGATTTGATTTTGTAACCTACTTCAAAAAGGGAAGAGGTAATTAATTTGAGTGTATACTCTTTTTGATATAATAGTAACAAATATCGTCAGAGCTTTCAAATAGCAGCGTGCATCACGTGCAGTAGACATTGAAATTGAATATTTTGTATACCTTCTTACACTCTCAGCACGTATTAATTAAAAATGGACAAATCACAGGTCTACATCAGGAATCGTTTTTTAAATTGTGTGCTTTTTCTTAAATCTAATGCAGAGCTCGGTTTATTAGCTACCATTATTCGAAAACTCAGCTTTCCATCTATTTTCAACCGACTTCAAAAAAGGAAGAAGCTCTCAATTCGACTGAATTTTTTGTGTGTTACCTCGGAACTTTTTCTAAATAAAACGATTTTGATGATCTTTTTTTTATTGGCAAGCTGGTGCTTCTCGTGTGCTCCGATATAAACTTGATCATGATCTGACTAGTGGTTTTTGAGTTATTCTTAATAATGAGTATTTAATTGACTTCGACTACTTGATGATGTTCTCATTTTATTTATATTGAAGTCGGTTGTACAAAATTTTAATTTTACCACTTGTTATTTTTAAATATTTGTAGAAAACACAAAGAGGGAAGGTAATAGTAAACCATAAAAAATATGGCTCGAAGTCACCTGAAAAACGTGTTCGCTACGATTAACCAAATTGAAGATAATCATTTTATTATGATGAGCTATATTTTTTTTCGTAGTATTAAAATGTTAATACAATAACTATAAATTTATTATATCATAAAAAATTGTATAATGTGAAACACCTATTTGTATGTATGTAGGTACAGACGCAGCAGGTGTGTTATGGCTGCAGCATGAATAAGTCGGCTCGACCGGGGAACGATCACACTGAAAGTGATCGTTCCCCGGAACACACAGAACATAAGTGTAAATAGCAGCATAATACTGCTTTATTTCGTACGGTATGGTAATAAAGAACTGGAGATATTTTACAATGGAAACTAGGTATTCCATTTTAATTCTCAATTGTGACAACGACCGATTCGACCGATTTATTTTGATTATTAATAAATGATTGATTTAGGTGTCTATGGGCATCCATAACCATTAGGTGCACTGTATGCTCGTTTGACAACCTTACTTCTATAAAAAAAACTTGAATGTTTTAAGTCATATAGGTATTAAGCATAATTAGGAAATTATTTGTGTATGTTATGGCATTGTTGTCTGTCAAATGAGTTCAAGTTAATTTTAAATGATAATCATACTTTTCTTCCTAATTTTTGTATTGTTGTAGTTTTACGAAATTCTTTCTTATCAATTAGTCTTTTGCCACTTACTTAGAGTATATATATTTTTTTACTTATTACAGCAGTGCTTGACTACAATCCCACCTGGTAGTACGTGGTGATAAAACCCTAGATGGTACATCATAGCGCAACAAAAGCCCATTCACTCTTGCCATGAAGACGCCTGGATTGTATTCGAACGGAAAACAGATGCTGGCAAATAATTCCACTCTTTATTATATAATATTTGGGAATGTAACTAACGCGTTGTATGTGTGTGTGTGTAGCTTAAAATATGCACTAATAAGTTTCTTCTTCTGCATGGTAAGTGGGCTACGTACACACCACGGTAGTCCACTATCTAACGGTTGCCAGAGCTTCTTTCGTACGTAAGCATGGTGCACCACGTGTAGGTAAGATTGGCATTTGAAAGAAAAAGTTGTTAGATAACTACTAATACCCAAATTCCCCTTTACATCTCTTTCCATTCTACCTTTATAAATTTATATGAAGGTCACTTACTAAATTTGGCTGCTCTGGTGAAAGGTTTTGAAGGAGGTACAGGAAAGGGATAATATACTATAATACAATTAGTTATAGCTATGTAAAAATGAAAACCATAAATAAAATATTATTTAATATGTATGTTTTCCGAATAAAATAGAGACTAGATCACTCCTAGCATTGCTATAATTCTTTTTATTTTTTTTTAATATTTTTTACAAAAATCCTACCTTTACACTAAGATTTTCTCCTGTGTCGTGGAAGCAGTTTACAAACATAAATTTCACGAGGACAAATATCCAGACCCGGAACAAATATTTGTAGGCCATACAAATACTTATTCCTTTATCTGGTCGTGAAGGTTTATCACAATTGGTTCATCCATTCCGAAGATTAGTCTGGACAGATAGACATACGTATTTTTGTATTAACAGCTTGCAAATAAACTCCCTGAGCTTAAAAGAAACCAGTTATTTTAATATTACAGACAGATACTTCTATTTTATTTATAGTTTTATATTTTAGTATAATAATATAATCCTGCTAAATCAGAGATTTAAGGGAGTTAATTTTTCTACAGATTACTCTACAGATAAAACTATGCAATATCTAAAAATAAAAATTAAACCTTCAATAAACTCGTTTTTGGTTTTACGGTGCAACTGACTAACACAAAGTCGCTGGAACACAATCAATCTTATTTAATACTTTTAGCTCGAGGCTGTCATAACGATAAATAAGCTTAAGGTGGCACAAGTCGCGGGCTCGAACTCGCTGGTGGGCGCGGCCAAAAAGCACGCTGTCTCACCTGGCATCGTGCCCGACAGAGATAGTATCAGTGATGAGCATATCGACACTAGTATTCACGCACGTCTTGTTCGTACGGCATTCAGAACCGTTTGAACAAAAACGAAGTTACACGAACACGATGCAACATTTATACTAATATAATAAAGCAGAAAATATAGATCTTTACTCCGTCTAAAAAAAAGTCCGCGATACCATATGTCTATTTTTTATATACTCGTATAAGCCACAATTAGGCATTTTTATTTTGACAAAAAAAAAATGAAAATTTAATTATTAGGCATGGCATATTTATCCTTACGAACGAAAGTTACTTCATTATCAAGACAATTTTTTGAAGATAAACTTCGTTGTTTATGCCATGTTTATATAGTACATAGTTGAGATAATGTAAAATTAAAATAATTCAATACTTGGCCTTGACGCGCAAACAACGCATAACCCCTAGCCCGGTGCGAACTGAGAAGCCAGTATTGAAAGCTTCTATGAGCGAGGTTAGGTTAGCCGTTAGTTCAATCATTATCTATATCTACACAAATAAATAAAATTGAAGTGTCTGTTATAATGTCAAAATAACAGCTTTTTACTAATTGCATATGAAATTATATACGCTACTTATAACACAATTTTTAACATTTTTCTGTCTGTCTGTCTGTTTGTTCCGGTTAATTTCCAAAACGGCTGGACCGATTTTGACGGGACTTTCACTAGTAGATAGCTCATGTTATAAGTAGTAACTTAGAATGCTTAAATTTTAGAAAAATTATTAGGCGTCCGTGCAACAAAATTAACACCCTAAACTAAATGCGGACGAAGTCGCGGGGAACAGCTGGTAGCTAAAATAAATTCAAAATTAATTGAGTGCTTTTATCTATCTCCCAGGTGAGCGTAACAATGATTAGTTAATTCTGAACTCTTTCATTTCACGTTGCTATGGTATTTTGAAAGTTTAATTGATTAATAAGTTTTTATTTTATTTATTTCTTTAAAAAAAAGACGTTACCCCCACACTAGGATTTTCTCGTGTATCGTGGAGGCAGTTTACAAACACAAATTGCACAAGGACAAACATCCAGACCCGGAACAATTATTTGTAGGCCATACAAATACAAATACTTGATCCGTGCGGGATTCGAACCCGCGGCCCCCTGCTCAGCAACTCATTGCTAAGACACTGCGCCACGGAGCCGTATAAGAGTATAAGAGGTTGATAGCAAATGTATCAAGAATCATTTCTTGCCTACACACTTTTCATGTATCGTGTACGTTTTTCTTTAAAACTGAATAAAACCGCGCATAGTATGCCGACAGATAAAATAAAAGTACTTCATTAATTATGACAATTTTTCCATACATTATTATCAAATAAAATATTTGATTGCAATTATAAAACTAGGTGTCATGTCATGCCATGCATCTCGGACACATGATGACGCGGGTGAAACCGCGAAATGATTAGGCGCTGCTTTATCGCTTCATATTATACCTCTGTGGCTCTATATACCTAATATAGATTGCTTATTTTATTATGTTTAGTTTTTCCGAGTGGTTATGCAGCGATCACTCAAGAGTTCGGCTTCGAACGTGTGTAACTGCAAAAATTATCCCACGGGAACGAAATATTTTATATTACTGGGAGCCGCGGGTTCGAATCCCGCACGGAACAAGTATTTGTATGGCCTACAAATAATTCTTCCGGGTCTGGATGTTTGTCCTTGTGCAATTTATGTTTGTAAACTGCCTCCACGATACAGGAGAAACTCCTAGTGTGGGTGTAACGTTTTTTAAATAAGAAAAAAAAAATTTGTATGGCCTACAAATAGTTGTTCCGGGTCTGGATGTTTGTAAACTGCTTCCACTATACAGGAGAAAATGCTAGTGCGGGGGTAATGTATTTTTAAAAAATAAAATAAAATAAAATTCCAGACTATAACCTATCTCTGAGCAAAATATCATCCAGGTCCCTTCAGCGGTTCTGGCGTGATTGAATAACATACATCCTTTCATTCGTCCATCCAAATATCCAAACTTTCGCATTTATAATATTTAGATAATAATTGTAATTAGTTCTGCTTACCTATAAATTTTTTTCAAAAATACTTACCTGTCTTCTTACTTTTTTTTATATATACTCAATATCACTAAACGTAAACACAGGTTTTTATCAAGACAAGTGACCCATCAAGATTGTTTTCTTAGTACTGACGTACCTACCTAAAGTTTACAATTTTGTGGCCACGACGCGGTGACGTTTTGTGACATTTTGTTGTATTGTAGGTTGTAGGTATCTAGGTAATAACAGTAGGTACCTATGAAAATCCCACATAATATACCTTGTTTGTCCGCCGCAAGAGTCGTCTAATAAATAATTAAACTGTTTTGTAATTCTTTATTTATTTATAACACTTGCATTGAGAGCCGTGGTAGCTCAGATGGTTATCGTTCGCCGTAAGTATCACACTACGCGAGCAACCCGGGTTCGATCCCCGTCGGCACCAATGAAATTGTTGCAATTTTATATAGTAATCGTATATTATAGACTTAATTTTTTTTCTTTTATAATTATATTATATTACAGACGAAAATTGAAATAAAAAACAAAATTGTCTGTCGTCCAAAACGCATCATCTCTTTCAATTATATCAATTTCCATGCTGTCTTTTGTCTTTGGCGTCCAAATTACAAAATAGCAAAACTTTTCGTTTCGAATAAAACTCGAATAAGCCCGCGTCACCGCCCGTGCATGTGTGTGTAAGCGTCGTCCTCCCGCACCGCACCGGGGCAAACATTATTCAGTGAGATGCACGATAATTCATAGTAACATACGCGCGTAAAAAAATACGAAAAGGCCTTTGGAAGAAGGGGTTTTATGAAAAAACCACTGCATAAATTAATTACGAATAAAATTTCTTGAATTCTTCGATAATTGAGCTGTGTCGGTACCGACTTTGTTTTGGAAATTTCACACTTCTTTTATTACTAATTTACGCCCAAAGTTGTGTTAAAATTGGCAATAAAAACGAATCTTTGGTAGCTCGTAACTTTTTAATAACATTTTATTTTACTATTCTGTTTCCGTACAGACAAATTTGATAATGAGACAAAACGATATCATGTTTAACTTTGGATGTACACTGTCAAACAGCGTAGTAAAACCCCTCCGAAATTTGTATGGAAATCAATGGAAATATTGTCGACTAGTGTCACCTTAAGGGGCACCGGGGTTCGATTTATTTCAGTATGATATTGTCTCTAGGTAGCCATAAATATAACAACTATGACGTATATTCTTGGACTTAAGTCGATAACTATTTTAAAAGTGACTAGTTATCAAAAGAGAACCCATTTCAATTACCTATAGCATTGTTGCACTAAGCTTTTTAATTTTATTTCTGGTCTGATTTAATCTTATTTGACTACTAGCTGTTCCCCGCGGCTTCGCCCGCGTGTAACTTAGGGTTTTATTTATATTGCGCGGAACCCTAACTCTTTTTCTAAAATATAAGTAGCCTGAGTTACTCCTTATAACATCAGCTATCTGCCAGTGAAATTCCCGTCGAAATCGGTTTAGCCATTTCGGAGATTAGCCAGAACAAACAGACAGACAAAAAGTTTAAAAATTGTGTTTTTGTTATAAGTATCGTATATACTTTCATATGCATTTAGTAAAAAGCTGGTATTTTGACATTACAAACAGACACTTCAATTTTATTTATTTGTATAGAAGATATTGAGTCTGGGTAAAACAGTAGGGTGTATAGCAAATTTATCACTTTTGCAATGGTTGTTATGGTTCACTCATTTGTATTTCTTTGTCTTACATTATAAAATGATCCGGGGCTAATTTATAAATTAAATTTCATCTTAAAATCCGTAAACGTAAGTTAGTTTTTAAATTTATTAAATTTATTAGTTAATAAAGCATTTTCAAAATCTAAGTAAGGAGTGCTACTTAACATTTCTTAAAGAGGTCGAAGTAAATCTGTGCATCGAGATCGTATTTTACAAGCGGTTATCATTAAGAGCTTTACCGTACTTGCTTACTCTCTAGAGAACAGTCCCTCTATTCCCTTTTGTGTTTGTCGCATTTCTTTACATTTCTTTTTCAAAGGAATTTACTTAATAGTCCGAACAAACGCTAGCTTTTTTGTGTAAATTCCAAGATAAGAGGCAAAGAAGTATGTCCATTTCGATTTAATACATAATGACTATTGAATAGAGTATGAATGTTTTGTTGTATAAACGACGTTAGTAGTTATAGCATGATAACAAAGGTTAGGAAGCACCTTTAAGGATTTTGTCTGATTTTCATATAAAGTAGTAACAGTTTTTCTTTTACATAAGTGCCCTTACGGTCAAATATCACTTCGTCTACAAAAGCTTTTAAGAAAAAGACAGCTTCACGGCTCAACTTATTTCTTGGTTGACAGCTGCAGCTATTTATGACTTATGCCTTTGCCGGATTCTAACTCCTTATGCTGTTTGTGTGGGGTGTTCGTTGTGTATAACGAATGCATACTCTTTTGTTGCAGTATTCTGAGTAGCGGCTGCTTTAAATGTATCCCGAACGTAACAGAATAATACTTATCACGTCGAACTTTCTGCGCTCTGGACTTAGGCTTAGAGTTTAGTGCTTATCTTACTGACACAAGATTTTTATATAAATCTATTGTATTCGTTGTATTTCTTTTGATAATTATGATTTTTCTTTGAAGAATGAGTTTTTTTAATTGGTTTTTGAATTTGAATGATTACTCTTTTGTATCTTCAATCAACGTTGCAACTATCGTGATAACAACCGTGGACTGAATGAGGTGAGTGTATATATTGGTCTCAATTTGATTTCATCGTAAGTAGTTGTTTTGAGTTAACATTTAAGTCAATTTAGTTTTCTCATATGGCCGGTAGTAAAGAACTATACTTCGGTTCCATAAGTCATCGTTGGCAACACACACTGGTTGTGCAAGATTATGAGAAATAATGAACGAAGATGAGTTGTATTTTCCTGCTCACTGCTCAGTTGTGTTGGATCAGTCAATTTAACCCATTAGAGCATAGCGTCCGATAAATCGGACCTGAATTAATACAACATTTGAA
The DNA here is from genome assembly GCA_963668995.1 of Parnassius mnemosyne. Classification (NCBI taxonomy): domain Eukaryota; kingdom Metazoa; phylum Arthropoda; class Insecta; order Lepidoptera; family Papilionidae; genus Parnassius; species Parnassius mnemosyne. The sequence continues at coordinate 21,433,852 of CAVLGL010000002.1, forward strand.
AGGTAAATAAAATATATTTTTAGTTGAAATACTAATAAAATAGAAGTTTAATAGTTTTTATATAATGACAACACTAATTTATTGGAGTAAATGTAGTTTTCCGCGCGTCAATTGTCAGTTTCTAAAATGGCGGCGCGCAAGAATACTGTGTCATGGCAAGGGTAAGCATTTATTATAATTTTTATTATTTATTCATAAATTGAAACATTATAAAATAGATACTTGTATTGATAAACTAATAGACTAATAAAATATAAGTAAATTTTCACAATATTGGCGTTATATTAACTGCTAAGCTTGCGATTTTTATGCCGTCCGATTTATCGGACGCTATGCAAAGCGAACATTGCATGTGGTGTTTTTTTATTATTTTGCAGTTTGACGGTGGATGAAATTCTATCCACTTTAGAATGTGATGAAGAGAGTGATTATGTGGAAAATCGAATTTATGTGGAGCCTCCGATCGAAGACGGCCTTACTGACGAAGAAAGTGATAGATCAGACGAAGAACACGAAGCTAATCTAAACCATTTAGGACGTAGATTGCTTCAAAGTAGGTGTGAACTACAACGGGTACGACGAGCTGATGAAGATGATGGTGATCCTTCTACATCTATGGGCAATGGTTCAAATATTACAGTTTCATTACAGGATTGTTTATTGAGTAGTTCTGGTAGCGAAGATGACGAGCCCCTTTCATCTCGCAATATTTATTAATTTTTAACAGTGGTAGAGCCACGCGGCAGCTTTTGCTGTCGCACGGATGTGCCGGCTCGAACCGGGGTGATACCACGACCTCACAGAAAACCAGCGTGAAGTAGAGGTTTACCTCTGCGTTTCGCTTGGTGAATTGCAGGTGGCCGGAGGCCCTTTTTACTGGAAATGAGGCATTCCATCTTAGTCCTCACGGGTGACAACGCATCTACATTTTTCAACAACTGGGGATATGGACGCTAGATATGATCGGGGAAAAGTAATGTGTTTTTATTTAATTATAAATAATAATAATAGAATAATAATTAAATACTATATGCTAGGACAAAATATCAATATTTTTTATTTTAGGTTTTAGTGCATTAGTTGATTCTATACATGTTTAGAGATGAAAAAACCACTATTGCAATTTTACTGTTTACTAATATGTGTAAATCAGATGAAATATACGAAAGAAATATTTATTCAAACTACAATATTTTTCATTTATCCATTCATTACGGGCTATCTAAGTCTACTACCGAAAATTGCCTTCCGCATGTATTGCCTCATAAGGGGCATATTTGCTATAAATGCGATCCTTGGTAGGCGCGTTGGCAACCGCAATTTATTTTCTGGTAGTTTAAGGACGACCTCGTGTAGTGGCAGGTAGGAATACTCTATCCCGTATCTAACCCTGGGTGTCGTAAGAGGCGACAGAGGGAAAGCGAAAGAGGCAGAAGACGGGCAGCAGCATCTTTCTGATAACAGCAAAATAACAATAAAAAACTGCAGTTGACAAACTGCTCACCAAGCGTGGCAAATACGGCAATATACCCCTCATGAATAAAGTTACGTACAGACGGTGCACAGTCCCTGGCGGCCCCGCTATTCCTAGTTACGGTGGCGACCGTGTACGGTGCTGAAGTGTTTGTACCGTAGGGCTACGGTGTCTATTCAAGTACAGAACTAGAGTACAAAACTTATCCAACTGCAGGGAGGTGTAAGACAGGGTGACGTTATATCCCCTAAACCTTCACCGCTGCATTGGAAGACCATTTCAAGCTACTAGACTAGAAAGGATACGGTATTAATAATGTCCTCCAGACCGAAATTTGGTCACGGTGGCTAATCTCAACGGAGACTAGCCATCGGCGCAGGACAGAGTTATAGTGCCCAAGTGTATGCGCAAGCACAGGTTCACTCTCTATTCACTCAGTCTCATAGTCCGATGGGACGGTAAACCGACACGACAGGAGAGAGATCAGGCGCAGGACCAACGGCTTTACATGTTTTCCGAGGCACGGGGGTGAGACACCGCCAACTTCCTGACTTCGGGCAGCAACTGAGAATTTCTTGATGGAAAAACTCAATAACTGATTTTTTTGGCCCGACCCGGGATTCGAACCCGGAACCTCATGATCAGCAGTCGCACTACTACAACCACTAGACCAACGAGGCAGTCAGGTATGCGGTATTAACATCAATGGCGAGTTCATCACTCACTTTCGAATTACAGACGATACAGCCCTTATGGCAGAACCGCTGGAGGACTCAAACTGCTCAATGACCTCAATAGTGCCTCCCAACGGATAGGTCTTAAGATGAACATGGACAAAACAAAGATAATGTGTAACGTTAATGTCACACCTATGCTGGTAGTTGTTGGGAGCACTAAGCTCGAAGTTGTTGACGAGTATGTTTACCTGGGGCAAATAGTCCGACTAGGTAAGTCCAAATTCAACCGAGAGGTTAATCGACGGCTTCAACTCGGATAGGCAGCGTACGGGAAATTACGACACATCTTCTCATCAGTTATACCGTGTAAACGAGATTGTACAACCAGTGCGTATTGCCAGTGTGCCAGTGATAACCTATAGATCTGAAACGTGGTCCTTCAATGCTGGCCGTATGAGGAAGCTCAAGATCGCTCAGCGAGGTAAGGAGAGGACTATGCTCGGAGTTTCCCTGCGTGATAAACTTAGAAATAAGGATATCCGCAGTAGAACCAGAGTGATCGACATAACCATGTCAGCCTTTGTTTAAATCTTTGAACATTTTGACACTTCCTTGTCTATATATTTTAGAAAGCGGAAAAATTTGTGAAGAACAAAATGAATTATTTCATACAAGCTAAAGACGTCTACAAAGGAAGCACCAGAAATAGGAATAGGTTGGTTTGCACTATAATTCCCAAGAGTGCGAGATTCCATAAAAATTGCTATTGAATGTGTATGACAGTATATGATAAGATACCACAAGTAATTCGAGACCTACCTTTCGAGATATTGGGACAGGAACGAGTCTACCACGCAGTTTTAGTGAGAATTGACAGTTTTTAGATGTCTGCTAAATATTCTACTGCTACTGCAACCTGCAGATATTTGCTGTTAGCTTCAAACAAAGACATTTTTATGGTTTTGGTGTTGTCTCCACTGAGGACTAATGTGAGCCATACTTCGCCGTAATGGATGTACCGCTACTTGTTCTATGGAAAATTCTAGAAAAATCGCTTGCGGCTAAGATAGTGGAAAACATGTCGTTTACGTCAAAGTTAAAATATCCAGGCCGACAACAGCGTCAAAAGTGCAGAAGTCTGGTACTAAATCATCAATCTACCAACTGAGCGTTACATTTAAGAAGATCCTCCCGATAACGGATGAAGCGTAAGTCCAGCTGTGAACTTTTAACGGACTGATGAAGAAGATTGCACAATGTTTATCGATTTTCCTTTGCTTTAACAAAATAAATGCTTTGTAAAGTAACTCGAGGCGGAAAAAATAATTTCTGAAAATACATAAAGCTTTTAGAATATAACGTAGCACTTCGTTCTTATTATAGTGTATGCCATATTCGCACTACATGTTAGCAAATAGTGTCCATAAATATCAAAGCTAGACAGACTAAAACACTAAAAGCTTTACATCAAAACGGAAAGCTAGTTGACAATTCAAATGGGGTCAGCAGAAGTTATAACGCGGAAAAGTGTGTGTTAACAGCTAAGATGAAATTTATTATTTATTTAAGTGATATATAAAAGTGGTTTTAGAAAATTACTGCTACTTAATCTCACATGCAGCTTGTGCATTCTGTTTTATTAAAAAAAAGTTAACATAACAATATATGGCACATAAGGATTTTATTTTTTATTGTGGAAGCGTTTTCCATTCATAAATTGTACATTGACAAGCACCCACATATGAAACAATTATTTGTAAGCCATACGAATACTTGTTACGTATACGATCCCACGACTCCGTAGTAAAACGCTTAACCATTGCTCTACCTTGTCGAGAAAATGAGACCGAATATTCATTCATTCAGTTATTCATTTACTACAGCCTATAACTGTCCACTGCCTGTACTGCAACGTACACTGCAAAACGTTTGCCTTCCCCATAAATATCTTCACAAGAATACGTTGCGAAGGATTAGCGACCGCAATTTTTTATTATTTTTAGTTGTTATTAGGAAGATGCTACTATCCATCTCCTATTTCAGTTTCTCGTACACAAAAACCCAAAAAAGTTAAATAGTGATTTAGATTTTGTAAACGTAATAACATAAGGCTCAGTATCGTGTTTTGTGGCATTCCTCGGGGTGCGTCCCCGAGGAATGCCATGTGAATGTTCCGAGAGTGTTCGCAAACACAGGTGTTCTCTCTATTCCCACACTCTCATAGCTCGATCAGGCTCAGAACCAGCGGCTTTACTTGCTTTCCGAGGCACGGGGGTGAAGCAATGGCATCTTCTTGTCAACCCAAATGCAACCCAATAACTCTTTTTGCCCAGCTTGGGATTCGAAACTAGACCATTGAGGCAAAACAATTGAAAAGACTAGTAGGATTAATTTATTGGCAAACTTTTGCGTCGATTAACATTGCACTTTTAAAAATGATAGATTAAAATGTGTTTTTCAAAATCTAGCTATTAAACGCACGCTTTGTTGTGCCTATACCTATACGTATATGTGTAATATCTTGCTGTAAATTAACAAAAAATTACCTTATGAAAATAACATGTTCTATTCCACAACTTAAACGCCTTCTATGCCAAATATCCTTATAATCTGTCCAGAGGTTCAATCGTAATTGAAAGAAAAAACAAAATTTGTTTGGGTTGCTCGCATACTGTGAAATTTAATGCAAGCGCTAACCATCTGAGCTACCGACAGTGCTATAGGTATATATTTTACGAAATTGGTAATACTTTTACATAAATTGTTTTTGATAAGTAGACATACCTTGAACTAAAAGTACCTCTATCCTGGGAAGAACCAGCAAAATTCCAGGATGACTATTTTAAATATTTATTTACAATATTTTTGTTGTACAGTTGGACATAAAAAGATTAAGAAACAGCTTGATAGAGTTAGTATGGCAGATGGGATGGCATGGTAGTTATTATCGAGCATGTTCTTTTAATACTTATAGTCACTACAACTTTGGCTTAGTAAAATTTTTAACTTGTTGAAAAATAGGCCCTTTTCATAGGTCCATGATGGAATTACTGACTCTTTAGTCAAGTAATTGGTATTACTAGCTTGTGCTTGTTTCTAGTATTTTTAGATATTTTTATCCAGTTATTATTCATTACAGCCCTTCGTAAGTACAATGCGGAACATGCCTCCCCTAGGAATGCCACAAAGCACGATACTGAGCCTTATGTTATTACGTTTACAAAATCTAAATCACTATTTAAGTTTTTTGGGTTTTTGTGTACGAGAAACTGAAAGATGATAGGACGGAGATGGATAGTAGCATCTTCCTAATAACAACTAAAAATAATAAAAAATTGCGGTCGCTAATCCATCGTAACGTATTGTTGTGAAGATATCTATGGGGAAGGCATACATTTAGCAGTGTACGTTGCAGTACAGGCAGTGGACAGTTATAGGCTGTAGTAAATGAATAATTGAATGAATGAATATTCGGTCTCATTTTCTCGACAAGGTAGAGCAATGGATAAGCAAAAAATTAATATATATATATATATACATATATATATATATATATATATATATATATATATATATATATATATAAATATATATATTTAATATATATTTTGTAATTTTTGAAAGATAACAAATTTTTCAAAATTTCTTCACAGATAAGTACTGTTTTCGTTAGAAAATCTTAAAATACCCACCATATTTAAACATTGCTTAAATTGTATTAGTTTAATGTGTTTTGTTTAATTTAGTTCTGGATCAGTTTATCACTAAAACTAATTTAAATTGGAAGGTTCTAGGTAAAGGTCTAAACTGTATATGTGAATTATCAATTAGATGCATACAATGAACGTTTATACGAGTGCAAATAGAATCGACGTGGTATTGATAATTACTAGAACGATAATTACTGAGATAAAAGCAGTATCCTGCAGATAGGAATTAAGTGAATTCTGCGTTTATTGCACCATCATAGACTCAATAGAAGTAACGTTTTTATTATATTTTTCAGCTCATTAGTTCATAATATACAAAGACACACTATTAAATGTACACAAAATAATTACTAAAATATACCTTATATCCAAATAAATATAAAACAACCATTTATACTAGATAAAATATACATTATAATAATTTTATAATTATTACCATTTATACTGAAACAATTATAGAATATATGATTTATAAAAGAAGTTCTATTACTCCAAGTGACTTTTGATTGACAGATGAAACTCGAATCCATTCAAAACTGCGACCAACAAAGAAAGACGGAGCGCCGCGTGCATTTTCAAGTGACTCCAAAACTATGCTAAGGTTCTTTACACGCCTTATGCACATACATTTCTTTATTTCACAGTCCGTATAATTCTAATATTGGACGCACACATACTATGTTATGCACCTAAAACCATGTTGTCGCGTGAATATGATTTTTCATGCATATGCGTGAGTGCATTTAGCGTGCATGTTCTGACGTGCATGTTCTTCGTTTGTTGGTCTGTGATCTAAAAATGCTAAAACCAAGTTTTACAGATCGGTAATGGTGAGCACCATTATCAGTGCGTGAGCATTAGGTCACTTCTACCTGAGTCTGGACTATCTTTGAAAATAAGTTTGCCGTTAGGCATATTATTTCAAAGACTCTTACCATACCTCAAACGTTATGCACTTAAAAAGCCAGACGATATGACAAACGTAAATTTTTTTAGGTATAACAAAATCTAGACTAGAACAAATAAGAGCATATTTGCGAACCGATTAGTATTCTACGGATAACGGCGTTCATTCATTGACCACGTCATTTGCTTAACCCCGTGTGTCAATTCGATTTTCGAACTGAGCGAATTTCCATTTCAGAAGCTAGAGTTCATTTAGCAGTGTAAGTTTGACATGTTTTGAGTTTATTCTGAATTCATGTAATATGGGAATTACTTATGTTGTTTAAAAAGTGGAACTGGAAAAGAAATGGATTAAACATTAACAATTACATGCCTTAAACGCGCGTAATTTTTTTTTATGTTCTATTAGCGCCTATAAATTAAGATTCCAACCTTTTGTTGCATGAAATCGTACCGAACAATCATATTGTACAGATAAATGATATAAAATGCACATTGTCAAAAAGATAAATGATTTTCTAACTTATAATTTTATTTTCTAATCGATTAACTGCTATTTTTATATAAAAAAAGTCGTTTTAGTGATTTATGGTGAGGATTTATCACTTACTTTTGGTGGGGTAAACACGATAACTTTTAAAAAGTTATAAATTTTCCAATTCAATCTATTTTTTAATCTCTTCATCTATCATGTAGGAAGCCATGGAATGTAAATGGCCATTTAATTTTGTTTTGTTTAGTTATATATTTTATTTTTTCGTCTAAGAAATCCCGAAATATTCGGAGTTTTGGGCGGCCTTGTAATAATTTATTTTACTAAATACACTTGGCCTCAATCCGTCATTCATTATTCCGGCCACGGGCAGTAATCTTCGTAGAAAAAAATATTGGACATAGGAAACGTCATTGCAAAATGATATATGACAGCTAACATCCCCCCTCGCCTCTCGACATCCCTTCTAGGCTCGATTGCAAGTCATCGCAGCCATATTGTTTGTTTTCATTTTGTTTTGTTACTGATTCATTCATTGTGTCACTAAGTGATATTACTGATTTATAGATAGCAGTGGTAGAGCCACGCGGCAGCTTTTGCTGTCGCACGGATGGGCCGGCTCGAACCGGGGTAGTACCACGACCTCACAGAAAACCAGCGTGAAGTAGAGGTTTACCTCTGCGTTTCGCTTGGTGAGTGCAGGTGGCCGGAGGCCCTTTTTACTGGAAATGAGGCATTCCATCTTAGTCCTCACGGGTGAAACGCATTTACATTTTGATTTGTAACAAAGGATAGATGTAGATGTCTATGGGCCGCAACAACCACTTACCATCAGGTGGACTGTGTGCTTGTTTGTCACCCCTATCCTATAAAAAAAAGATTTAGTTATAAATTTCCGTTTGGTTGCGTTGATTTATTTCCACCCAATCTTTGCATTATATTTTAATTTTTTTATTTTGTAGAATCAGTGTGAGAAACGAGCACACAGTCCACCTGATGATAAGTGGTTGCTGTGTCCCATAGACATCTACATCTATTTTCGATTACCCGTGAGGACTAAGATGGAATGCCTCGTTTGCAGTAAAAAAGGTCTCCGATTCTTTACACTCACCATACGAAACACAGCTCAGCGTTATGCTGCTATTTTACGCTGGTATTCTGTATGAGCGTGGTCCTTCCACGGTCGAGCCGACCCACTCGTGCTACAACTATACTACTAATATAGCTGCAGCATGGCTCGAACACGTACAAAATTATTGCAGTTTTTTACTACAGTGAAGGATCAACATCTACTATTGATGTGAAAAATATTTCAAAAGAAATTGTTGCGGCTGTTGGTGAGACAGGATAACATTAGTCTCGGATCGAGGGGCTACATTCATATCTGCTCTTAAACTACTGCAAGAGAAAACTAGAGCAGTTCAAATTATAGAAAATAAAAACCCTGGTACTATCAAAAATCAAAACTTTACCGCCATGTGTATTTTTAATGGAATTGCCTCGTTCTTAATATGTTTTATATTTTTAGATGACCTATACATATAAGTGGTTTTATATGCTTGCCATATTTGATCCACCACATTTAATCGAAGAAATGGGAAACAATTTTTTAACAAAAAATATACAATACCAAGAAAATATTTCTACATGGACAGATAAGAGAGAATGTGAACATGCAGAATCAAGGTTATTACATAAACTTAACGACGAACATGTTATTCCTGAAAAAAAGTATAAAACAATTCTAATTTTATTTAATTTACATGTTATTAAACTTTTGTACATGTAATACACTTATTCCTAATCAAATTCTTGTGGATTATTTGCAGGTTAAGAATTATATTCGTGTACCTAGTAAAACCGTGGTAAAAGCCTTAAATTATACTTCTGCATTTTGTAAGTTGTTATATTATTAATTATTTTATTAAATATAATTACATATAGCACCATAAAACTATATTGTTTTACATGGCTAGTGGTGAGAACCAGAGACCCTTACCCGGTAAAAAGGCATTCTTTTGTCTTCAAGGGTGACATTGCATTTGCATTTTGATACTTAGTTCAAGATTAATGGAGGTGGAGGATAGATGTAGATGTCTATGGGCTACAGCATTCACTTACTATCAAGTGAAATGTGTGCATGCTTGTCATGTTTAACAAAAAACACAATCTTCTGTAACTTAAAAATACTGTACAGAGTACTTTATGATATTAGATTTCATAAAGTTTCAAAAATATTTATTACAACTCATTAATCGGACGGGCAGCCAGCCAGAAAAATACTGCAGAAATAGTATCTTTCATGGATGACCACTTTAAGAGCGTGAATGGAAGTGCGGTGATAAATAATAAAAAAGTGGGAAAGATTTAAGAGTTTTAGCATTCTGGCAGCAAGCTTTGTTGAAACTACAAAATTTGAAATTTATGAATAAAAATGGTCATAAATGTACAGTACCCAGTATAAAGAACTGAATGAGTACCACCACAACAAAAGTTTTCCCCCGGTATATAAATTCCAATACAATCGAAAACTTTTTCGGTCAAATAAGATCATACAATTTTAGGAACCATAACTCGAGTTGCCACTATTTCATAAATGCTTTTAAATCTTTATTAACTACAGGAGTCATTAAGTTTAACCGCTCATCTTTTAATTATGATTAACAATTATTAAAAATAAAGAGCCTGTTTAAAGGACATGAAAGCGAAGTGAATAACAAAAGTGGTGAGACTGGTGTATCTATATTGATACTTATCCATTAATTCTAAATTTGTAAACAAAGTTATTGTAAAGTTAAAATGAGGACTGTATAATAATTAAGTTATTAGTTTTAGTTTTTTAATCATAGTTTTTTAATATTGTATATATGTATTATTAAATTAATTATTAAATTTGTAACCAAATTATTGTAAAGTAAAAATTAAAATTAATGGTGGCATACACCGGAGGCATGGAGCAGAAGTGCGGTGACAACGCTCTCTTGAAGAACTACAGACCGATTTCCCTTCCGAGCCGCGTCTACGTGCTGTTTTCGAGAGTCATTTTTGGAAGTAGTTTTTGGAAGCACTAACCTCGAAGTTGTTGACGAGTATCTTTACCTGGGACAAATAGTCCGACTAGGTAAGTCCAATTTCAACCGAGAGGTCAATCGACGGATTCAACTCGGCTGGGCAGCGTTCGGGAAACTACGACACATCTTCTCATCAGACATACCTCAAAACCTGAAAACGAAATTGTACAACCAGTGCGTGTTGCCATTGATAACTTACGGATCTGAGACGTGGTCCTTCACTGCTGGCCGCATGAGGAAGCTCAAGGTCGCTCAGCGAGCTATGGAGAGGGCTATGCTCGGGGTTTCTCTGCGTGATAAACTTAGCAATGAGTATATCCGCAGTAGAACCAGAGTAACCGATATAGCCCAACGGATTAGTAAGCTGAAGTGGCAGTGGGCCGGCCATATAGCTCGAAGAACCGACAACCGATGGGGAAGAAAGGCTCTTGAGTGGCAGCCTCGTACCAGTAGGCGAAGTGTAGGGCGACCCCCCACGAGATGGAGTGATGACCTGTTAAGACATACAGGAAGTCGATGAATGCAGGTGGCTCAGGACCATACTTTGTGGCATTCCTTGGGGGAGGCCTATGTTCAGCAGTGGACTTGTGAAGGGCTGTAATGATAATGATGATGAAAAATTAATAGGTAATAAAAAATATTAAATTTCAACATTGTTTCATATGTATTTACCTCGTTTTATTTTTAATGTTATAAAATTAATTTTGCAAGTAGCTATTGAGACGTCCTTTGCCTGGTATAGCTGCTTCAAATACAAAAAAGAAATGTCATATTTCATTTTGCTACAACCAATCAGGATGCAGAAGCTAAGTCGAGTAAGTTTATTTCGTGAGATGTCCGTCTGAATCGGGTAGAATCTACTAGTTAGTCTGTGATTCTGGCTTCGGCCGCCGTCGTGACTGGATACTGTATCGCTTGTTTGCAGCGAAAAAGATCGCTGTAGAAGAACAAAATATTCGAAAAACCCAAATTTGATACATACTTGACAAGGTAAGATATTATTATTTTTATAATCACCGATTTTTGTTACAATATTTTGTTTCGCTAAAAGTAAGTAGTATTTATATATATAAATATACTTAAATACGTCTTGGCTATATGGAGTGACTACTGGAACTCCTTGACGAGTAGAAATAAGTGTGCTTAGTTTGGGCTCGTTTTGATAGTTATATTGACACCTTTCCTCCGGATTTGAGAAATGACCGGTGTACTTCGATGAATGCTACTGGAACTCTTCAACGAGTAGAACTAGGTGTGCCGAGTCTGGACTGGTTTTGTTAGTTATGATGAGACCTTACCTCTGGACTTGATGGAATGACCTGAAGGTGTACTTCGGTGACTGCTACTGGAACTCCTCGACGAGTAGAAAAAGTTGTGCTGAGTTTAGGCTCGTTTTGATAGTTATCTTGACAACTTTTCTCCGGATTTGAGAAGTGACCGAAGGTGTACTTCGATAAATGCTACTGGAACTCTTCAACTACAACTAGAACTAGAACTATGTTTGCCGAGTTTGGGCTGGTTTTATTAGTTATGATGATACCTTAACTCAGGACTTGATAAAATGACCTGAAGGTGTACTTCGATGAATGCTGCTGGAACTCCTCGATCAGTAAAACTAAGTGGTTCGAGTCAGTGCTCGGTTTGTTAGTTATGATTATACCTTACCTACGGACTTGTTGAAGTGAGTTGAAGGTGTACTTCGGTGCCTGCTCCTGGAACGCTTTGACGAATATAACTACAATTTACATTTTTTTAAATATTTTTCACGGTCATATGAGCATTATGAGTCGTGCACTTTTGAATTTTCCAAACTTTTTTTTATTGAAGTTTGACATAGAATTATCGGACAATTGGAAGTATAGTCATAAGTTTATTAGTGAAAACTTGTGTGTATTTAAACTCCTTTACGTATGAGTGCTTAAGACATGCACATTTTGTTTTACCAAAAGTTTTTCTTATATTTTAGCGCTTAATATTAACCATTATTTTTCAGTCCCATGGTCACCAGGAAGGTGGGGTTGGATGTTTGAAATCCTGATGTCATAGTTAACCCGGCCTACTTTCAGTTTTCAAATGTAGTTCTTGGTCCCATACACGTATAAGAGTCGGTTAAATTTTATTAGTTATGTTCGCCATACAGAAGATGAATTTTTGATTGTCTACAGAAATTTGGATATTTTTTAATTTCAATAGCCTTGTGAATTATTCTTGGGAGGATTGGTGTTTTTTTTTAATTTTATCTACGTTACAATAGGAGCTGGGCAAATTTGCGGAGAGAGTGAACTTTTAAAATCATCGCCCTAAAATCTTTTCGCGTTAATTCCGTTATTGCTACGGATGACGAACTTAACTTGTGTTAAAAAACAACTGATATGCGACTACACAGCAAAAATTATTTACATCAATTTAAGAGTTTCTTATGCTTAAAAAAATTACAATCAAACACTAATTAGGGGCCAGGAGCAAAGAAATTCCAGTATGTCCGTTGTAATGGCGCAGCGACAGCATACCAGCGTAAAATAGCAGCTGAATGCTGCTGTGTTTTGTATGGTGATTGTAGAGAACCAGAGACCCTTTTAGTCGAAATGAGGCATTCTATCTTGGTCTTCAGGCGTGACAGCGTATCGGCATTTTTATTCTTATGTCATAGAGTCTTTTTGTGTAATTACCACTGGTTCCGAAAATAAACCTCTGTCCAGGGAAGAACCAGCAAGGAACCCAGCGGCTCTTTAAAAAAACCGCCTAAAATTATGTATGTTACATAATTAACAACACAAAATAAATCGGAAATAGCTTGGTAGCGATCACCTCATTCCCAGGGGTTATTATCATTCATAAATTCCTTAGTATTATAATAACTAATACTTCAATAACAGTTTTTGAAGTTTCAGCGGGTCAAATTTTTTATGTTTTCTGGGATTTTGTTTTAAAAGCGTATACATCGCCCGAAGAATGAATTACTAACTCGGTGGAATCGAGTAACTGGTACTACTAGCTTGTGTCGGTTCCTAGTATTTACAGAATGAATATCACAGACTTTTGTAAAACTACTTTTAGTTTTGTGTACGTACTTTAAATTCATAAATGTATTGAGAGGCCAAAGTTAATATATGAATTTTCTTACATTTTTGTCGGAGTGACTCTTATGTTTTAAATTTGATTGCTCTTATGGCCCTCTTTCTTCTTCAATATATTTAGATCTACCGCCTTTCAAAGTTACAGGCTTCTGAATGTTATCTACGTTACAATAGGACTTTAACTTTTTTAGTTTCATATCAGTTGATCTCGGCAACTTACACATATGGTATCTAATTAAGGTGTTTGTGTAGGACCAGCAAAGAAATAATTAACTGTCAATATATACGAATAACTAGGAATATTGAAAACTTCATACTTCCTACTTCTTTCTCCATTTTTGAAGCAAGAATTCGTTTAAAAAATTAGAATGTAAATTTAACACATTTTCCTTATTACCAGACACTTTACAAAGCAATGGCGCAGTCCGGGGTTGCTGTTAGGTCATCAAGTTTTACGGCCTATTAAACCTGAGCCTCTCTAAACTGGGGTAATTGTAGGATTATTTATACGTACTAAAGTCCATAAGCTGTTAAAACGATTTTAAAATTATATCAAGATTTTATGGATTTATAAACAGTTTAATAACGCTTAAGTTGGGCTTCGTAAACATCTTTTTCACTAAAAATATATAACATGGATGTATTAGATTTCTAATATCGTTATACAAAACATATTTATCTAAAATTTAGTTATAGTTATTATATATTTTTCATAACTAACCGATATTTATATATTTATATTTTAAACACTACTATTACTATTGCACGCCTCATAACGAGAAGCGTAATAGGTGTGTTCTAATCTCGATACGTCAAGGTGAAGCAACTTTGTGTTCTTAAAATGCCAGTATCATAACCATATTGCACTTATACGATAATATGAGTAGCCACTCTAATTTATCTGTTATATTTTCTAAAAAAATATTTTATATTGCCACGTTGAAATAAAATACGGGTTTAAAAAATTAGGTGGACGTCCTGATGTTGATTTTGTATGTGGTCACGATAACTCCCAAAAAATTGACGTATCGAGACCAGGTTTTTTTTTATTAGGCTTACATCAACTGGTTTTTTATTTCATATCAATAGCCAAGTATGCGTAGTTTGGTAATAAAATTATTTTCAACTTTTGTAAGTTTTATTGCTACTAAAAATTTAAAGGCACTGTCATATTTTTACCACGTCGAAATGGCTGAAGACTCCGTACTACAACAAGTCCCATCCACAGAGATCGTAATCCTCGATGATTTTAACGCCCACCACGCTGAATGGCTTGGTTCCCGTTTAACCGATCATGCGGGTAGATCTATTTATGACTTTGCCTTGGAATATGGTCTGACAGAACTGGTTAGTTTCCAGATGTGGAACATCATGTGCCTTCCCTGTTGGACCTTCTGCTGACCTCTCCTCCGGATGGATATCAGGTCTCCGTCGATGCCCCTCTTGGCTCTTCGGACCATTGTCTGATCCGGAGTACGGTGCCACTCACGCTCCCATCGCAGTAGCAATCTGCAGCTTGCCGCCGTGTTTGACACTGTAGGTCGATTGGGACGGGATGCGATCTTTTCTGCATCCTACCCTTGGAGGTAGATGTTGCTGATTCTGTCGCTGTTGTGGTACTTCAGGGAATGGAATTATTTATGCCATCATCTGTGGTGCCTACAGGAGGCAGAAATCCGCCATGGTTTGGTTACTCTTGTAAATTGCATCACGCTATAAGCAGGAGTGCTACCGAGCCTGGGCTGACGGATGAACGACCCGGGATGTAAACACCAGCGCTCTTAAAAAGAAGTATAATTCCGCCTCTAGGTCAGAGCAAGTCAGAATAAGTAAGGCAAAGTCAGAGCACATCGGTAGAATTGGCGAGAAACTAGTTCGCCTCCCTTCGGGAACCCGTGCACCCGAGAGACCCAGAATGCACGTGATTCTGGGTCTCTCGCCAAGGCTGTCCATGGGAACTTCTGTCAGCCTTCTTTGCCATCTCTGCACATGGTGAACATCTCACTGGCCCGAAGGAGAAGGCTGATCTGCTAGGCTCTCTTTTTGCTTCCAATTCGACTCTAGATGACGGGGGGAACACACCGCCGATCATACCGAGGTGTGACTGCTGCATGCAGGAAGTGCTGTTCACATAGCTCTAGGTGTGTAAAGCACTCCTCTCCCTGGACGTCAACAAGTCGAGCGGGTCTGATTGAGTCGCACCTATTGCTATGAAAACATGTGCTCCGGAGTCGGCACCGGTTTTAACACGTCTTTTCCAGTACTGCTACTCCCTAGCAAGGCGATCCCGATCCCTAAAAAGGCGACCGCTCAGATCCGCCCAACTACAGGCCTATCGCTATCACCTCCTTGTTCTCCAAAGTAATGGAAACCATTATTAACTGCCAGCTCATGCGGTACCTTGAGAATCACCAGCTGATTAGTGAACGCCAGTACGGTTTCCATCAAGGTCGCTCAGCTGGTGATCTTCTAGATTACCTAACTCATAGATTGACGGAGGCAGTGGAGTCCAAGAGAGAGGCGTTAGCCGTTAGTTTGGACATAGCGAAGGCGTTCGATCGAGTTTGGCACAAAGCGCTTCTTTTAAAGCTGCCTTTCTACGGGCTTTGTGAGAAATTGTGCAATTGGATCACCAGCTTTCTTGCAGATCGGAGCATCAAGGTTGCAGTAGATGGCGAATGCTCAGATTACAAGCCCATTAACGCCGGTGTTCCACAAGGCTATCACCAACGCTGTTTGTTTTGCATATCAATGATATGTTGCAAACCGGTAACATTCATTGCTATGCAGACGACAGCACTGATGATGTTTTATACAACGGCCGTACCAATATTTCTCGGAAAAACGTCACCGTGTACCGGAAAAAACTTGTGTCTGTAGTCGAGACTTTGTTGAACAAAGTCTCAGACTGGGGGCGACTAAATCTAGTTCAGTTCAATCCCCGGAAGACACAAGTTTGCACTCCCCTTGTTGCCTCAGCCAGTATCGGAATCCTCGGTGTCGACATATCGAGTGACGTGCAGTTTTGTAGTCATTTGGATGAGAAGGCCAAATTGGCCTCTAAAAAGCTTGGCGTGCTCAGCAGAGTGGGACAGTATTTCATGCCGGCACACCGCATGCAACTTTACAAGGCGCAGGTTCAGCCTCACATGGAATACTGTTCCCATCTCTGGGCAGGGGCTCCCCAGTGCCAGCTTCTTCCACTTCACCGCACCATTAGGTGTACCGTATGCTCACTTGACCCCTATCCTATAAAAAAATATATTTTTTAAATTTGATAGACAAAGGACAAATTAATGTACCACGCAGCTTATGTCGATTTTATACTTTTTGTAATCGATTTATTTTTATGAACGGTTTTTTTCCAATCCACACTACCTGTTAAATTAATAGATCGCTAAATTTAATACACGTAAATAATATATTTTAAATGTCAGGAATAAAATTAATTTTTTTCATCAAAATTAAATGAAATGCTCACGCGTGCATTTTTGGATTTATTCGAACTCTTATGTTAATTAAATGATCGTAACAAAATAAGGATATTTGATTTCACATTATTTTTTAACTTAAAGTAATTGCGGAGATATTTTAATGAATTAAATTATAAAGTTCTTTTAGACTCATCGATTGTTGTTTTAAAAAAAGTGACAGCCTGTACAAAATAGTAGTTGGCTTCTTGGATATACATATGATTTAGTTTTATGATAAAATCAATTTCGGTTGCTATTTCTTTAAATAAATAAAACTATTAGATAACCTAATCTAACCTAACCAAGCCTAAATTTTATCACAAACAAGTTCAGGTTTTTGAAAAAAAAACCAGGATTTTATCAGGATAATGATAAGATTAAGTAATAACTTTGTCTTCTTTCGGTTCTTGATCCAAGTTGGTCCAAGGTGTTTGATCAAACACCTGATTTTACCATAAACCTGCGACATATAAATAAAAAAAGAGGAAATATTGAACTTTTGTTTCCTCAACTATTTCTATTTTACATATTTTCTGCCATCTCAAAACTATTGTTACGAGCTTGGGGTTCGAGACAATTAAAAACTTCCGATTGAATTACCAACATTGACACTTTAATTACACAACACTAATTACAATCTAAAATCACACTAATAATAAAACACAGTACGCCGTTATTTCAATTCGAAGTATTCTCTTGTATCGCCAATTCAATACTGCCTCGGTCGTGGTCTATACCGGCCTTATATAGGGCCTCAGATAATTTCCAGAATCTTCTACTGTAGCGATATCTAGAATGTTCGAGTACATATCGGTCCCGAAAATTCTGGAAGGATCTTGACTCTCCTAGTTCTGCTACTCGACACTAGAGGGCGCTAGTGTAACTAGTGTTGCCATGTACAAGACATTAATAGTGGCGCGTAACACTGCCCCCTCCTAAGACATGCTCGTCCCGAGCATTATTGGCCCCATAATAACGCGCCAGTCGATCCACATGGACGATCTTAGGAGTACCTCTGGCACCTTTCTGTATCCGGTAGGTTACGTCATTGATCCTTGTCACAATCCGGTACGGTCCGTCCCATTTAGCTTGAAGCTTAGAAGATTTCCCTTTGCTGCGAACTGGATTGTGTAACCACACTAGTGAACCTTCGTCAAACCCTTTGTTGTTCATTTTGCGGTCATACCGTGTTTTCATCTTCTCAGACGTTTGCTGGCCCGACTGTCTGACGTGCTCATAAATGTCATTCATTTTGTTCCGCAAGTCATTTGCATAATCGGTTATACTGCGTGGGGCATCAGGTGGTATTCCGGTGATCAGGTCTGCAGGCAGCCGTAATTCTCTCCCAAAGTTTGCGAAAGCTGGCGTCACTGATGTACTTTCGTGAACAGTGCTTCGATATGACAACAAAAATGGTTGTATGTGCCTGTCCCAGTCTCGTTGCCGTTTTTCCACAACTTTTGCCAGGTATCCA
Source organism: Parnassius mnemosyne (assembly GCA_963668995.1). Classification (NCBI taxonomy): domain Eukaryota; kingdom Metazoa; phylum Arthropoda; class Insecta; order Lepidoptera; family Papilionidae; genus Parnassius; species Parnassius mnemosyne. The sequence continues at coordinate 21,452,207 of CAVLGL010000002.1, forward strand.
ATGTCTGAATAAATCGTTTCGATATCGATTAAATCGTTCTACCATTCCATCAGATTGTGGGTGGTAAGAAGTTGTTCGTGTTTTATGAGTACCCATAACTCTGCAAGTTTCCTGGAATATTTGAGACTCGAAATTCCTTCCTTGATCGCTGTGAATCTCTAAGGGTACTCCAAAACGACAGAAGACTTCATGAACTAGTTTATCTGCAACTGTTGAAGCTTCTTGATTTGGAATGGCGAAGACTTCTGGCCACTTAGTGAAGTAATCCATCACAGCCATGAAATACTTGTTACCACTTTCACTTTCCAGAAACGGCCCCGCAACGTCAATGGCTATCCTCTCCCATGGTGCACCAACATTGTACAACTTCAATGCGCCTCTACTACGAATTTGAGGTGTCTTTACAGCCGCACAACTTGTACATTTGCGGTACCAGTCCTCGACATCGTCACGACAGTGGACCCAGTAAAACCGTTCTCGGATCTTCAGTAGAGTTCGTTTAACTCCCAGGTGGCCTCCTGAACAACCACTATGGTACAGCTGTAGAACATCCGGTACTTTAGCCTTAGGGACAACCATTTGCAAATGACAACTGTCTCCCCGACCATTTTCCCATTTACGGCACAGGACTCCATCCTGAATCAGCAAGCTGTCCCATTGGGCCCAATAGCTTTTCGTGGTCGAACTCATTGCTGAGACGTCGCTCCACTTGGGCTTAGGAGCACTAGCTTTCATCCATTCCAGAATCGGCTTAATGTCCGAATCTTCCTACTGTGCATGTTGTAGGCTATCCTTCCACTCATTACTGAGCTGGTCTGTCCTGAGCATCCTCACAGATACCACTTCCTTACCCTCTTGCCTAGTACAATGCTTGCAGTACAATCAGGGCAAGGTCTTCTTGACAATGCATCTGCATTGCCATGAGATCTCCCGCTGCGATGTTCGATCACAAAGTCGTATTCCTGCAGTAGTTCAATCCATCTCGCAACTTGTCCTTCCGGATTTTTGAACTGCAATAGCCATTTTAGTGCAGCATGGTCAGTTCGTAAGTGGAATTTCCGCCCTAGAAGATATTTGCTAAAATGCTGCAAGGACTTTACCACAGCAAGCAATTCCCGTCTTGTAACACAATAGTTCCTTTCCGACTTTGACAACGACTTGCAGACGTACGCTATCACAATCTCTTGATCACCATTTCGTTGAGACAACACACCGCCAAGTCCTATATCACTTGCGTCTGTGTCAACTATGAATTCCTTGCCTGCATCAGGGTACCCCAAAATAGGTGTTTTGCACAGACGGTTCTTGAGCTCCTGGAATGCAATATCGCAACTTTCATCTCAGCAGAAATGTCGCTTCTCCTCGGTTAGCTTGTGCAGAGGTTTGGCTATATCTGCAAAGTTCTTCACAAATCGCCGATAAGAAGAGCACAAACCCTAAAATGCTCTAACCTGTGTCTTGTCTTTTGGAACCGGCCACTCATTGATAGCGGCAATTTTCTCTGGATCCGTGCGGATACCTTCTTCCGACACTACATACCCCAAAAAACTAACTTGCCGTTTGAATAGTGAGCACTTCTTCGGACTCAACTTGAGGTTGGCACTCTGGATCTTCATGAGCACGCGTACCAGGTTTTGATGATGTTCCTCAAACGTACGGCCTATGATGATGATGTCATCCAAGTAGACCAGACAGGCATCTCCAATTAGCCCGGTAAGTACAAGCTCCATCAATCTTTCAAACGTTGCTGGAGCATTGCACAATACAAACGGCATGACTTTAAATTGCCACAGACACTTTCCTGTGGAGAATGCAATTTTCTCCTTGTCCTTAGGGTGAATTTCAACCTGCCAGTAGCCACTTTTCAGTTCCAGCGTACTAAACCACTTTACGCCTGTGAGCATGTCCAGCGTGTCATCAATTCTAGGCAAGGGATAGCTGTCCTTCTTCGTAGCGTCGTTCAGGCGGCGGTAGTCAACACAAAACCGCATGCTGCCGTCCTTCTTCTTTACCAGCACCACAGGTGAACACCATGGACTAGATGAAGGTTCAATAACACCATCCTTCACCATTCCCTCAATCATGGTTTCCACTTCCTTTTCAAGTGCTACAGGCAATCTTCTTGGCCTCTGAAATATAGGCAATTCAATTTTGTGTTGAACTAAGCCAGTCTTTCCTATGTCAGCTTCGTTTGACGAGAAAACATTGGAGTACTTGAGTAACAACTTGTTCGCCTTGACCATTTCATTCGGGGAAAGAACGCTGCGACAGTCTTCTAAAAGTGTGGTCACTCTCGTTTGTCCATGCTTGCTGAGGGACCCAGTCGATAGATATTGGCAACGACGCAACCAATCCACTTCCTCACTAGTACCAACCGATGTGCCTTTTTCTATAATCTGTTCCTGATCACAAAGGCTTAGCACACGTACTCCTGAGATGTCAGCGGTTCTGACCAAGGTTCGAGCAACTATCCATGGAAGGTCGTTGTCTACCCTTTCCACGAGTACACAACGAAGAGTTTGCTCAGGATTCCGAGGAAGTCTAACCGGCACAATAGTTTCCGATCTCGGCGGAAGAACAATCTTCTTAAGGCTGTACACATTCCCTGGTAACGCCCCTTCCATGAAAAGTTCCTCTTGTCCACATTTCAAAACACCTTGCTTAACGTTGATCTCACAACAATTCTTCCTCATAAAGTCTAGGCCCAGGATGCAGTCGTCCATTATATCAGCCACGATGACATTATGCAGGTAGATCATGTTGCCTAGCTTCAACTCCATCTCCTTCTCTCCACGGACGGGTATGCGCTGATCGGTGGCTGTCACCAAATTAATGCGTTCTCGGTTGTATGCGGATTTCCCATGGAACCGACTTATAACTTGGGAACTGACAACCGTGCAAGAGGCTCCAGTGTCTATGGTCAGTTTACACGGCGTTCCGTTGACTTCACCCTTGATAATTAGGCTATTCCCATCATGGGTTTGTGAGATCGAAATCCTTGGGGCTCTTTTAACATCAGCCAGCACCTGCACCGCAGTCCTGGCGTTTACTCGTTTCCATGCTGCTGCTGGGCGGTGCTATTAGCCGCACTACCCTCTCGAGATCGATCACCTTACCTTTCTACAGTTCGCTTAGGGCAGCTGGATCGAAGATGACCCCTTTCCCCACAGCCGTAGCACCTAGGGCTGTAGCTTTTATTGCGGTCCTGAACTATAGCTGCTGCAAGCTCCCTGACGCGGTGGGAACGATGATCCTGCCGCACAGCTTCCACCTACAGTGCGTGGGTCAAGGCATCCTTAAGCGTCTCGTGGTGCCCGAGCCTCACAGCAGCTCTGACTTCAAAGTCGTGGATGCCGTCGATGAATGTCTGCACCAGGTTCCCTACAATGAGCGCAGGTACAGACTGGTACGCTTTTCGAAACTGCTTCTCCACCTCAAGGGCCCACTGCTGCAGGTTTTCGTTACTGCGTTGCACGCGATCTTTGAGCTGCGCACGAAAGACGTGTTCCAGGTGAGCGTCGCCATATCTCGCCTCCAATGCCTCAAGGAGCTGCGCGTCAGTCACTTTCTTACCGAGAGCTTCCAGAACAGTTAAGGCCTGGTCGCGTAGGCATAGGGTGAGAGTAGTCATGACCTGACTTTTATTCCAGCCGTTCGCTTTCATGACAGCCTCGAACTGAATTTTGTAGGCCGACCAGGAAGAAGTCCCGTCGAACGGTGGCACTTTGAATCCACGTAGCGAAGGTGTTGTAGCTACCATGGGAGCTGTAACTCCATCCCCAATTTTGAGGTCGCTCAGCGTATTCTTCACGTCAACCATCACATTGTCAACTCGATTGTTCACTTGGTCGATTCGGGTTTCAGCTTCCGACAGGCGGTTGTCATGTTGAGCAACCCTATCCTTTACCTCCTTTATCTCTTTCCCGAAGGTAGTGTGAAGGTCCTTCATGAGAAGAAGCTGCTCTTTCAACCGACGGCCCTGTTCTTCCTGTTGGCGGACCTGTTCCTCCTGTCCGCGCTGCAGCTGCTCTTCCAATCGACGGGCCTGTTCCTCCTATCCGCGCTGCAGCTGCTCTTCCAACCGACAGCCCTGTTTCTCCTGTCCACGGGCCCGTTCCTCGTGCCGGCGAGCCTGATCCTGCAACATCATCATCAGAGCACCTAAGTCAGGTGCTGCAGATGCAGGAGCTGCTGACGGGCCGGCCTCCGTGGTCAGCATCTGGCCCTCCGACGTTTGCGGCGTTGTATTACCAAATCGTCTCTGGTCCGCCTCCAGCTGGCGTTGACTTCGGGTACGCATACCCTCCATGTCGTCCTTTGGTAAAATCGGCATGATTTGATTCCACTTCTGACACCAATTGTTACGAGCTTGGGGTTCGAGACAATTAAAAACTGCCGATTGAATTACCAAAATTGACACTTTAATTACACAACAATAATTACAATCTAAAATCACACTAATAATAAAACACAGTTCGCCGTTATTACGCTTCGAAGTATTCTCTTTTATCGCCAATTCAATACTGCCTCGGTCGTGGTCTATACCGGCCTCAGATAATTTCCAGAATCTTCTACAGTAGCGACATCTAGAATGTTCGAGTACATATCGGTCCCGAAATTTCTGGAAGGATCTTGACTCTCTTAGTTCTGCTAGTCGACACTAGGGTGCTAGTGTAACTAGTGTTGCCATGTACAAGACATTAATAGTGGCGCGCAACAATGTTTGTATGAATATGTATATTTATGTTATGTATTATGAATTGTGTACGTGGGCGTGCGTAAGTATAATAAAAAATGGGCAATCTATTGGTGAAAAGAAACTAGCAACATTTACACAGTGTCAATGTGCAAGTCAGCATGTAGTTACCAGAACCATTACAGCCCATCAAAAGTCCACAGCTGAATATAGTTCTCCCCATGAATTGCCTTATAAGGGGGATATTTGCCATGCGCCAAGAGAGTTGGAAACCATTTTTTATTATTTTTATTCGACTATTATTAGGAAGATGCTGCTGCCCACCTTTTGATTCAGTTTACCTCTATCGCCTCTTACGACACCCACGGGATGATATCGGGTAGTGTAGTTATTTTTACACCGCCACTACATAGTTAAGTTAGGAATTATTTCTTCTTCATCAGCCCGTAAAAGTGTATTGCTGGATATGGATTCCTCCTGTTGTGGATAGGATTTTCTTTAATTGTCACGCTTAGCAAATTAGTTGTCGCAGTTCCAGAAGTCTCGCATTTTTTTGGCCTTTTCGTTTACTTAAGCCGCCAAGCAAAAGTGGTCGCTTGGAAAAGTAGTATAAGTTCTTAAAATATGAGTATAGACCAAAAACGTTTAATTTTTGGAAAGCTTGTAGTATATATTCATTTTTTTAATCAAATCAAAAAATATAAATAGGAAAGTGTAGATATCCTAAACACACAGACTTGTTAATTCAATTTGATTTAAAGATCAAAGATTTGTGAACAGCTATGGATTGCATAATTCTAAAAAGGAGTATGCTAGGGCTGAATCTGAATGACAGGGTGAGAAATAGTGTGATAAGAGAAAAGTGTGATTTGCAAGATGACGGTGTGACCAGGATTAAGAAAGGAATGCTTCGGTGGTTTGGTCATGTAGAAAGAATGAACGAGGAAAGAGTGACTAAGCAAATTTATGTTGCAGAAGTAAACAGCAGAGTCGGGAAGGGACGCCCTAGACGAAGGCTTATCGACCAAATTAGCGATATATTGAAAATGGGCCAGATTAGGAGTACCCTTAACCGACGAGCGTGTATGTGTAGATATATGGATGTAAAGAAGGAGAGAGAGGTGTGTCAGGATCGTGCCAACCCTACCCTCCAAGCCTACCCCTCTGGGTGACGGGCGTGAGTATTTATGTAGTTCTAAAAATTAAAAAAAAACGGCTTTAAATAAAAGCATTAGATACGATCTCGAAATGAAGACGTAGTTTTTGTAGCGTACGGCAAAATATTCTCAACTTTTCAGAAAGTCCTGTTAAGGGTTGCGCTACTAATTAAGCTTTTTAAAGTAAGAAGAAAAAGTTATATTGTTAACATTAACCGTTGCAGTGACGGGATAATAATCAGTGTAGGATACTCTGATTATTACCGCGTAGCAATCAGTGTACCCTAGTCTTCTTCTGCGCTGCAGGTCCACATCACATATACGTGTGATTCTACATTCGAGTTTATCTTCGAACTCATAGTATAGGCGTGCGTTGGGTAAGAGTGGATCTACCAGGGCCCGAGTGAATCTGCGTTTAGGCGTGTTTATGACTATATAATATCTCCTAGGCAACTGATAACCACTCAATTTACATTTCAAAGTTAAAGATGTGGTTAATGAATTTGTGGTTAAAGTCAAACAGGAAAAAAATACTGCTTAAGTTATATATACTGCTTAATATTTATAATAAAAAATAAAAGATCCAATTTCAGTTTGTTCCATTGTTTAGAATTGTTGAATTGCACTCTTTGAAAGAAATAACAACCGCCGGTCCAATTCCTTTTGCGGAACTGTATAATTGGAGTTTGGCTCAAAGAAACTAGAGCTAGAGTATTAGTTTATCTAGTTCGTTTTAATCGTTGTTAGCGGCAGCTTAGTTTCTATATACGAAAATATTTAAATACCTGTCCCTCTATATAAATTATAAAAAAAATTTATAATGTTATAATAAATTGAAAAGAGTATTTATATCATAAAATAACAATTAACTAATTACTCTGGGAGATTTTTTATTTTCATTTTATTTGATTTATATTTCATTTATTTTAAAAGACATCCCACACAATTTAGTTACAATAATTATACTATTTTTTGCTTTCTATGTTTCCATTACATATTATGCTTATTGAACTATTAATTACAGGTTGTCATAACATGATTAAATTAAATGAAAATAGGAGAAAAATTAAACAATGTAAGAAAAAAAGGCCAATATACACAAAAAAAATATAAATAAAATACATAACAGAGGTGTATCCACCCAGACTCAGACTCAGAATAATTTTTATTTTATAATAATGAAGGTGTCGTGAAAAATGTAGAGACATGTGTTATCAGTTGATTTTGTTGACGATTTTGTAGACGTTGTTCTGCCCTTTTCAACGACCCTTTATATAAAAAAATGCTTAAATTCGTAATAAAGTGTCACTTATCGGGATAAGAACTATACTATCTCTCAAGTAGCACTGCACAGAGTGTCCAAATTTCATTGAAATCATTTCAGTAGTTTAGGAGTTCATCGCGGACAAACAACGTGACACGTAATTTTTATATATAAAAATGTACGTGTCAAGCGGAAAACTGGCGAGGTTTTTCCTAAGTTACTGTTGTGTTTAGGTACTTTAAGTATTCCGATTGGATGATGAGGTAGCCGTGTGGGTATCTTTATGATAAAATTATTATGCATATTTGGGCAGTCAATAGCGTTATTAAATAGTCTATATAAAAAAGTCATATCTAGCAGTGATCGTCTTAATTCTAAGGAATACATGTTAAAATCTTAAGCATTTGTGTATAGGATATCCAACGCGATAGCTGACTTCGACATGCTAAGTGCCTGGTTAATCGTTTCTGTAAACGTTCTATTCTCTGTAAGTAAATATTGTAATAAGGTGACCAAACTGTACCACAGTATTCTAGTTTACTTTTTACTAAGCTATTGTACACTGCTATGATTGTTCCGGTTTTCTTGAATTCTTTGTAATTTTTTATGACAAAACCGAGTGCTTTATTGGCAATTAAGGTTTTGTTTACGTATATATGGGGTACGAAGTTAAGGTGATTATCTAGTGTGACTTCTAAGTCTCCAATCTCTCCCACTTCAGACAACTTTTATCCTAGATGCTATACTCTGATTGATGTTTGTTTCTTTTTCGATTGAAATTTTTTATACCGACATTTAGATGGATTAAGTGATATTTTACTGTATTTGCACAACTTAACTAGGCTGTTAAGGTCTTTCTGCAATAGTTCTTCATCATTTTTGGTACTAATAGCTCGACACAATTTTAAAACATCAGCATATAAAAGGGCTGTTGAGTTCTTCTAGGATGATTTATATTATTATAAATCATCCTAGAAGAACTATATATACAATATTATTTATGAAGAGAGTAAAAAGTCATGGCCACAGGAGTGATCCTTGTGGAAATCCTGATAAGGTTGTAAATTAACAAGACACAGTGCCATTCAATACAACTTTTAGTGTTTGTGCTTTTAGCTATGATTTATGCCAACCAAAAAAAGGTTTAGTTATACCAAATGACTTCAGCTTACGCAATAGGGTTTGGTGGTTGACACTATCAAAGGCCTTCGCAATACACCGAGTCTATGCTGTCAATTTGCAAGCCATTATAAATTGCTTGTGTTAAATTTGAAACACAATGACAAAATAATAATATTTGTACAATTTTACCTTCATTTCATCATCATCACCATTACAGCTCTTCACAAGTCCACTGCTGAACATAAGCCTCCCCCAAGGAATGCCACAAAGCACAGTCCTGAGCCACCTGCATCCATCGACTTCCTGCATGTCTTACCAGATGGTTACTCTATCTAGTGGGGGTCACTTTACACTTCGTCTACCAGTACGAGGCTGCCACTCGAGAACCTATTTTTCCCATCGGTTGTCGGTTCTTCTATCTGGCCGGCCTATTGCCACTTCAACTTACTTATCCGTTGGGCTATGCCGATTACTCTGGTTCTACTGCGGATATCCTCATATCTAAGTTTATATCCCCAATGACCTTGATTTGGTTGAAATCAATCTTGTAAACTAGCTTCACGATGTTCAACATAAAGCATTTAGGTGAGTATGCGCAGGAATTATACGCCCTAATTTATCTCTCCACTTTTCACCATCAGTCAACCAGGCGGTCAGCGGGCTTTCAGCAGTTTGATATGCACTTTCCTCGCAATCGAGTCAAATGAATTGCTTCGTCTGTCGTAATGCATATACCAAACGGGTGGAATAAGTTGCTGGCGTCTGTTTTTCTATCCGATAACAATCGCGATGTTTCCAAAGCAATAGTAAATAGGGTTAAACTAATTTTACCAATTTCATTAAATTTCGGTTCAATTTACACAAAAAAAAAAAACATAAACATAAACTTTGACAATTGAATTCAGTGGTTATCAATTGCGCAGAAGATATTATTATAGTCATATATATTCCAAAACTCAGGGGCCCTGGTATATCCACCTTTACCCAATGTACGCTTATAATATATGATACAACTAGAACCGAATACTAACAACTTTGGCGCTGATTCGTATTCAATTACCAGTGTAGAAGAAGTCTATAATACACTGACTACCACGAATTAGTCTTATCACAACAATAGTTAAGATTTACAGTAAAATCTTTTCTTAAATTTGAAAAGTTTAAATCGTCGCACAACTCATAATAAGGCAAAGTTTTATGTCCCACTGATGGGCATAGGCCTCCTTTAATTTCTGAGAACGTTAAAGACCAAGGAAATGCTCAAATGCGTGTTTGCGAATTTACAAGTATTCTTTTCTTTATATGATCGAGTGACAAACGAGCACACAGTCCACCTGATGGTAAGTGGCTGCTGTGGCCCATAGACATCTACATCTATCCTCGTTTGCGAATCAAAATGCAGATGCGTTGTCACTAGTGAGGACTGAGATGGAATGCCTCTTATCCAGTAAAAAGGGTCTCCGGTTCTCTACACTCACCATACGAAACACAGCAGCGTTAAGCTGCTATTTCACGCTGCTATTCTGTGAGAGCGTTGTCCTTCCCCGGTTGAGCCGACTCTTTCGTGCTACAACTATACCACTAATATAGCTGCAGCATGGCTCTACCATACACCAATGGTTCCACGGAGTGAGTCTCACGCAATGTTACGACGACGCGGCAGGCCCCGAAATGACGGGATGAACCAGACATCATCTGCACCGATTGGACACAAAAAACGAAAAAACGGTGACACGAAAATGGTTAGGGAGGCCTTTACCCTATAGTGAAACATAAAAAGCTGAATACAATAATAATGAATAGTGCCTTTAGAACTTGGCTGTTGTAAAAATCTGAAAACTCTGCAATGTGACGAGATAGTTTCTTATTAATTGGTGACACTTGTACCCGTTAAAGTACAACCGTACGAATTTATAAGCAAGAAAATATTGTTTGTTTATGGTCCGTGCTAGAAAGCAGTGGAAAAGTAAGCCTGCTTTTGTGTTTTCAGCCGATTAAAAAGTAGATTTCTCAAGGTTTTACCGTCTAGGGCTACATAGCAACGTATCTTCAAGTGGGATTATAATCAAGTGCTTAATGGTTTATTGGAAAAAGACAACAACGTTTTGTAACTGAAATACCGTAGTATGCACATACACATAGATCATGAACAATGTGTCTACATGCATACTCTTTGTTATCAAAATCTCTCAAGCCTACAGTGTACATTGCAGACTTGCATGTAGTTTAGTTTCAAACAGATTGAAATGCATTCTCGTTTCACTGAACTAGCATAACTAGCCATTGTGTTCACTTGCGAAATCAACTACAGCAACAAACCAACTGTTCAACTTATTTAAAATTGAAACATGTTATGCAATTTGGTGTTTGTGTATTAAGATTGTCGGCAAATTAAAATAAGACGCTGTAATTATTTTTTAAAAAGCTAATAACTATTATCAAAAATGAGGTTTAACATAGACGTTTTTAATGCATTATTACGTTCTCTGATAGTACCTGACATTCCAGACAACCTTGAGAAAGGAAGAAAAATGTTAGAAAGTGCAAAAATGTTGATTATATATTTCATAGAAATAATTATTATAAGATAATGATAATGTTTTGACAAAGATATAATTAAGCAAAACATTCCATGAATTTAATATCACCCACACCTAAATTAAAATAAGCTAACTAATTTATATTGAGAAACACAGTGATACCGAATACGATGTTAAATTGTACAAAATGTTGTATTTTAAAACGTAGTTAGTCTTATTAATTTATATAGCCATTATTAGACTCTTAACTTTCTTCTTTTTTGTTATAAAAAAAAATCTCATGTGAAGGAAGGTTTTTATATTACTGATACAGTAAGCCGAACCACTGAAGAATCACTATTCATCAGTGGTTCAGCTTACTGTAACTAGATCCACTATTCATTGGTTTTATTGCATTTCAATAATATAATTCCATTAAAATAATTTAGTAAACGAATAAAACTATACAACATTCGATAAATATTTATCCTTTCCTTTAACATAAGCCCCTTACAGCATGTATTTATCGGTAAAGCTTTATACGAGTGTACGCTGGAATCTCTTTGTAAATTCAACTGGCAATGTATGTGTTTTGTATAAAGGATCTTTAGTGAAAGAAAAGAAAGACTTAGCGGTGACGGTATAAAAATAAAACCAACTATATTTTGAATAACATGTTAACTAATATCACAAATAGTTAACAATGGATACAGATTCATAGAAGGTTTAATCAATGTATGATGGATGATTCGATTCTAAAGTGAATCAATAGTAATAGTTCTAAAGTAAATAACGGTTTATATTGGACTCACATCGACTATAACCGAGGCCACGGGAACGCTTTCGCAAATATACCAAGCCCTATCACCAAAAGCCACCACTCGGTAGCCCCCACAGGGGAACCGAAACATAAGCTATTACTATCACGTTCTTCATCTTCGTCTGTGCAATGTACATTGGACCAGATTAAACATATAAAGATGTACAAATATCTATCAATATATCTTTTACCAACTATTTATAAATACAATCAGTTATAATAAATATCCATATAAAATTATATAAAGAGGATGTCCTGCGTGACTGACTCATGTATCAATCAACGCACAGCCCAAACCACTCTACTTAGAAACCTTAAATTTGGACAGTAGCTGCATTTATAACGTACTAACGTAAACCAATTTTGATATTATTCATGTTTCTCATTTAAGCCATACGATTAAATATAACAATAAATTCATTTTCATTCATTTATTAAAGTCCACTGCAGAACATAAGCCTTCCCCAAAGAATGCCACAAAGCGCGGTCCTGAGCCACCTGCATCCATCATCTACCTTCTAAAGGAAAAAAAGGTTATACAGTGCCAGTCTCGAACCGATAGGCACCTACACCTCGTAGGGCAGGCCCCCACTAGATGGAGTGACGACTTGTAAGACATGCACTAATAAGTAAACGTTATAAAATCAATATAGCCGATAAACTATCAATACCAAAGCCACAAAACTCTAAATTGATGGAACAGTGTTTTTTTTAAACATAAATGACACCACTAGTAATTAATATATTGATCGATGAGGTGTGTTTTTATATCACCAACTTCATCAGTGCTATGAATTTTTAGACACGAGTGCATCTTTGAAATCTATTTCCTAATAAAGTTCTAGTCCTAATAAAGGATTAAAGTGGTCACAAAATGCACAATAATCCATCGATGCTAACTATAAATGAATTTTTGTTGACAAAAGTATCGAATCCAAGCAGAAACAGAAATATGTGAAAAATTGTGGAAAAACACGAAGAATCGGTTTTCAAATCATGTTGTGTTTTTGTCCCCATATCTCTGACTACATCCTAGTCCACCTCGAATATTATAACAAGAAGCGTTACATGGACACGTGTAAGTTAGTATTAGTGTGCGTGCAATAATCTTCCCTCAGTTGTTTCCCTTCGTGTTTGTGACATTATATTTCTTCTTCGTGTAGTTATGGACTTCGCATTTGATAATATTAGACTTTGGAAGTTATACCCGTGGTTGAAATTAACTAGGGGGATATCATTATGGTCATATTTCTGAAGTTCTTATAAGAAGATTGTGAATATTTGACATCATTTTACTTTGATAGATATGGATATAATAAAGACATAAGGTTATTATTTCCTTTACGGTTGGTAAAGTCCTCTCTTGGGTATGAGCATCTTAGAGATTGATTCGCCAGGTTTGACAAATGGATTAGTGCCGGCAGTTCCAGAGGTTTATAAATATTATATTTATTGGGAGATAAAGAGAAAAGTCCAAAGTCAGAGTGAATGGGCTTTTTTTAAGTAGAGTCATTGCGCTTTACAATATTCGGCTTAATTATCACTTTAAATCAAGCACTGGCATACAATAGTTAATAAAATGCAAATTGTTACTTTTCTCTGTAGTGTTTTATTCGTATACCTACTAAAATACAAAAAATCCATAGTTTAATCAATATATTTACCATCCCTTTGATGAAAACATAACATATATCTACGGATATGTACATAATATTATCTTCCCGGTGGCAGTACCTAATTGTTGTTGTTAGACGGCCTTGATACTAATTAATAATGTTGCGATAACAATGGGGACTTTGTTCAAGCCAAAACTACTCCGTAATTACAGGAATAACTAGAAGATACATAACAAGATAGTTAAGTTTAAATTACGTACAGTGTTTTATGACAAAATTTATCACAGGTAACTTAAATTAATTTATATTATGAGACTATGATAACTATGATTTAAAAAAAAGTAACGATAAATAATTGGTGAACCCAATTGCGCATGCCCTAAATGCATTAAAATTTTTTTTTAAAGAAGTTTATATACACACAAGTAACCTTATTATTACACTTCCAATTTTCCAATAATTTCATGTCAAACTTAAAAAAAAAGTTTGGAAAATCCAAAAGTGCACGACTAATAATGCTCATATGATCATCATACTCGTATCATCATTTAGGTCACTCCATAGAATAGAATAGAATAATTTTTATTCAATATACATTACATGTGTAATTCTTATTGAAAGTCATTTTTTACTTTACCATTGGTTCGAAAAAAATCCTCTGTCCTGGGAAGAACCAGCAAGAAACCCAGCGGGACTTTTTTTAAATAAATTTTACAATATAAATGATTACTAACTATTTACAAAATTTATTTTAGAAACTGCTTGGAAGTGACCACCTCATTCCCAGGGGTTATTATAAACCATGTATTCATTTATACTATAATAACCCTTTTTATACAGTTTTAGCTTAATAAAACATTTAAACTTGGTAATAGAGAGAGCCTTTCAACAGTGGTAGAGCCACGCGGCAGTTTTTGCTGTCGCACGGATGGGCCGGCTCGAACCGGGGTGGTACCACGACCTCACAGAAAACCAGCGTGAAGTAGAGGTAGGTTTACCTTTGCGTTTCGCTTGGTGAGTGCAGGTGGCCGGAGGCCCTTTTTACTGGAAATGAGGCATTCCATCTTAGTCCTCACGGGTGACAACGCATCTACATTTTGATTTGTAATAGAGGATAGATGTAGATGTCTATGGGCCGCAGCAACCACTTACCATCAGGTAGACTGTGTGCTCGTTTGTCACCCTTATCCTATAAAAAAAAGCCTGTACACTTTCCGGGACCTTGTTGTAATAGCGTATACATTGCCCCAAGAATGAATTACTGACTCTGTGGAGTCGAGAAACTGACATCACTAGCTTGTGTTTGTTCCTAGTGTTTACAGAATGTATAGCACTTTTTTTTCCAAAACTACCTTTGTTTTGTGAACATACATTAAATTTTCGTAAATATACTGAGAGGCCAAAATTAATATATTTATTTCTTTAAATTTATCTCTCGAGTCCAAGACGTATTATGCTACTTACTTTTAGTACGTAGTACTATTACGTATCCTGTGCATTTAAAATACTGTAATAAAAATCTGTGATTATTATCATAATCAAGTATGTATCAATTTTGCTTTTTCCAATATTTGTATTTGTACAGAGGTCTTTTTGAGCCGCTGCAAACAACCAATACAATATCCACTCACGACGGCGGCAGAGGCCAAAGTGGTCGAAGTGAGTGAGTGAGGCAGTCTATTGAGTAAAATTAATTATTACAAGGCTGCTGAAAATACCGAAAATTTCTGGATTTTTTCGCCGAAAAAAATTAATTATAAGTAAACATAAGAAAATTAAGCTGCAATTTACATTCCATGGCTTTCCATATGATAGATGAAGAGATTAAAATAGATTAAGTTAAACAATTGATATTTTCTAAAGTTATCGTGTTTACCACTCAATGCGGACTTGATAAATCTACACCATAATCTAATAAAACCACTTTTTAGGGTTCCGTACCTCAAAAGGAAAAAACGGAACCCTTATAGGATCACTTTGTTGTCCGTCTGTCTGTTTGTCAAGCCCCTTTTTCTTAGGAACGCGTGGAGGTATCAATCATTTGATATGAAATTCATATCAAATACTCAAGTCTACTGTCCCTTGGAGCTGTGAAAAAATCAAACTTCTAAGCCATCGCAATCAAAAGATACAGCCGTTTATGCCACAAATTTTCGACGTTTTCAAGGGAATTAAAACCTACAGGGTACTTCCCGTGAACTCAGAATCCTAAAATTTGGTACGAAGCAACTTATTATAGCACCGATAAATGAAAAATTGCGAAAAGCACCAATTTTTAGTAACATCATATAATAAAAATATTTATAATAATTTTAAACTCATATACCTACGGATTTGTTCGGAACCCTCGCCTCGGTGCGCGGGTCCGACTCGCACGATAATTAAATCTTAATCGATGTAAAAAAAATATTAATAAGTTTTACAATTGTTTATCTTTCTGACAATGTGTTTTTATATCATTTATATATTCAATATGATTGTTAGATACGATTTTATGCGACAAAATGTTGGAATCTTGATTTTAAGGCGCTAGTAGAACATATCTACGCGCTTTGCGCTTAAGGCATGCAATTGTTAGTTTCCCTATGGGGAACTGACATACTCTCATTTTTAAAATATCTATAGAACAGTAAAGAGTCTACCGCTCTACTCTAGTGTTCTTACCTCACCACCGCACAGCATTTAAGATGACAGCACACGACATACGAGTCGATGTGATAATCACATCGTTAGCAAGCAATTTTGACAAAACAACCCGAGTTGATGATTGCCACAATCAAAAAATGTCTTAAGTGTACAAATCGTGTTATTATAAGTAAAATAATATCGATATTACTACGTATTATTATAATGAGTTGACTGGTAGAGAATGCTTCTGCTTTTGTAATAGTGAATCCAAAACAGTATAAAAAACGCCTATTCTCTCTTGCCTTGAAGACACCTCGATTGTAATCAGACGTAAACGCAGAGGCTGACAAATTATTCCATTCCTTTGCGTTACGCTTAAGGAAATACGAAGCAAACCGTTTGGTTCGAATGCGTTCGAATATCGTCAACAAAGGGATGAAGACCCGTCGACCGCCTGGTTATCCTATAGTGAAAAGCAAAGGGAGGAATTAAGCCATGTAATTCCTGCGTGCACTCTCTGAAATGCATACTATGGAATACTGTATTCTTTGTTGAAAGCCCTAGGTAACCACGGAATATCGCCCGTGACGGGCGGGGAAAGGGAAAGGGAAAAGATACAAAGTCGTACAGAGACTTGCGTGCAGCGATAAAGTTTAATTTAGCTTGTGTGTGTGTGTGTGTGTGTGTGTGTGTGTGTGTGTGTGTGTGTGTGTGTGTGTGTGTGTGATTTATCTAATTAATAATATTATGTAGACTTTTTTTTATATGATAGGGTAACGATGAGAAAGAGGTTCACTATGTTTGTTAGGACAGTATTTTGGTACACCTCGGCACTGGTTTTTACATCTTTTTCACAGAAAAATACCTCAGTTAAGCCAGAATATGAGATGGAGTCTCATATTCAGGCTTAACTGAGGTATTTTTAATTAAGCCAAACCAAGAGTGACGAAGGATAATGTCCTCGTTGAACCCTCAGAATACGCGTGCTGGCTTCTTCTGGCTTCTTCACTGCTGTGGGCATACAACTTATCATTTTGTTTATTATAAATTTCTTCGATGTTAAGAATTTTTTCATCCGAAAACAAAATTTACGGCATTTTTTCCGCTTTTGACCGTGGTACTGCTTATGCCCATCTGAAGAGCTAATATTTTTTGTTTACGAACAGGATTTCGTTGGATTCGCGCCTTCACTGCTTTGATGATCGGGGGTGTCCTAACTGTACGAGGTCGGCCGGTCCTTCTTCGAAGCATGAATCTTCAGTGAATCGTTTGATAGTGCGATAAAGAAATCGTAGAGTTATTTAAAATTTTTGTAGAATATTGAAAATCTCTTTTGGCGCGTTACCACAACGGTGCAACGCGATAACAACTACTCTATCTTCTTTCCACTCCATATTTGAAAATGAATGAAAATTAATATCTTTTTTATTTCCGGCAAGCACAAACGTTATATTTTTAAAATTGGTGAAGTTCATCTAGCCAGTAATCAAAAATTTTAAATAATAAGGTTTTGACAGAACTTATGACCCGACTAAGTATTTTACTACGGTTGAAAAATATTTTTATACACCGTTCTGTTCCCGAATATAAAAAAACGGACTATTACTTTCCAAACGTTACATAATTTATAGGAAATGTTATGATGTTGTACTTTATTAATATATATTGTTACGTGCTAAAGGAAATCTTAAAAGTACACAAACATTACATTATTTAACATAAGTCTTATTCTTATTAATTTTTTTTGAAAATATCTCATATAAAATTTCGTTTATACTGGAAAGACCTTAATCTGTACAAATATCGATAATTGTATAACAAACATGACCATCGCCATATTTCATTTAGTAAGCCGCAGATTTTGTTTGTTTCAATTTACTTATATTTCTATTCTTTCTAAATATCTTCAAAATCTTTACAACGGTACTTGGCTCAACTTAGTTGTTTATAAAAGAACATAGTATACACATATATTTCCAGCGATTATGACGTCCCATCGCTGGGCTGAGTCATACTCTGCATTTCTGAGAGAATTTTATGTGTTGGTGAACTTTACACGTCTTCGAAATATTTATTTTAATTTCTCAGTGCAAGTCTGAGGTAAACTTCCTCACAATGTTTTCCTTCACAAAATTCAATTAACAATTTCATTGATGCCGGCGGAAAATAACCAGAGTTGCTCACGTACTGTGAAATTTATTGTGAGTGCTTAGCCGTTGAACTACTACGGGTCATGTTAATAAGAGGGTGTTTTAACGCGGCACAAGCGGCACGCAACAACAACGACGTTTACAAAGTGAAAACTACAAACGAACGCACCAACTGTTATTGGTTTGCCTACTATTACTTTCCATTCTAGAAATTTTGACTTGAAAAATGAACCCCGTGGTCGTTCGAAAACTTTAGTCAATTATGACAAATTAAAGACGATTGCCCGTGGTCGTTCGAAAACTTTAGTCGACTATGACAAATTAAAGGCGATTGTGGAACCTGATTATACTCAACCTACGGCTGAATTACCAGCACTAATTGACATTAGCATCAAAACAATATTGGTCTATTTGCGTCAAATTGGCAAGGTAAAAAAGCTTCACAAACGGATGCTCCACGAACTCAATGATGATGAATGACAGCGTGAAGTACGCGTCGAGACGTGTCTTGCACTGCTCAACAGGTATATAAACGAAGGAATTATGAACCACATTATTGCCTGCGACGAAAAATGGTTTCTGTTTGACAATTGCAAGCAATAATATATTATAACAGTTTCAGATACTGTTTCAACACCGAAACAATGCCCTAGAAAAGTGATGGTCACTGTTTGGTGGTCTAGCGCAGGTGTGATTCATCACAGCTTCTTACCAAACGGGATGAGCATTACTAAAGATATGTAATGTAAAGAACTGAACACAATGATGTTAAAGTTTGCATGTCACCAACCAGTTTTGGTCAATCGTTCGTCCTCGCTGCTCCTGCACGACAAAGCGCGACTCGTACAGCACAGCAGACGGCCTCCAAGTTACAAGAGCTGGGGTTGAAAACTCTCCGTCATCCCCCGTACTCAACAGACCTTGCGCCTACAGACTTTTATACTTTTACCAGAATTTGGATGACTTTTTAGTGGGTAAAAATTCAATAACCGAGAGGCAGTACAAAAGATTTTAAAGAATTTGTTGCGTCCCGTCCAGCTGATTTTTTCAAGAAGGGCATCAATAAACTTCCATTGCATTGGCAATGATGCAGCGATTGCATGAGTGGTTACTTTGATAAATAGAAATAAAAAAAATATAGAAAAAAAAACGAATGTTTACTTATTTCAGTAAAGACCAAATATTTTTTCACATTGTCTCTACCACATAATTTTTTTTAAATTATTGAGTATTATTTACTTTTAAAGAGAATATAATTTAAAGATATATATATATATATATATACTCGTATATGTTGTGTATTATGATTTGCATATATCCGCAGTAGAACCAGAGTAACCGACATAGCCCAACGGATTAGTAAGCTGAAGTGGCAGTGGGCCGGCCATATAGCTCGAAGAACCGACAACCGATGGGGAAGAAAGGTTCTCGAGTGGCAGCCTCGTAACGGTAGGCGAAGTGTAGGGCGTCCCCCCACGAGATGGAGTGACGACCTGGTAAGACATGCAGGAAGTCGATGGATGCAGGTGGCTCAGGACCGTGCTTTGTGGCATTCTTTGGGGGAGGCCTATGTTCAGCAGTGGACATGTGAAGGGCTGTAATGATGAATGATGATGATTTGCATTGCTACTGATTAGATTCTAGATCAGATCAGTTCCAATATGCGGCGGTGTAGGAATATCCACTACCACATATCGTCCCGTGGTTCAAAAATATTTCGTATGAGGCGACAGAGGGAAACCAACCAGGATATGGATAGTAGAGTCTTTCTAATAACAACTAGAAAATAAAAAAAACTGCAATATCCATTCTGCCTGTAAAGGGTGGCAACTATGGTAAATATTCCCTTTATTGAGCAGTCTATGGGGATGCCTATGAAGTGGACTTTGACCACGTAAACGACTACTTATTAATTACTATGATTTCATATAATTTGATATATTCCATAAATGCAAATACCTTTATTCGTTAAGTGGATATTGTAAGAAGCGACTATAGGTTATTCAAAAGTAATATCTTGTTGCTTCCGCTAGATAATGATATAACAATCTCGTATATGCCACGCGTGAAATACCCAGATTAGCAACGAAAAGCCGCGTTAAAATTGCGTAACGTCTGGTATTGCTATCGTCAATCAGCCTTCTAATCGAGACGATTGCAAATCCTGTATAATGATACAGGGTCATGTACAGCGTGGACTTTTATAGGCCGATGAAGAAAATGAGGAAGAAATACCTGCTTGGTAATATTTCTGTGAAGCGAATAATATAATATAGCAATTAAGTGTTTTAAATATGATTCCTTACAGAATTATGATCAAGCGGTAGCGAACCGTTAATAAACATTTAGAAGTTAATAAGGATTCCATTTGCCGTAGACGGGACAATACTGCTGTCAAAACCAACCAAGTCTGCCGCTTTAAAACGATTAAATTAGCTATACCCATTTCGCCCGGAATCAGATTGGATTAAAAATAATCCAACAAAAAAAAATCTTTTAAACGACACAAAATAATACGCTTTTTATTTTGTGACAACGAATATTAAAATTAATTGCATGATAATGGTTGACTACTGCCGAGAGCTACTCCTAGTATTTACAAGAATTAAAACCAAAAAGTGGTTAAAGGTAGAATTAGTAGTGTAATAGCACTGTTAGTAATATTAAAAAAAAACCTGACGGAAGCGAGTAGGACTAGTACCCAGAGGGTTCCGAATAAACTTATTTACTTATATGAAGGCCTCATTCCATCTCATCGAGTCTCGATCATTTTTGCCTGACGTCTTGCAAAATTTTATACTCGTAATTCTAGGTCACGGGCAATGTGTCCTATAGAAGCCTTTTTTGCACTGGTAAACTTGATCATCAAGTTTGTGACTTGTGCATCAGCGTTTAATAATTGATTTTTTAACTATTTATATACTCTAAGGGACGGTCCCTTAGAGATGTAAATACTTAAAACATATCACATAACACATACAAATATTTGATACTAAGATTTCTTATATTTACGCGAATACTATACATTTAATAAACTAGTTTTTACGTATTCTATCGCGTCTATTAACTTATTTTAATTTATTTAATAAAACTACTTTTACTCATTTTATCGCGTTGAATTGACTTATTTTATATTCCCGACGTTTCGGTGGCTTTCCAGCAACCATGGTCACGGGCGACTGAGGTGATTGACGTCCCGATGCCAGAGTTAACCCGGAGTACCTTCAGCTTGTTTAATTATTAATTTTGGTCCGATCTACGCAGAATGAACTTACTGTGTCATGAAGTCTTGCAGTGGTATGCTTGGGTTTAGTTTTAAATTTATGAATTACAGGATCCCAAGCAGGTGGTAGTATCCAGCCTCCCTCTCTATTGAAATTAGGATTTTTTTTAATTTCAATAGCCTCACGTATGATCCTTGGTAGGAATCGATGTTCTTTCGCGAGAATTTGTGGTTTATCAAATTTAATGTAATGGTGGGGACCGTCTAGGATATAATCACAAACTGCAGACTTCCCGGAACGTTGGTGCTTCACGTCAGCTAGGTGTTATTTTACACGGGTTTTTATTGATCCTTTTGTTTGCCCTATATATGAGAGACCACACTCACAATCAAGCTTGTACACTCCTGCATCTTGTAGAGGAATATTGCAATTGACGGATTGTAAGAACTAACTAATCTTCTTCGGCGGCTTGAAGAATGTTCTAATAGAAGCTCGCTTCAAGATGTAGATCTTGTCTGTGACACCTCTGACATGGTAGTACAGCAGACACACACTCGACTGTGGCCGGCTTCACTCGGTCACTGTGACGTAGGTGCGGTGCCCGAAGCTTGTTGTCGTGCAGAACCTGCTTGACGTGCTAAAGCTCGGCGGCCAGGTGTTTGCTGTCACAGATCCCTCATGCTCTCTGTAACAAAGATTTGCCCACGGTAGCTAATTGCGAAGGATGACGGTGGCATTCACCATTTAAATATCGGTTTGAGCCATACAAAGTCAGCTATGTGTTCTTTTACGCGGGTTTTTATTGATCGTTTTGTTTGCCATATATATGAGGGAAGACCACACTCACAAAAATATTGGTATGTATGGGTCTTTTTTTTATACACAGTGTGACCTATGGTGTTATTAGGATTTCTAATGACTAACACATCATCTAGGAAAGCTAAAGAATTATTTGCCTCTAACTCCATAGTAAATTTAATTTAGAGTTTATGGAATTAAGTTGTTCTAAAAATGCAGTTACTTTGTCTGATGGTAAAATTGTGAAAGTATCGTCTACGTACCGCTTGTATAAACTTGGAGTAACTGGTGCAGTAAGCAGGGATTTCTCCTCAAACTCCTCCATGAAAATATCGGCGACAATGGGAGATACCGGTGAGCCCATCGGAACACCATCTCTTTACTTGTAAAACTCTTCCTTCCACAATAGATAACCAGATGTAAGGAAGTGAATTTTTAGAACATCTTAATTCCATAAACTCTAAAATTCAATTTACTATGGAGTTAGAGGCAAATAATTCTTTAGCTTTCCTAGATGTGTTAGTCATTAGAAATCCTAATAACACCACACACTGTGTATAGAAAAAAGACCCATACAAACCAATATTTGTGAGGTCTTCCCTCATATATAGGGCAAACAAAACGATCAATAAAAACCCGCGTAAAAGAACACATAGCTGACGTGAATCACCAACGTTCCGGGAAGTCTGCAGTTTGTGATCATATCCTAGACGGCGCCCGCCATTACATTAGATTTGATAAACCAAAAATTCTCGCGAAAGAACATCGATTCCTACCAAGGATGATACGTGAAGCTATTGAAATTAAAAAACATCCTAATTTCAATAGAGAGGGAGGCTGGATACTACCACCTGCTTGGGATCCTGTAATCCATAAAATTAAAACTAAACCCAAGCATATTACTGCAAGACTTCAAGACACAGTAAGTTCATTCTGCGTAGATTGGACCAAAATTAATAATTAAAAAAGCTGAAGGTACTCCGGGTTAACTCTGACATCGGGACGTCAATCACCTCAGTCCCCCGTGACCATGGTTGCTGGAAAGCAATCGAAACGTCGGGAATATAGAATAAGTAAATTAAACGCGATAAAATCCGTAAAAGTAGTTTTATTCAATGTGTAGTGTTCGCGTAAATATAAGAAATCATTATTTTAATTTATTTTATATTCCCAACGTTTGGAGCACTTTACAGCTCCCATGGTCACGTCAAACACCTCACTAATGCACAGATAGGAGGGGGGAGGGGGGAGTAAGGTGTTTGACGTGTACATGTCATAGCCGTGGTTAGGCTACCAACAGAATAAAATTAATAGCATTATTTTTTATTATTTATCATTATACAAAAATTAATAATTTTAATCTGGAGGTAGCCGTAGTTAACTATGACATGAATATGGGAGAAAAAGAGTAAGTCGATGACCGGACCATTCCGTTCTGTATTTTTTCCTTTTGTTTTCCTTTTGAGGTATGTTAAATTGAAAGTCATGTTAAATTTAATGTACTACTGAGAAGAACCAGTAAGAAACCCAGCGAGTAGCTTTTTTTTGACGTTGTAGAGCCATGCTACAACTATATTAAAGTTGTAACATGAATAGGTCGGCTCAACCGAGTAGGACCACGCTCTCACAGAATACCAGCGTAAAATAGCAGCATAATTCTGCTGTATTTCGTATGTTGAGTGTAGAGAACTGGAGACCCTTTTTACTGAAAACGAGTCCTTCCATCTTAGTCCTCAGGGGTGTCAACGCATCTGCATTTTAATTCTTAATCGAGGATAGATGCAGATGTCCATGGGTCACAACATCCACTTACCACCATGTGAACTGTGTGCTCGTTTGTCATTCTTGTTCTATAAAAAAGAGTATTAACAGCCCAATTTAGAATTATGTGCTGTTGCACAGTTAAGTATACATACAAATCTAATTTGTAGAAACTTGGTAGTGATCATCTCATCACCAAAGTTTATTGTCAACCATGTATTCCGTAATATCTATTTTAACTTCTTTTATACAATCTTTGTTTCATTATTTTTTTAAACTTGGTTATAGGCAAACTGTGTACATTTATAGGGGACTTTTGAAAAACTTACGCACATTGTCTAATCTCGGACATAATTATTATAATGATTTTTTTTGACTAAATATATTGAAAAATGTAAGTTTTGTTTTATATTTTGTATTGAAAGTTATAGCAATAAAATTCAAACTGACGGAAGTGGAGCACAAGCTATCCAGTCAGATAGTTGAAACTTCTTCTTTAAATATTAATGAGTCGGTGGAAACATTCTGATTGTTTTTTATACCGTTTTGCACATTTGGTTTGATTCGTCAGTAAAACTTAAATGCGCATATCCCTTTTTTGGTTTTTTCCCCATCCAAATTTATTTTTAGTTTGTTTCTTTAAAACTTAATTATGAACCTCGTATATGTTAATGCGAATGTCACTTTTACCATATTTTTGACAAAATCTTCCCAAAATTCTAGCCCATGAACATATTCTTAATTATGTTCATTGTTAAGTATGTGTAATTTCATTCAGTTCATGTTTAGAAATATACTTTCTAAACTAACTATCTTGTTTGATTAGTGTTACATCTTTCGTTATTTCGAAGTGGGGGGACGCCCAACACTTCGCCTGTCGGTACGAGGCTGCCACTCAAGAACCTTTCTTCCCAATCGGTCGTCGGTTCTTCGAGCTATATGACCGGCCCATTGCCACTTCAGCTTACTAATCCGTTGGGCTATGGCGGTCACTCTGGTTCTACTGCGGATATCCTCATTTCTGAGTGTATCACGCAGAGAAACTCCGAGCATAGCCCTCTCCATAGCTCGCTGAGCGACTTTGAGTTTCCTAATCCGGCCAGCAGTGAAGGACTACGTCTCAGTTCCGTATGTCATCACTGGCAACACGCACTGGTTGTACAGTCTCGTTTTCAAGTTTTGAGGTATACCTGACGAGAAGATGTGCCGTAATTTCTCGAACGCTGCCCAACCGAGTTGAATCCGTCCATTGACCTCTCGGTCGAAGTTGGACTTACCTAGTCGGACTATTTGTCCCAGGTAAACATACTCGTCAACAACTTCGAGCTTAGTGCTCCCAACAACTATCGGCATAGGTGTGACATGGACATTAAACATGATCTTTGTTTTGCCGAAGGGTATGTTTGTGGTCTATGGTGCTAAAGCCCTTTCGGAAACCGGCTTGTTCGGGAGGCTGGAATTCGTCAAGTCTGCGCGCGGGACGATTCGTAATGACTCTCGAAAACAGCACGTAGACGCGGTTCAGAAGAGAAATCGGTCTGTAGTTCTTCAAGAGAGCGTTTCGCCTTTCTTGAAGAACAGACCACCGCACTTCTGCTCCACGCCTCCGGTGTAATGCCACCATGGAGGACGGAATTAAAGAGCTTCTGAAGGACTTCAAGTACCGGTTTTCAACCCGCTTTCAGAAGCTCTGCTGTAATTCCATCCTCGCCTGGGGCCTTGCCGTTTTTAAGGTGCTGGAGAGCCATTCTAATCTCGCTCAGACTGACGTCCGGGATATCATCGGAATAATGTCGCATAAGACTCGCTCTTGGATCGTTACTCACACTCGCGTGTGGCTCCAACGATAACGTGTACAGCTGCCCATAGAACCTCTCAATCTCACTTAAAATCTCAGGTGCCCCAAAAACGATGCTGCCACATTCGGTCTTCAGCTTTGACAGTTGGCTCTTTCTGGCAGACAGATCTCTGGTAAAGACTTTGGAGCCTTGGTTCTGCTCGATCGCTTCTTCAATACGAGCTGTATTGAAGTTGCGTAAGTCCCGCCGCATGCATTTGGTGAACCGTCTGTTCAGTTGCCTGTATGCTGTCAAATCTGTTGATGAATGTAACTTCATATCCCGTCTAACAGCCATGAGAATGAGTGTGTGATCGGAGAGTTTTTGTGTTCTTCTGCGGCGGGTCTTGCAGAACTTAGCTCCGACCGCATGGACAGTTTCCACGAGCTTGTCATTCATATCGTCCACTTCATTGCAGTCTTCTAGGCACTGAAAACGGTTTTGTAACTCGAGCTGAAAGGTTTCGGGACTTTGGATTAGAGCACGAGGGGGACGAAGCGTTGACTTCATTAGACGAGACCTCTCCAACTTAACGTTTAGGTTCAGTGTGCCTCTAACCATTCGGTGATCGCTGCCGGTTTTCACCCTTGCGATCACTGAGACATCACTGAACAGTTGTCGTCTGGTCGTCATAATGAAGTCAATCTCATTTGATTTGATCGAACCGTCGGGGCTCGACCAGGTCCACTTCCTGTGGGGCCGCTTCTGGAAAAAAGAGTTCATCATAAAGAGTCCCTCTTTCTCCATGAAGTCGGCCAGCTGACGGCCTCTTGGGTTCCGTTGCCCTATTCTAAATTTCCCTACTTTCAGCTCACCATTCTCTCTTGTGCTTAGTTTTGCGTTGAAGTCTCCCATTAACACCGTATATTGGGTTTTGGAGGAATGCATGGCTCTAGAGATATCCTCATACATTTCCTCCACCTCCTTATCGGGGTGTGCCGAGGTTGATGCGTAAACCTGTATGACCTTCAGCGAATACCGTTTGGTGATTCTGAGTATAAGGTACGCAACCCTCGTAGACACACTCTCAATCTTTACAACGTTGTTAACGAGAGACTTGTGGACGATAAATCCGACACCTCCTTGGGACAGATGGTCGCCCTCCCGGTGATAGAGCAAGTTGCCAGATTCGAGGATTACCGTGTCCTCTCCCTCTCTTCGGACTTCGGATAATCCTATAATATGCCATCGTAACCTGTCTATCTCTTCTTCCAGCTCCACAATCTTCTCGTCAGTCCTCAGGGTGCGTGCGTTGTATGTTGCCAGGTCGAGTCGTCGTAGGTGGCAACCGAACCTCCACCGGAGATTCTTAGCACCCCCTGCCCCGCCGTTACCATGGTCGCCACCGTAGCCAGGAATAGTGGGGCCGCCGGGGACTGGGGGCCGTCTCTTAGTAACTTTATCCCACAATTAGTTTATGCTTAGTAAATTTATGCCACAGTTGCCACGCTTGGCGAGCGGATTGGCAACCGCAGTTTTTTATTGTATTTTTGCTGTAATCAGGAAGATGCTGCATCTCCTGCCTGTTTCCCTTTTTCGCCTTTTACGACACCCACGGGAAGATATGGGGTAGTGGATATTCTTAATCGCCACTACACGGCACGTTTTCAAGTCCATTCCTATCAATATAATGCTTTTATCTGAAATCTTCTCTTTTTCCCTGAGCCATAATTGCTTTATTTCATAGATCTTATTTTTATGTCTTTTATATGTGGAATTTCAAACCCCAACTTTATTTGTTATAATGCTTTGACATAATAGAGTCCCTCTATATTATTGCTTTTGGGACTGATATGACAGTACTTCGATAGGCACTAGGTCGACCTTATTACCTACATAATATGTCTGACTGCTATGCATCTCCGGCAGAAATGGAATTATAAAAAGATTTTCACTTTTCCCCCCACTTTTTGACACTTGGATTTGGTTCAAACGTTGTGTGAAGGGTACATAATATTATGTTTTTTTATATAGGATAGGGTGACAAACGAGCACACAGACCGCCTGATGGTAAGTGGTTGCTGTGACCCATAGACATCCACATGTATCCTCAATAAAGAATCAAAATGCAGATGCGTTGTCACCCGTGAGGACTAAGATGAAATGCCTCTTTTCCAGTAAAAAGGGTCTCCGGTTCTCTACACTCACCTTACGAAACACAGCAGTGTTAAGCTGCTATTGTAAGCTGGTATTCTGTGAGTTTGTGGTCCCTCCCCGGTCGAGCCGACCCATTCGTGCTATAACTATACTACTAATATAGCTGCAGCATCACTCTACCACGTAAAAAATGTTAAATCATTATACAGAAAATTATAATATTTTAATTTAGAACTATAATTTTGGACATTTTTAACATAATGAGATTCATGCAATATGTAAATAAACACGCTCCATACAATAAAAATATTTTGAACCACTTACCTATTTTTTTTATATAACATTTATTAATGTTAATAATTAGTATTATTGGAAAATAAGCACCCCATATTTTTATTATTTGATATGTAAACTATTTTAGATATTTTGAATTTTATTTACATAACATATATGTTAAGGTATGGTAGTTCACCTTTTCGATACTTGAGGGCGCTGTACAAAAGGTAAATCGCGATGTTGACGTGTAAAGCAATTAGATCATAGGCCACAAGAATATAATTAATTTTGTATATATATCTACGTGTTAATATACCATAAGTACATACGTTGTGGTGTGTTTTATTAACTTATCCCATCGTAAGCCATTTCGGCAAGTAGTACAGTGCTAGTGCAAACATATGGTCCAGTCGAGCCGAATTGTTTTAGTTTTACTCCTTGTAATTTGTTCTTTTTTATCGTTTTTTTTTTTGTGGTGTACAATAAAGTATAAATAATAATAATAATTGTGAAACGGCTATTTTTGAAATCGGGCTTGATTAATTAGGGCAAAAGGATTACTATCGAAAATCAGCTGGCATAGTGCAAGCAAGATTTGGTAGTGTATAACCTTTAAGAGTGCTATACAGTAGTGTGCGTGTACACATCGCGAGAGTGCACGCGTAACACACAAGCACAAGTTCAGTTCAGTGTGGAGCAGCAGCGCCACACACCACATAGTGGCGAGAAGAGAACAATCGAGTTCGGAGTTAAGCAACAGCGCCACGCATCACGCGGTGGCGAGACGAGGAAAACTGAGAGTTCGGCGTTAAGCAACAGCGCCACGCATCACGTGGTGGCAAGAGGAGGACAACTAAGCAGTTCCTGTGAATGAATTTCATTCAGTACAGTGCGACATAGTTACGGTAAAGTGGATGAAGAACAAACTGTGAGTACTTTTCGAGTGTATATTTAATGCAAGCAAATTTGAACTTTATATCGTTAAATTATAAAACTTAAAAATTCTATAAATACTTACAAGTCTATTTAAATTAAGCAAATTTGAACTTTATGTCTATTAATTGTTAAACATTGAAAAAATTATTAACTTAAAAATTTCTTTAAATTTAATTTGAAATACTTGTAAACTTTGTGTGCAGATTTAAGGACTTACAATAATTGTGTAAAAAACGACGGAACGGGGAACCTACGCCCAATTTTCGCCAAAGTTTAAAGTGCAAAAGACTTAGAATAATTTTGTAATTTTATTGACTTAGTTTATTTTAGTTGTGTTCTTGTATCTATAGTAAAATTGTTAAATATGGAGAACCTTATTGCATTACAAGATGAATTATACAGCCGAATGAATAAGTCTCAAATTAATTTTAGAAAATGTTCAAAGGACAGAAAGACAAGTACATATGTTAAAAATAGAATAGAAAATTTAGATAAAATATGGTTTGAATTTGTAGAAAACCACAAACAGTTGTTTAAAACGATAGATCGTGCAATATTAAAGGAAACAACGTATATTAAACGAGACTTGTACGATATGGTAGAAGAGTTTTATTGCGATTATAGGGCAGAGTTGAGTATGTTCTTAAATGATAATGATACCAATAGTCATGTCAATCGAAATTCGAATAGTTCCGATAAGGAGTTTCAAGTTAAATTACCTAAAATTTCCATTCCCATGTTTTCCGGGAAGTATTCAGAGTGGACAACCTTCAGAGACTTGTTTATATCGCTAGTTCACAAAAACAGTTCCTTAGATAATGTAC
The DNA here is from genome assembly GCA_963668995.1 of Parnassius mnemosyne. Lineage (NCBI taxonomy): Eukaryota > Metazoa > Arthropoda > Insecta > Lepidoptera > Papilionidae > Parnassius > Parnassius mnemosyne. The sequence continues at coordinate 21,481,933 of CAVLGL010000002.1, forward strand.
AAAAGATGCACTATTTAAAAGGACATCTCACGGGTGAAGCTGAGCAACTTGTCCGACAAGTACCAGTGTCTGATGCGAATTACAATCAATGTTGGGAACAGTTAGAACGTAGATACAACAATAAAAAGTATCTTGCAAATTGTATTCTTAAACGCTTTTTCGCTCAAAAACGTATGAACATAGAATCTTCTAACGGTTTGAAAGATTTGTTGGATACAACAAATGATTGTCTTCATGCTTTAAAAAATTTAGATATTAATGTTAGTACTTGGGATTTAATTATTATTCATGTTATGACATTTAAATTGGACCCAGAAACGCGTAAAGAGTGGGAATTACAAACTAGTAGTAATAGTCCAAACGATTTGCCTACATTTGAACAATTTAAAGTTTTTCTAGAAAGTCGTTTTAGAGCATTAGAGTGCATTGAACCTAAAAAAGGATTAATTTATAATAATTTACATACTCCACCTTCTACAAAAGCATTGGTCGCATATAAACAGCGTAATTTCGTGGGTAGTAAAACTTGTTGTGAATACTGTTCAGAAGTACACAAACTATGTTTTTGTAAAAAGTTCCTACAGCTTCCTTATGAGCAAAGATACAATTTCGTTTTAAGTAATAATATTTGCTTTAATTGTTTAGGTGGTAACCATTCAATTAAACAGTGCCAAAACCCAACTAATTGTAGAGTTTGTAAGAAAAGACACCATTCTTTATTACATCCCACTAGCGGTAAGGCTACTAACAGTGGTGACCAGGGAAATAGAGCTAGTACATCTGTTGAAAGTTCGGATGTCGATTGTGATAAAACAGCTATTGTTAGCTGTCTTTCTTCTGGAAACGTCATGGAGTTTAGACAAGTTTTATTAGCCACAGCGCTCATAAAGGCCAAGTCCACCACAGGAAACTTTCAAGTAGTGCGGGCCTTGGTTGATCAAGGTTCCCAAGCTTCATTTATAACTGAAGCTACAGTGCAGTACTTACGCTTAAAGCGTACTCCAGTAAAGAGCACGGTAACCGGACTAGGTGCCGACAGAGATATAGTATCAAAGTACATAGTTACTCTTGATCTCAAATCATGCATAGACCATAACATCAAACTACAGGTTAAGGCCTATGTTCTAAAGACTATAACGTCTTACCTTCCAGACAAAAGAATAGAGTTAGCAAATTGGGTGGATTTGAGGGATTTGAAACTGGCTGATCCAGATTTCGCCACTCCTAATAAGATTGACCTATTATTGGGAGCTGATGTCTATGGTCAAATTATAAGGGACGGTGTAAAAAAGGCACCAACAGGACATCTTATAGCACAGTGCACAACTCTTGGTTGGATTCTTTCTGGTGTTGTAGATAGAACAAAATTAAATAATAGTACACAAAAAATATCAGTGATGCACGCACAAGTAAATCAGAACGACATACTCAAGAAATTTTGGGAGTTAGAAGAACAAATTCCACCAAGTGCGAAAATATTTTCAGTAGAAGAACAAAAGTGCGAAGATCTTTTTGCAGCTACTACCACTCGAACATCTGATGGCAGATATGTGGTCAAACTGCCATTCAGAGATGAAGAGCCGGCATGTAAAGGCGGCAACTCACGTAATATCGCTGTAAAAAGATTAATATCTATGGAAAGAAAATTAGAGAAAAATAAGGACCTAAAAGAAAAATACACAAAGGTTTTAAAGGAATACTTACATCTAAACCACATGAGACCTGTAAGCGAAGAAAAGAAAGAAAATGAAACTGTGTACTTACCCCATCACGCTGTCGTAAGAGAGGACAAACTCACAACCAAGGTTCGGATAGTGTTCGATGCGTCCTGTAAAAATGAGAACGGTGTTTCTTTGAACGATACGCTTATGGTAGGACCAACCTTACAATCCGACTTGCGCCACATTATACTGCGTTGGAGAGTATATCCCATTGGAGTCGTAGCTGACATTATAAAAATGTATCGTCAAGTAAGGGTGACCGAAAATGATGCCAAGTTTCAAAGGATAGTCTGGAGAGAGGGATCGGACAAGCAGATACAGGATTATGAATAAACCACCGTAACGTTCGGGACTGCATCAGCACCCTACTTGGCTGTAAAGGCGCTGAATCAAGTCGGTATTGATGAAGCGGAAACTTATCCCTTAGCAGCAAATAGAGTTCGGGAATCTTTCTATATGGACGATCTAATGACTGGGTGCTCTACAGTCGAAGATGGTAAAGAATTATATAGACAGATGAAGAATTTGTTAAAGAAGGGAGGTTTCGAACTACAGAAATGGAATAGCAATAGTCAAGAATTACTTACAGCAATAAATAAGCAGGAAGCGGAAGAAACAAAGAGCGAAAGAGCAAATAACAAGAACTTACCTGAAACCATTGTAGAGAACAGTCTAGAAAATAAAACCTATGAAGAAAAGAATATTAAACTAGATATAACTAAAATTTTAGGACTTACCTGGAACCGCAGTAACGATGTCTTCAAATATTCAGTACAGCTCGCTCCCACACCGGGACCTGAAACTAAACGAAACATAATATCAGAAATTACTCGCCTATTTGACCCTCTGGGTTGGCTAGCACCTACCGTTATACTAGCAAAGGTATTTATACAAAGGCTATGGCTTTCAGGTGTAGGATGGGATGAAAAGGTTCCTGAAGATCTCATAAATGAATGGAGGACTTACCGTAATGAGTTGTCAAAACTTACGGAAGTTCGTATTCCAAGATGGCTTCAAATCAGACAAACTGATCGAAGCGTTGAGCTCCATGGATTCAGTGATGCTTCAGCAACCGCATACTCAGCTGTGGTTTATACAAGATCCGTCGATGCAAAAGGCGATATTCACGTTGCTCTTTTGATGGCGAGAACCAAGGTGGCTCCAATAAAACAAGTAAGCATCCCTCGGTTAGAGTTATGTGGTTCTGTGTTGTTGACTCGTCTATTGGCAGAAGTAGCAGAAGCAATGCACATTCCCAAAGAGAATGTTAGAGCGTGGACAGATTCCACCGTAGTGCTGTCTTGGTTGAACAGTCACCCAAGTAGGTGGAAAACTTTTGTGGGCAATCGAGTGTCCGAAATTCTTAGTACGCTGGATGCGTCACAATGGGCTCACGTTGCCACTAAACACAATCCAGCAGATTGTGCATCAAGAGGCATTAAGCCAAGTGCGCTGACTGAAAGCAAATTATGGTTTTCAGGACCAAGTTTTCTTATGGATAAGCAAATTAGATATCACAGACCAAGGGATATGGACACTAATATAGAAAAGCGTATAAAGGTACATATTAGTGCTGTACCACAAGATTTTCCGTGGCACAAATTTTCTTCATTGAGAAGATTGTTAAGAATTATTGCATATTGTCGAAGATTTTTAAAAATAAAAGAAAAGAAGCAGAAATATTTACAAAAGATAGAATTAGATGAAGCACTAACGTGTTGCATAAAGCATTTTCAAATGGAAGACTTCTCAGAAGAATATTTACAGTTGAAAGAAAAGGGTTACATAACGAGAAAAGATAGTAAAATCAGAACCCTGTGTCTATATATAGATAATATCGGTATAATAAGAGCAGGTGGCAGATTACATGAATCATCACTAACGGAACAAATCAAACATCCTATACTGCTGTCTCAGTCTTGTTACCTAAGTAAATTACTTGTGTCTAATGCTCATGAAATAACCTTGCATGGTGGCCCACAATCAATGGTAAATTACCTAAGATCAAAATATTTAATTATAGGCGTGAAAAACCTAGCTAAGCAACATGTGCGAAAATGCGTGATATGCATCAAACATGCTGCCAAAGTAAGACACCAATTCATGGGATCTCTTCCAGCTGTCAGATGTACTCCTGCACGACCTTTTTTACACAGCGGCGTGGATTATGCTGGTCCAATAAATATAAGAACATCAAAGGGTCGTGGTTACCACGCTTATAAATGTTACATTTGTGTATTTGTCTGTATGGTGACGCGCGCCATACATTTAGAAGCCGTCAGTGATTTGAGCACACAAGGCTTTTTAGCAGCTTTCAGACGATTCGTTTCGAGACGTGGCCATTGTTCTCAAATTTGGAGCGACAATGGCACCAACTTTGTTGGAGCTGCTCGAGAATTGAATGACCTTAAGTCAATTCAGCAATCGGTTGCTCAACAGGTTGAAGCTGAGGGGACCCAATGGCACTTTATACCACCGCATGCACCACATTTCGGAGGTTTGTGGGAAGCTGCGGTCAAATCTGCAAAGCACCACTTGAAAAGGGTGATTGGAGATTCAACCTTAACCTTTGAGGAGCTTAGCACGCTGCTCTATCAGATAGAGGCTTGTCTGAACTCCAGACCAATGACGGTTATTAATGGTGATGATTTATCTGATCCTATGCCTCTAACTCCTGGTCACTTCTTAATAGGCGAACCACTAATAAGTATTCCAGACGATAATTATGAACATACAAATAGAAGTTCACTAACTCGGTGGCAACTAGTCCAAAAAATGACACAGAATTTCTGGCGTCGGTGGTCACAAGAATACTTGTCAAACTTGTTGCATAGATATAAATGGACTTACCAAGTTCCAGAACCTAATATCGGGGATGTAGTGTTAATTAAGGAAAACGATTTACCACCATGTCGTTGGTTACTTGGTCGGATTATTGAAAAACATCCTGGTCCTGATCAAATAACCCGAGTTGTTACATTACGAACCAAATCATCAATAGTTAAAAGACCTACCTCTAAGATTTGTGTATTACCTGTTAGTACTTAGTTAGAAAGTATTTTTATTTTTATTTTTTTACTATTGTTAAACCAAATTGTTATTGTTATTATTTTATTTTATATTTGTATTTCTAAGATCTAATTGTTGTATTTATTATTTCAGAACAAAATTGTAAACAACACTCACTAAGGACAATAAAGGCGCGAGTTCACGGTGGGCGGTTTCCCATAATGAAGGACAATTATATTTTCAATATTGTCCTTGGTGGGCGGTATGTTAAGGTATGGTAGTTCACCTTTTCGATACTTGAGGGCGCTGTACAAAAGGTAAATCGCGATGTTGACGTGTAAAGCAATTAGATCATAGGCCACAAGAATATAATTAATTTTGTATATATATCTACGTGTTAATATACCATAAGTACATACGTTGTGGTGTGTTTTATTAACTTATCCCATCGTAAGCCATTTCGGCAAGTAGTACAGTGCTAGTGCAAACAATATATTACATAAAATATACACAATATTAAAATACTATAATAAAAAAAAACTAATATTGTACATATTTTAAATATGTTTTAGTAAATTTAATGAATTTTTATGTCAATTTACTGTACTATAAAACTTATTATTCCAAATGAATGTATTTTAGCTGTGCAGTATTTTTAATGGATTTCAATTGCTTAATTTTTTTATCCTGATAATCCAGTGCTTCACTACTATTCCACCTGATAGTGAGTGGTGATACAGCCGAAGATAGTAAATCGCGCTGACTTAGCTTAGCTAATTCCTATTCACTCTTGCTTTGAAGATACCTACTTTATAAATTATAATAATACTTCTTTAATATTTTAATATGATTCCATCTAGAATTCAATTGTCTGACGCACATAAATAATCGAAGCAATGAGGAAACAAAATCAAATGTAATGGACGTATGTTAAAAAGCGAGCTTAAAAAATATTTATTTAGGCATTTGACAGGTGAAATGTTTCCTGTAATTAAGTGTATTAAATTTTAATATATTATTATTATTAAGAGTAAATTAAATTTTTTATTTTTATTTCAAAGGTCATATACGCTTGAACCATATATCCGTAGGCAAAAATCAAATTGACTGAAGACGTTAAACAAACGATTGGGATCAGAGAGTAGAAACCCTTATTCGTTGATTGAATATTAATGGACCGATAGGCATACTTTTATTTGTTCTTACGAAAGAAGCAGTTATCTAGCTGACATTAGAGTAATATTACAAAAATATAATATCATTAACAGTTCGTTGAAGAAATTAAGGTTTGATTGGAAATAATCTCTATTTTTCATTAATCTTTTGATTATAAGGAGAATAAAAAATACAGAGGCGACTTTTCTCTACAAGTCAACCTAAAGAAAGCAGAGAACAAGACTACTACTACTAACATATTTTAATAATAAATTTGAAAATGGAAAGCAATGGAGCTCGGTCAGAGTGAACGAGCCTAATCGACGTGATTTTCACGCTATGAATAAACTATAAAAAAGTTTGAAAGCCACCAGAATGTTTGAAATTTTGCCTACTTACTTTTGGTGAGTCTGTTTGTTTACGAGCAACCGTTAATTGGTTTGCTAAAAGTTCAAAAGACGATGAGCGAGCTTCAAAGCGACGAAAGGTTATATATGAAACTTGGAGATTTTTTGGTAACTCCAAAAAAAGTTGTACGCGCGAAGCATACAGAAACAAATAGCCACCTCATTTTTATACAATACTCAAATAAATTTTTAATTAAAATTCTTCTTTACATAAGTCATTTTGTATGATAAAATCGTAAGATTTCATCAAAAATTTTAAGATGTCCAAACATATAAGAAGATGGTTTGAGTCATGGATCTTTTGCACTTTTGTGATTTTAAGGACCGGTTGCTTAAAGCAAATTGACCTTTGTTAAGAATGTTACGAGGAAAGGCAATAATTCTGTATACGGCTTAAGAGAAAATCCGTGCCTACGCTACGCTGCGTAATATTAAAAATATCGCAGCGATGTCTGAAATTAAATTCAATTTCATGTTCCTTATTACTTTTTTTATTATATTTTACATCGTTTACTTGTTTATTTTTACAAATACATGTTAAGTTTTTGAAATTTAAAAAAAATCTTCGAGGCTGGAAGGACCACAAAAATGATATTAAATAAAAAAAAACCGCTCTTTAAACTTTTTTAGTGTAGTATTTAATTGAAATTTAGATAACACTAATAACCATACATATTTTTCTGTATGAATAAGTGTGAACTCCAGTGAGTTTAATTGTATAAAAATAGTTGCGGTGGCTAGTTCATTGCAAGCGCCACCGAAGATATTTTCACTAGGTGCTGGCGCAGGATAAAATTTCATAATAGCCAAGTAACCCATTGGCTCCATTAAAACTGTTAGTTACAGTTGTAACTGTTCACTTTCCACATATTCGGCGGAGAATTGAGAAAAAATTGTGAGTACAGTAAAACATGCAAAGTCCGCCAACAGACATTGGGAGAGAGCGGCGGATTATTCTGTGTTCCAAAACTCTCTTAAAAGTGTGATGAGCCATATATCAATACATGGCCACATTTGTGCTAAAAGCGACTAACTGTATGAAATTATGTTTTGAGAAAACTCAATTTAAAGGATTATTTTTACCTACTATTTAGTCACCATGAGATTTGGCAGATTGTGGTTTGATCTTATTTTCTATTCAGCATTTCCGGGTCACATAAAAAGTTATTTTTAATTCCATTTGCCGATTTAAGTATGAACACGTTATAAAACAGGAAATGTTTAACCTGCTAATCCTTCCAGAGTAAATAAAATCTTAATTTTATCTGAAACAAGTAATTTTGTAATATTCATAAAATAATGTGATATATATATATATATATATATCACATTACGTACATACATAAACAATTTAGATCTATCAAGCGTAGTAGTACTACGCTTGATAACACGGCGTAAAAGGGAATAGTAGTGTGATATAAAGTTAGGAGATCTATCTCTCTCAGATGAAGTGGTGGTTGCATCATGAGTTGGTCCTGGGCTGCGTGGAGTCATTTCAGGTGGATTGTACTAAGGCTAATTCGTGGTACCGCTGGGGTGCCTTTTACGTTTATATCCATTGGTATTTTCATTAATTTCAGGGGATCACCTTCTACTTGATCGTTAATATTAGTGATGGTAAATTCTTGTGTTCGCAGGAAGCAATTAATTGGTATTGTGGCTAAGTAACGACCCTGTAATGTAGTAATATCTTCACGCCCGCATACTGTATGGACCTTAGTTGGTTGAGGGATGGAGATGATGTAGTGCTTGTCATCAAGACGTTCCATGGCTTCTTTTGATAGTGAAATTTCGGTTATCTTACAGGATTTTGCTATAGACTGATTGATGATGAGGTTCTGGATGGTTTGTTTTTCACATAGGTACCCATTACTCAACTTCGGACATTCTGTCTCCATGTACACGAATTTTTCTCTATTATTTGCTATTACAGGATAGCGTGGAATAATAGATTGGTGGATTTTGTTAGGTAGGTCTTTGGAAATAACAGGGTACTTTAGAACAATTACTATTTGATTTTCTGTGAAACAATAACCTGACTTAATGATATCGTAATATTCTCTAGTCTCTAAATTTAATACATGTTCCTTATCACAAATTTGTCTTAATCTTACTAACATAGACTTAATTACCTTAATACTTAACGTAGAATGGTGGGTGATCGATGCACGACTCAATACTAATATATTTTCTATCCTGTTAAGATCATTGAGAATGTCATCGATATTTTCTATTAAAATTGTTAGTAGTTCGGCAAACTTAGCATACTTGATGAGGCTACTATCTCTATAAGCGGCTCTATCTAATAATTGGATAAGTGTTGAGTTAATTTTGTTTTGATTTTTAATCATCTGGGAATTTTTAATCGCTATTATGTTGCAACATCCATTCCTTACTAATGCTAATGTGACTATTGAATTCTGATTCGATCCTATCTTGGTTATCCTTCAAAACTTTTATGGTATTATTATATTTTGTGGCATCTATATAATCTAGATTACTGACTACGCTTTTGATCACTGAGCCTAATCCGTCTACTAGACCTCTCTTAGTGCGACTAGGCTCTAAGCTATTTAGTTGTATTAATATTTTATCTAATTTGCTAGAAAGATAGTCTATTTGCAATTCATACAGTAAGTTGGTGCCATTATTAAGTCTGTTCTTGTGGTTCTGTAGCTGTACCTGCAATAGGGTTACTTTGTCTCTGATATCGTCAAGTTTTACATATTGAAGAACTGTATGATAGTGAGTTATGAGAGTCGTTGGTCCAAGTCTAAATGGTAGTAGGCCTGGTCCGTCTTCAAGATATTCAAGTTTTATCTCATGGGCTTCGATCGTCAGCACGGTCAGTACAGTCAGTAATTTTAGATTTCTGTAACAAATCGGCAGTTTTAGGTATACGTTTAAGTCAGACTTCCCTATCGGACCGCATTTCCTAGACGTGTAAATGTGTATTGTTAAGTCAGCTAGAACAAGGTCATGGGCGTAACGTGGGGCCAATTTTTATCGGTTAGCTAGGGGGTTGGAAATAAAACTTGTTGGTTTGGTTGGTATTCAACCTTTGGTTCCCGCCATTTATTCCGATTGTTTAATAAAGCTGAACGTTCGGATAAAGAATGTTCGTTAATTATTTCATACACTGTTTTCATTCGATCTCGGTCTGTTAGTATGTATTGCTGCAGTAAATGTTTTGTCAAGTCGATGTCGATTGGGTCTCTTGGGTTAAAATGTCAATTGACAATATCGTAAGGCCTACATTTAGTGAAACTGTGTACATAACTATTGTGTCCTAAGACGCAGATTTTCTAGTATAGTCGAGTGGAACCGCTCTTTGTTACCGTTGTCATTAGAACTGTGGGCTAACGTTCTATGATGATTAATTTTGTGTAATTGTACGAACTATGTATCATGGTAGAGCCATGCTGCAGCTATATTAGTAGTATAGTTTTAGCATGAGTGGGTTGGCTCGACCGGGGAAGGACCACGCTCTCACAGAATACCAGCGTCAAATTGCAGCTTAACTCTGCTGTGTTTCGTATGGTGAGTGTAGAGAACCATCTTAGTCCTCACGGGTGACAACGCATCTGCATTTTGATTCGCAAACGAGGATATATATAGATGTCTATGGGCCGCAGCAACCACTTAACATCAGGTGGACTATGTGCTCGTTTGTCACCCTTATACTATAAAAAAAAAAGAACTCGGTAAATAGCTGGTTCGTAAATTTGGTCCTATGATGCATACAGAAGATAAGTATGCTCAATGCTATTCCGTCTCTTAATTGAATTTAACAGTGGTAGAGCCACGCGGCAGCTTTTGCTGTCGCACGGATGGACCGGCTCGAACCGGGGTGGTACCACGACCTCACAGAAAACCAGCGTGAAGTAGAGGTTTACCTCTGCGTTTCGCTTGGTGAGTGCAGGAAGCCGGAGGCCCTTTTTACTGGAAATGAGGCATTCCATCTTAGTCCTCACGGGTGACAACACATCTACATTTTAATTTTTAATAGAGAATAGATGTAGATGTCTATGGGCCGCAGCAACCACTTACCATCAGGTGGACTGTGTGGTCGCTTGTCACCCTTATCCTATAAAAAAATGATATGCTTGAGCATATTTTAAATGTGAGATACTTTTCATTATGTACTGTAAACATGTCCATATGGACAATCTCGAAAGATTTGGTAGCGGGGGGAACGATATTGAATTGAGGATTTTTAGGTTTCCTATCGTACTTAGCCTGACCACATATGGTACATTCATTAATATATTTCGTAATGTGTTCCCCCATTTTAGGCCAATAATATCGTTTGTAAAGGGCCAGGAAACTCTCGTTGATAACGCGATGGTTGGTTTTACCTTCGTGGTAGCTCTTTATTATTCTTGTTATTGCAAATATTCTTTGACATTTTCGACTTCAGCTTTAGTTAAGACAAGATTCATAGACGAGCTTCTAAATTTATCTTGTAACATTGGAATGACTACATATATGCAAAAAGAGGGTTAATTAATAATCCGGTTTTGACTTTTGGGTTAACGTATTCTTTTATGGCGTTGACAAGTTCTACTTTTATTTCCGGTTGTCTCATCTGTACAGCTGTTCGACTATATGTATTTGTGATCGAAGGGTTTGGTCACTTTTGGTCGTCTTTTTATGTCGCGTACAATTGTTAATATTAGTTTTCTATGAAATTTATTAAGAGGATCTTCGGTAATGGGAATTTTGAGGATCGGATTTTCTTGACTTGTGTGGGCCGTTCGAGTAGGCAAGCCAATGCTAGGAGCTGTTTTTACTGATGGGTTAGCTAACAAAGAATATGAGTCTTCGTTGTATAATTCCACCCGGGAAAGCACATCGGCATTAGTATTATTTTTTCCTTTTTTGTATATGACAGAAAAATCGTATTCGCTTAATTTTAATTTCCACCTAGTAAGTGGTGAGTTCGGTTCCTTAAGATTCATTACTCACTGAAGGGGTTTATGATCAGTTAAGATTTTAAAAGTACGGCCAAATAGGTAGGGTCTAAAGTACTTGGTTGTCCACACAACGGCAAGGAGTTCTTCCTCTATAATGCTGTAATTCACTTCGCTCTCATTTATAGTTAGAGAAGCGTAACATACAGGTTTGTCTGATCCTATGGGTCCCTGAGATAGGATGGCTCCTATCGCTACATTGGATGCGTCAGTGGTTAGGATGAATTCTTTGTCGAAGTCAGGATATTGAAGGATTGGGTCGTTGGTCAAGAGAGTCTTGCACTTTTCGAAGCAGTTAATATAGTCTGGGTCAAGAGATATTTTTCGTCCCCTTTTTAGACATTGTGTCAGAGGTTTTTCGAGAAAAGTCTGGGGCGAATTTCCGATAATAACCTATAAGGCCTAAAAACTGTTTAATTTCTTTTGCAGTTTTGGGTAATGGATACTTTAGTATGGCTGATATTTTGCTACGATTTGGCTTAATGCCGTCTTTACTTATTATATGTCCTAAATAAGCGGTTTCTAATTTAAGAAAGTCGGATTTATCAATTCGTATTTTAAAGTTGGATTCCTGTAGTTTCTGAAAAACTTTCTCAAGATTTACCATGTACTCTTGCAAGGAAATGCTGAACACAATAATATCATCTAAGTACACGAGACAAACTGTATTTTGGAGGTCACGGAGCACGTTATCTATGACACGCTGAAACGTGGATGGCGAGTTCTTTAAGCCCATGGGCATCCGTAAGAACTCGAAATGCCCATATTCAACGTTGAATGCGGTTTTCGGGATGTTACTATGGTTCATTTCGACCTAGTAAAATCCACTGGCTAAATCCACGGTTGTGAAGTATAAGCAATTTCCGAACTTGTCTAGTACATCCGATATATTCGGTATTGGGTATTTATCACTAATGGTTTTTTCATTTAGCTTCCTAAAGTCGACTACGAGTTGCCATTTAGTCTTGCCAGAAGCATCAACTGTTTTAGAAACGCTTTCAAATGGCTGTACAAATCATTTACTAACTATCCTTGTTTTTGAAGTTTCAAATTTAAATCATCCAAATAGCCTGAAAGATCGACCAGAAATGCCAAGTCACATATTCATTTTGGATCACTTAACTAAGATAGTGGTTTATCTAGTTTAGTTTTAGTCTGCTATCTAATTTCAAAGCTCGTAAAACCGTTTCAACATTTTTCTTTTGCTCAGCGATCTGACTTCATAATAATATGTTACGTCGTTATATTCAACTGATATTAAATCCAAAAACGCCTTGAACTAACGATGGTTAAGCCCTCGGGATCGAATAAAGTTGATGGTTTTTACTACCACATTCATAACATTCTAGAGTCGAATGGACTTAGAACACAAGTTCTGTTGGTGGATAATGCAATGAAGGACTATCAAATGATCTTTTTGTACATTTAATTCGGTTGCTTTTTCATTCTAAACTCTGATGAAACCTTTACGTAAGCCGATCATAGAAGGTGCACCATCAGTGCACACTCCAAATAATTTTGACTATGGCAAGCCAAAACTTGTGAATACCTTTTGAACTTCAATAAAAATATCCTCTCCTGTAGTGATTCCTTTTATCGGCTGTAAAGCAAGCAATTCCACAGTAACAGTGAACTCCTTATCAACACCTCGAATAAATATAGCCAGTTGAGCTGTGTCAGACAAATCGGTGCTCTCGTCTAATGTTATGGAAAATGATTCAAAACCAGCCATACGGTCAGTCAATGTTGTTTTTATATCATTAGCCATCATTTCTATACGTGGAACAACAGTTCGTCTTGACAAACTAATTTTTTCAAATTTATTTTTCTTTTCAGGACACAAAATACCACAATATTCTAACATACACCTTGATAAATTCTCCTTCGGCAAATGGTTTTAATGCCTTTGCCAATTTTGTAAGTACAAAACTAGCTTTCACAACATTATCAAGTTGTGTTCTTTATTTATGAAACATTTGTTGCTGTTTTTCCAAATTTGCGGTAAGCTTCTGGATTTTTTCTGTTCTTAATAGTCCTATAAGTGAGTGCAGCGTAGCATACTTAGTTGAGTAATGCCTCTTTATATTCAATTTTTTCATTACTGAAATAGATTCATTATACAGCAAACAAATAGGCTTACCATTGTGCAAGATAAAAAATAATTCTTCAGTCCATTTTTCTTGAAACTGGCTACCCTCAGTATCTACTCTTCATTTCTTTCCACCAGACATCATTTTTGTTTACTTTTTGTTTAATAAACTTAATAACAAACTATAGTTAGTAACTACACAAGATGCACACAAAGTCAAAAAGCAAGTTGACGGCTCGAGCAGTTCGCTAGGATATCGCTTGTCCAAGTTATCACCTCGGTAACTCAAATAGATCTGAACTAACATTCGGGCTATCCACCCGCTTATATAGGCAAAATGAAGGAATAATCTGGAATAAACTAGTTTAGAATAATTGAGAAGCAATAAATCTTTTGATGTGTCGCTCGTGAGGCGGCAAACCTTAAAGAATTTGATCTAGCAAGCCGAGTGGTGGCAATTATCAAAGTGTGAGGCGGCAAACATCAAATCCTTTGATGATTTGATGTTTGCCGCCTCACTGTCATTCCCGTGAGTATAAGTAACTAAGGTAATATTTTTAATTGGGTTTTTTCAAAATGTCTCGCGGCCCGGATCATATCTTACAGTGTGACGGTTGTTGCCCACATATGCTTTAGATCTATTCTAGCTTCCCATTTCTCTAATAGATTGAGACGAATAAGCCCATCGAAGTAATCGTGAAATTTATTAATATATAACTTAATACTATCAGGCTCTTGGCATTCTGAAAAGCATGGAAGAGTTATCGAATAAATATTTCTAGTTGTAGCATGCACATTGGTTACCTCGAGCAGATCATAATTTAAAGGTGTATTTGAAAAATATTTTTGTATAGCTTTTGGATTAATGAAGGACTGATTCGCCCCGGTATCGATTAAAAATTTTAACGGAGGGTTAAAAGTACATATGTATGGAAGCTGTCTCTGCGTATGTAAGTTTACTTCTATTTTTGCTTTTTTGAAGAACGAGTCTTTTGAAAATCCTGAGTAGAAATGCTTGTTCGTTTATCTCAGTTGCGTCATGGTATTGGTAATGCTGTGTGTCGTCATAGTCATAGGTCACAGTATTGGTATAGCCGTCAATATCATTATAGTCTTAATAGTCGTATTGGTGTTCAGGATGATAGTAACTATCGTAATCAGTACATTCGTTAAAATTCATTTCCCTACTTTTGAAGTAATTTGAAGGCGGCGGGATACCGTATTTGCGCCAATCATGATCGGTCAGACCTGTCGGAAACATTGATTTGGATACGTAATGGCTAACGCCATTCATAGGTTTTGGACCTGAGTCATGGAGTGGATTCCTATTTGGTTATCTAAACGTATTACTATGGTGTGTATAATTAGGTGGCAAAGCGCGGAACATTTGTATAGTTCGTGTAGGCGTGTTATACTGTGGTGTCACGTTAGGCCTAAAACCTTGTTGTTGTGGTACATGTAATGGTCGCTGTAAATTGGGCATTGGCATCGGTGCAGGAAAACTGAATGGTTTTTGCAAAGGTAAGGTCATATGGCTATGTTGGAGAAGCTTAGTTGCTTGAGGTTTCCTCTCGGCGAAAGGATCACCGCGTTGTTGTAAGTACATAACATTCAGTTCTTCCTGTACAAACTCCAAGGCTTTTTCAACGGTATCAGGACGCATGCAACGTATTCGTGAGCCAAGTGGCTCCTTGAAACCGCACACGAAAGCTTGCTTCGTTAGATTTTTATATAATATACGTTTGGCTTCTATTGTAGTAGGCAAGGTTACGTCATGATAGTGCTGAACAGTGTCTGACATCGTGCATAAAATTCTTGGGGAGTGCTGTTTCCCTGAGTAGCTAACGAGAGATCATTATAGAGCGCCGTTTCGTCTCTTTGATCCGAAAAGTTATTGATTAAAGCTGTACGAATGCCATGCCAGCTTTCAAGAATACTATTTGAATTTAAAGTAGTCGCAGCAGGTCCAGTTATTTTATTTAATATACAGTTAAGCAGGCATTAGTTCGATAGTTCACTGCCAGGTTGGTTGCTTAGATTATGCAGCACATTTTTTGTCACATAATTTTATAAATCTAGTTAGTACACTAGGGTTACCGTCAAACTCTGGCACTGGGCGTAAAACTTTGAAAATAGTGGGGTCGTGGGCCATTTTTGGTTCCTCCGTAATTATGTCTAACTCTAAATAACAACTTAAGTTTCTATTATAACTTAAACTTTGTCTACATGGCTGCCTACTCGATGTAGGGGGATGATTTTCTTGGATGGAAAATTTTGACAGGAAAGATTTACACTGGGAAAAGGGAAGAAACATTAGATAAAATTCTGGTGTACTTACATAAATTTCATCTCAGTTTTCTCGGGATCGATGTCTTGATGTATACTCTTGGCTTGCAGTTGGTCCGTAGTAGATTCGAATACTCGGTTAAAGCTTGAAAGCTACGATAGTCTAACTTTTGAGTATCCTATCGACTGCGTCAATTACTTTAATTACGATAACTGCAGCCGAAGGACTCAAAAAAACCGAAACTAATTTAAAATACTTTATTATAATATAAAAATTACAATATAATTACTACCACTAAAATAAAAGCGAATCAGATCTATGCTCTAGAATGAATATTAATTATTAAAAGGTATATTGCAGAGCTCCGATTGCATCCGTTGACGTTAATGTTGAGTTTCGCCTCGTGCCGCTGCAATGTATCAGGGGTCGCTTCTGTGTAGGCTATTTACCTATGAGGCTATGTTATAACTACTTGTTATACCTAATTATAATATCTATAAATATTTATACGTTATTTGTATATTATACATTTATACCTATATAAAAATGGCATGTCTAAAAAATTTATGTAGCTATAGCCATACAGGTATTCTGATTTATTTAATGCTATTATTACATATAACAAGAGTTAAACGACTGTACAGTATAATAACGGCGAGTTGGGATTTGAAGTTTAATTATGACCGTAACTCAATGGTTCGGAGTCGCCGAAGCAAACATTTATATTTAAACACATAAATTATTGGTTTTCTTGTATAAATACTGTCGTGATTGTATTTATTAATGCACCACGCCTAGCTACCATTTATATAACATAAACGCTAGAATAGTAGTGTAATAGTAGTAGTAATATGGAATATCGAGGTATTAAGTATTTTGCCTTAGCACTTACTCTATGAAACATTTTATTCTTGTATAAAAATATATCTTATGTAGTTGATTTAAGATATAAAACAGAATTTGTTACTGTTACCGTCAGGGGTTATCACAAAAGCGGGATTATAATATAAAGTAACAGGTACTATTAACAAAACTTAGAACTTAAAATTTAGAATTTCAACTATGCGATACGGAAAATTATGCAACATACAGTTGTATTTCTATTTGCAAATGAATATTTTCTCATAATAATGTGCGAATGTCATAATAAACAGATGTTCCAAAAAAAAAAAACAACAAATGTTTTGGGGATTTAATTGCACGTTCATACATTCATAGGTTAACATAAGATACACGGGTCCCATAAATCTCAAACTCAATTTCTTTTCGTTACAGAAATATCAATACTCTTAAGTAGCGTGGGTTTATCTTCGATCTTGCTTTTTTCATTCTGGGTCTCAGGAGATTCAGAATTTCTTTACTAAGTAAATGATTTAAAAATTAATTAAATGAAATATTTTTTTTTTCATTTAATTAATTTTTAATTCTGTTTTCTCACTTTCATCTCATACAACTTATTTTTTCTAACTTTTAATATTATTTTTTTATTTCTTCTAGCCATTTTGTAATTGTTTTTGCAAACTTCAGCTTGTCCATTCTTCATTGCTGGCCATATAAGGAAGCTCAAAGTCGCTCAGTGAGCTATGGAGCTCGGGTTTTCTCCGCTTGATAGACTTTAAAACGAGGATATCCGCAGTAGAACCAGAGTGACCGACATAGCCTAACGGAGTAGTAAGCTGAAGTGGCAATGAGCCGGTCATATAGCTCGAAGAACCAACAACCAATGAGGAAGAAGGGTTCTCGAGTGGCAGCCTCTTACCGTCAGGCGAAGCGTAGGGCGTCCCCCCGCTAGATGGAATGACGAACTGGTAATACATGCAGGAAGTCAATGGATGCAGGTGGCTCGGGACCGTGCTTTGTTGCATTCCTTGGGGGAAGCCAATGTTCAGCAGTTGATTTGTGATGGGCTGTAATGATGATGATGATGATAATTTCAGCTTATGGGAAAAGTAAGATGTATAGAATTTAATCCACGGATTTTTTATTCAGCACTTCAATTCGATGTTTTGATTTTATGAGTAAGCGCTTGCGTTATGAGACGGCACGGCATGGCTCGGCGTGGCACACTTCGTCACGCTGAACGATCCTGTGGCATCTCGTGTTATGCCGAAAGATCCTGTGGCATCCCTTGGCATGCCAAACAAGTCAAGACACGCTCGTGTATCGGGCGCACGCGCGAGTCGCTGAGATTTTCGCGCAACAGGCTATATTCAACATTGTTTCAATTACTTAGCAGTCCTTTAACAACATGAAGTATCCTATACGTTTTATGTGAAGCAGCGTCGTGTCGCCGCATCCTATGGAATGCCGTGACGTGCCGCGGCATTACATGGGATGCCGTGACGTGCCGCGGCATCTCTTGGAATGCCGTGACGTGCAGTAGCACGCCGCGGTATCACGCGAGACGTTTCGGTCTATTCGTGTAGAAAAAAAAGGAATGTCAGTTCTAAAGTCATTAAAATAACGTCGAAAATCTTTTTTTCACGAAAACAATCGTTTTACACGCCGTGCCATGCCGTGACGTCTGGTACAGGCCCTAAGTGTCACAAAGAACACAAATGTTGTTGTTGTGTTGTTATCACTTAAAAAAAACGTCTTCATGATTATGAACTATTTCAGAAACTAGATGAGGCTTGTGCTCAATTAAGGATGTCCTAAGTAAGTTGTCACTTTTTATATCATATTTATGAAGTGCATACTCACATATTATTGAACTCATTTAAAGTAAATTGTAACCGGTTAAGGAAACACTTTATTTGTTCAAGAGTTATCTACGTCGAAAACAGGTTTGTCCTTTTAATTAGTTCACTTTGAAAGTTCACTTCAACTATTTTAAGTTCATGCTTCGCTACAATACAAAACAAATTAAAAAGAATTTACCAACCAATTAATATTCCACAAACTACGGTTCTCGCTTTGCAGCCGCACCGTTTGTTTAACTCCTTCAGCCAATTTGATTTCCGAGCTCAGGGCTGTTTCTTTCCGTAGGACAGGACATATATTTTACTCTTTACAATTAAACAAATAAATCTGCTTCAATTTTATAATTATGTTATTTATAATACAATACAATACTTTTTATTATACATCAAGGGAAGGTAAATAAAAAAATAACTTTATTAACTTTATTGCTACACAGCAATTTCCTCCAGAAAACCCAGAAAAAGAATGAAAAAATGCACTAAAAAGACACATACCTTTGATAGATCAATGACTATAATTAAAAGGAGGAAGAGAGAGGGGATAGAGAGATATCAAGGATAGAGCACTTTTAATCAACTGGGGCAGGGAATTCCAAAGTCGTATAAGAACAGAGAATGATATATCATAAAATGTAGAGGAGTGCAAAGGAAATTTGAAGAAAAGATTGTCCTTGGAAGGTAAGGAAAAATTATGACAGGAGTTGAGCAGTTTAAAACTTTCTTTAGATAGGGAGGACTTGATATATTAAATAAAACGCAGTAGAGGGCAGAAAGAATATGAGTATTCCGACGAAGACGATTCGGTAGCCATTCAAGTTTGGTGAGGTAATCCGAAACATGGACATATTAACAAAGACGACATAGTTTTTTCTAAGTTGCTCCAATCCATCCATCAAGCGTAATTTTAGTGGAAATGAGTAAAAAGTAGTTAAGCCTCCGAAGCATATGATGCAAATATTTTACGCACTGCATTAATTTGAGGAGTAAAGTACACGAATAAAGGCTGGAATCCAAAATGATACCTAAAGTTTTAGCATAGTCATTTAAAAAAAATCTACTTTATGTGGTATTGTTCAAAACTGTAATAACTGTGACTGGTAATAACGCTGACTTGGATATTTTCAACCTATCCAAGAGCAGCATCAAACGCGATATTGTAAGCAAAACTAGGGTATAATCACACACACACACACACACACACACACACACACACACCCACACACACACACACACACACACACACACACACACACACACACACACACACACACACCCACACACCCACACACACACACACACACACACACACACACACACACACACACACACACACACACACACACACACACACACACACACACACACATACACACACATACACGAGTAACGCGCGCGCGCTCACCTGATGGTAAGTGACTACTGCCGCCCATAAACAACCGCAACACCAAGGGAACCAGGGGAATTGCAGATGCGTTGCCGGCCTTTTAAAAAGGAGTAGGCTCTTTTCTTGAATGTCCCTAAGTCGTATCGGCCCGAAAAATTGCTGGTGGAAAACTATTCCACAAGGTGGTGGACCGCCAATCATACAGATGGTGTGGATGGTATCAGGAGTTCTGCCGCGATGTGCGTTCGTGAAATTTGGCGACTGGGATTAGTCCGAACAATTCCTCAGAGCACTCCCCGTGGTAGATGCGAAAGAAAATGCAAAGGGATGCAACATCTCTTCGCAGTACCAATGAATCGAGCCGATCGAAAAGGACTCGGTCGTCGACGATTCGAGCCGCTCTGCGCTGGATGCGGTCAAGTGAAAAAAGTTGGTACTGGGGAGCGCCTGCCCAGAGATGGGAACAGTATTCCATGTGAGGCCGAACCTGCGCCTTGAAAGTTGCAGGCAGTGTGCTGGCATGAAATACTATCCTGCTCTGCTGAGCACGCCAAGATTTTTAGTGGCCAATTTGGCCTTCTCTTCCAAGTGACCACGAAACTGCACGTCACTTGATATGTCGACTCCGAGGATTCCGATACTGGCTGAGGCAAGAAGGGGAGTGCCTTGAAACAGAGGAGATACGACAAAGGGGTTCTTTTTGGCGGTAAACGCGCAAACTTGTGTCTTCTGAGGATTAAACTGGACTAGATTTAGTCGCCCCCAATGCGAGACTTTGTTCAGCAAAGACTCGACTTCAAGTTCAAGTTTGTTCCGTTACTCGGCGACGTTTTCCCGAGAAATATTGGCACGGCCGGTGTATAGAGCATCACCAGTGCTGTCATCCGCATAGCAATGAATGCTACCGGTTTGCAACATATCATTTATATGTAGAAGAAACAGCGTTGTTGATAGCACGCAGCCTTGTGGAACACCAGCGTTAATAGGCTTGTAGTCGGAGCATGCACCGTCTACAACGACCTTGATGCTCCGATTTGTAGGAAAGCTGGTGATCCAATTGCACAATTTCTCGGAAAGCTCATAGGTAGGGAGCTTTAAAAGAAGCGCTTTGTGCCAAACCCGATTGAAGGCCTTCGCAATGTCCAAACTAACAGTCAATGCCTCCCGCTTGGACTCTACTGACTCCGCCCATCTATGGGTCAAGTAGATCAGAAGATCACCAGCTGATCGACCCCGAGGAAAATCGTATTAGCGGTCACTAATCAGCTGGTGATCCTCAAGGTACCGCATGAGGTGGCAGTTTATAACGGATTCCATTGTTTTGGAGAACAAGGTAGTGATGGCAATAGGCCTGTAGGTGGACGAGTCTGAGCGGTCGCCTTTTTTAGGGATCGGGTGGACAAAAGCTGTCTTCCATGATTTCGGGACTACGCCTAGGGAGTAGGAGTACCGGAAAAGACGCGTTAGAACCGGTGCAAACTCCGGAGCACACGTCCTCAGCACAAATGGGGTATTCCGTCAGGCCCACTCGACTTGTGGATGTCCAGGCAGAGTAGTGCTTTGCGGACCGATCGCTGTGAGAAGCGCATATCCGGCATGGAGCACTCACATCGCGGGATAGTCGGCGGTGTGTTCCCCCTGTTATCAAGAGTCGAGTTGGACGCAAAAAGGGAGCCCAAAAGGTCGGCTTTTTCTTTTGCGCCGTGCGCCAGTGAGTCGTCCTCCTTGTCAAGAGATGGTAGTGATGGCATACAGAAATTTCCTTGGACATCCTTGGCGAGAGACCAAAATGCACGGGTTCCCGAAGGACTCTGCTCTGACTTTGCATTCGCAACAATCATTTTAAAGGATCTGGAGGCGGAATTATACTTCTTTTTAAGTGCGCTGGTGTTTACATCCCGAGCCGCCGAAGCTTCAGCCCAGGCCTGATAGCACTCCTGCTTACTACGTAATGCATTCTTACAAGAGCGACCATACCAAGGCTGAGATCTGCATCCGATGGGTACCACAGATTATGGAATAAATAGTTCCATTCCCTGTAGCACCACATCAGTGACAGAGTCAGCAATAGCGTTAGGATCATCCGTCGAGAAGCGAACCTGCCCCCGTGGGTAGGATGCAAAGAAAGACCGCATTCCGCCCCAATCCGCCGACCTGTAATGCCAACATGGCGGCAACCTACAGAACGCAACCGCGAGGGGAGCGTGAGTGGCACCACACTCCGGATCAGACAATGTTCCGAAGAGCCGAGAGGGGCATCGACGGAAACCTGATATCCGTACGGATGAGAGATCAACAGAAGGTCCAACAGGGAAGGTGTATGATCCTCCACATCTGGAATCCGCGTAGGCGAAGTAACCAGTTGTGTCAGACCATATGCCAAGGCAAAGTCATAAACAGATCTCCCCGCATGATCGGTTAAACGTGAACCGAGCGATTCGGCGTGGTGGGCGTTAAAATTGCTAAAGATAACGATCTCTGCGAATGGGACCTGTTGTAGCAAGGAATCTGTAGCCATTTGGACGTGGTCGACGAGACGGTCTGTTTCGGCATTACCGCTATGGGACCTATAGAGGCACCCGTAAACTGCGGATAGTCGTCGCCATCTACGCGTAGCCAAAGGATGGACAGGTCCGAACCTTCAAGACTGCCGTGGCGACGAGAACAGATGTCCTCTCTGACGTATACGCAAACTCCAGCCCGAGGCACAAAGGAATGTTCCAATTTGTACCCCGGGTAGGAGAGATACGAAGTATCAGCCGGAGAGGACACCTGCGTCTCGGTCAGAAAGAGCAAGGCCGGCTGCGCCGTCTCGAGATGGTATTGGACAGCGTTTAGGTTTGAGTGAAGTCCCCTGATGTTGTAGCGTGGCAGGGGTCGCCTTGACCTTGTTGCTCAGTTTGCACCGAGCAGTTATTGTGTTGAGCGGAATTTTGCCCAAAGAATACGCGGGGCAGCCTGAGCACACACGCTCAGAAGTGGAGTAGCATGGTCGTGGATGCTCAGCGAGGGATTCTCCAGGGGTGCTGGTAGCCTCCTGGGGTAGTCTATGATTTAATTCCGCTACCGTGTTGATGGGGAGGGGGGGGGGTAATTGGGCCTCCGGTCACCTACACTCACCAGTCAAAACGCAGAAGCAGAGATTCCACTTCACGCCGGTATTCTGTGAGGTCGTGGTACTAACCCGGCTCGAGCCGGCCCATACGTGGAACAGGAAACGCTGTTGCGTGGCTCTACTACCGTTAAATATATATTTGTAAATTAATAATAGCCATTCTTCTATTCAATCATTTCATCAACGCGGCGGACCAGCTCTGCGTCGAATAAGGGCTGTATGTAACTTTACTTTTTACAATAAAATATGATTATTTAGGAATTTAAAATATTTATTTGTAATTTGTCTTGGTCTCCGAAGGAAGAAATATTAATATCAGGAATATCTCATACATTTAAGTACCTACTCGATTTTATGGGACAATTATTTCCCCTGGAAAATTTTCATGGTATAACGATAAACAATAAGTTCCTGGTAGAGCCTTCTAAAGTGGCAGCAATTGACATAAAGGAATATTGGTAATTTTACGCATCGGTAGTTTTCCCTGAAGTCTGCTAATTCTTGCGCGTGGAGGTTTAACATAATTCCAGAGAAATTTTCAAGTAATTATGGCAAAAGACTTTGGTTACAGTAACATGTTGTTTTAATGCTTGTTTATACAGCAAACATGAAACGTTAATACTTAAATAGTATTAACGTCAATTCATGTTTCCAATTAATGTAATTGGTTGAGAATACGAGAACTAACGACGATTATATTCTACCCTAGTGAAACCAAGGCATCAGTCAACTAGTAATTATAAAAGATTAGAAGTTATCACTCTACATAACTATTTCTGTTATAGGTGTATGAAAACCATACTTTTATAGCGTTACGAGTAGTTTAATCTTCGATTCTGACCTCTATAATGAAAATTACACAGGACCGAGGTTGGAAGTCAAATTGACTGAAGAGGTTAAACAAACGACGCGGTTAGGGAGTGGAAACTCTCCTCCGTTGAATATTAATCGGTTGCTGAATACGCTTTTATTTGCTCTTGTCTTTATCTGTGGAGTGTTGAGCCCTCAGAATGAACTAAGATTTGGATTGTGTAAACGATATGGTTATTTAATATTAGTCGTATTAGTTTGTTTTATGAGGTAGCGGTATTAAGTAAAACATACATTTTAGGTTAGGTGTATTTTACACATAACCCGAAATGCATTTTTTATTTTTAGCATTGTGATTATTACCTGTTTATATAATAATCTTAATAAAAATACACATTAACGATACGGTTTACTTGTTCATACATCATTTATTCATTTGAATTTTGGTTAAAGCGGGAGGTTGAAATGTATTACATGCGAGGCCTTTCTTTTGCTTTGTTTATATCGTATACGGACATGACATTATTTTTAACATGCTTTTATTAGCTTGGTATGTATCTATGTAACAGAATTTTTGAATGTAATTTTTTTTCATTTCTTGGTGATTCAAGAGATTTATTCACTGATTGTAGAATATTATATTCTTTATAAAGTTCAATAAATTTGCGCAGGCTTTCTGTTTTAATATGCTTCGCCCATAATGTCATGTCAAAAGTCTCAGTCTTATGCCTTGGGTCTAAAATTAAAGAGGTACAATAAATCCAGGTGCTCTTCTTATAATGTTGAAGCAGTTTGTCTCACGCTGCTTGGAAATCCAGAATGAGCCTTTCATACTCCGGATTGATTAGGTTTCTCATCTAATTGTTTTACCATGGATTCAATTTTATCGAGCAAGAGATTAAATGATACAATGACTAGCGGTAATGTAACATATTTTTCTCCATCAAGTTTTGTTGATAAAAGTTTAAAGTTTTTTAGAAATTTATGTATTTTTTCGAGTATTTTCCATTCACTATCTGTGATCTAAAAATCATTCAGTTCGGTGACAGAAGTTCACAATATGTTAATACCAGTTCTAACTTTTAAACCAAATCCAATCATATTATGTGTGAAATTCCATCTCGTTGGACAGTCGAGTATGGGTTTCAGATTTGATGACGCACCAGCTGCTTCACAAGCAGACTGAAACTTCCTCTTCAATATCTCACTTCTTTTTATTTTACTGGATATATTGCGTTTTTTGTTATAGCTGTACGTGAGTCAGCAATATTTGGCGCATATTCTTCATCTTCTTCAGTCTCGTCTTCATAGTTTTCATATTGCTGTTTTTGTCCATTATTGTCAGTTTTACTGTGTAATGCAAAGGTTTTTAATAAATCTTGTACACCAAGGTTTTTACACCAATTGGCCGTGTTGATTATAAAATTGGTGGTGATTTCTTACACTTACATCACGTCTGCAGGAACGGCGGTCTGCCAGGTGGTGGCGCTCACGCAGGGCTTTTTATGGCCAGTGTGCCTATTGTTGCCTAACCCGTGTGACGTACATTCACTGTGGCTAGATTTGATCGTATTCTAATGGCGTTTACACGCATTGACATGAGCGCCTTCGGTCGATGTTTGTGCTTACGAACTACCAAGGGGCCAAGCCCTTTTTTACTGGTTCGCCAGTTATTTTGCTGTGGACTACAGTCCAGTTCCCAACTTAATACGGTGGGAGCGCGTTGGTTGTTTGTCGCTCACCACACACCGCGTGTGTGGAGCCGTGTGCCTCCCCCACATTTTTTTAAAATGTGGGAGAGCGAAGCCCTTGCATTTGGTACTTGATATAAATATTGTAAGCCTTTTACAAGCGGAAAGAGATTAATTAATAAGGAATTGACTGATGTGAACCTGATACAAGTGGAATAGGAAAAATTATTGTTCTTAAGCTCTTTTGAGCTCTGTCTTCGTGAACGAGGTTCTTTAACTTATAAGACGCTACCAACAGCTTTTTGCTGCTCTAGTGAATATTCATTTTCATAAGAGACATCTAAAAGAAGTAAGTTACTATAAAAACACATTGTAAATAAGGGTTCTTACTAAGACGAGCATGCCATAAATTTATTAAACGGCCTATATTTAAATCTTTAGAAAGATCAATATATGGTTAATATACTGGTCACGAAAATTTGATATATTTATATATGTTATAGATATAGATTCTAAGGAAAGACAACAATAAGTATAGGGGGGGGGGGAGTGTTACACTATTTAGGTGCATTACGCTGGGTATTGGTGAACAAGGTCAATAGATAATGAATTTCAATCGTATTTTTTGGAGAGGTGGCAAACGAGCATGCGGCTTACCTGATGGTAAGTGACTACTGCCGCCCATAAACAACCGCAACACCAGGGGAACCAGGAGAATTGCAGATGCGTTAAAAAGGAGTAGGCTCTTTTCTTGAATGTCCCTAAGTCGTATCGGTCCGGAAAATCGCTGGTGGTAAACTATTCCACAAGGTGGTGGACCGCCAATCATACAGATGGTGTGGATGGTATCGGGAGTTCTGGCGCAATGTGCGTTCGTGAAATTTGGCGGCTGGGATTAATCCGAACAATTCCTCAGAGCACTCCCCGTGGTAGATGCGAAAGAAAATGCAAAGGGATGCAACATCTCTTCGCAGTATCAATGAATCGAGTCGATCGGAAAGAACTCGGTCGTCGACGATTCAAGCCGCTCTGCGCTGGATGCGGTCAAGTGGAAGGAGCTGGTACTGGGGAGCCCCTGCCCAGAGATGGGAAACAGTATTCCATGTGAGGCCGAACCTGCGCCTTGTAAAGTTGCAGGCGGTGTGCCGGCATGAAATACTATCCTGCTCTGCTGAGCACGCCAAGATTTTTAGAGGCCAATTTGGCCTTCTCTTCCAAGTGACCACGAAACTGCACGTCACTCGATATGTCGACTCCGAGGATTCCGATACTGGCTGAGGCAAGAAGGGTAGTGCCTTGAAACTCAGGAGATACGACAAAGGGGTTCTTTTTGGCGGTAAAAGCGCAAACTTGTGTCTTCTGAGGATTAAACTAGACTAGATTTAGCGGCCAATGCCTCCCGCTTGGACTCTACTGCCTCCGCACATCTATGGGTCAAGTAGACCAGAAGATCACCAGCTGATCGACCTCGCCAAAATCGTATTGGCGGTCACTAATCAACTGGTGATCCTCAAGGTACCACATGAGGTGGCAGTTTATAACGGATTCCATTGTTTTGGATAACAAGGGGGTGATGGCAATAGGCCTGTAGGTGGACGGGTCTGAGCGGTCGCCTTTTTTAGGGATCGGGTGGACAAAAGCTGTCTTCCATGATTTCGGGACTACGCTTAGGGAGTAGGAGTACCGGAAAAGACGCCTTAGAACCGGTGTAAAATCCGGAGCACACATCCTCAGCACAAATGGGGGGATTCCGTCAGGCCCACTCGACTTGTGGATATCCAGGGAGAGTAGTGCTTTGCGGACCGATCGCTGTGAGAAGCGCATATCCGGCATGGATCACTCACATCGCGGGATGGTCGGCGGTGTGTTCCCCCTGTCATCAAGAGTCGAGTTGGACGCAAAAAGGGAGCCTAAAAGGTCGGCTTTTTCTTTTGCACCGTGCGCCAGTGGGTCGTCCTCCCTGTGAAGAGATGGTAGTGAAGGCATACAGAAATTTCCTTGGACATCCTTGGCGAGAGACCAAAATGCACGGGTTCCCGAAGGACTCTGCTCTGACTTTGCATTCGCAACAATCATTTTAAAGGATCTGGAGGCGGAATTATACTTCTTTTTAAGTGCGCTGGTGTTTACATCCCGAGCCGCCGAAGCTTCAGCCCAGGCCTGATAGCACTCCTGCTTACTACGTAATGCATTCTTACAAGAGCGACCATACCAAGGCTGAGATCTGCATCCGATGGGTACCACAGATTATGGAATAAATAGTTCCATTCCCTGTAGCACCACATCAGTGACAGAGTCAGCAATAGCGTTAGGATCATCCGTCGAGAAGCGAACCCGCCCCTGTGGGTAGGATGCAAAGAAAGACCGCATTCCGCCCCAATCCGCCGACCTGTTATGCCAACATGGCGGCAACCTACAGAACGCAACCGCGAGGGGAGCGTGAGTAGCACCACACTCCGGATCAGACAATGTTCCGAAGAGCCGAGAGGGGCATCGACGGAAACCTGATATCCGTACGGATGAGAGATCAACAGAAGGTCCAACAGGGAAGGTGTATGATCCTCCATATCTGGAATCCGCGTAGGCGAAGTAACCAGTTGTGTCAGACCATATGCCAAGGCAAAGTCATAAACAGATCTCCCCGCATGATCGGTTAAACGTGAACCGAGCGATTCGGCGTGGTGGGCGTTAAAATTGCTAAAGATAACGATCTCTGCGAATGGGACCTGTTGTAGCAAGGAATCTGTAGCCATTTGGACGTGGTCGACGAGACGGTCTGTTTCGGCATTACCGCTATGGGACCTATAGAGGCACCCGTAAACTGCGGATAGTCGTCGCCATCTACGCGTAGCCAAAGGATGGACAGGTCCGAACCTTCAAGACTGCCGTGGCGACGAGAACAGATGTCCTCTCTGACGTATACGCAAACTCCAGCCCGAGGCACAAAGGAATGTTCCAATTTGTACCCCGGGTAGGAGAGATACGAAGTATCAGCCGGAGAGGACACCTGCGTCTCGGTCAGAAAGAGCAAGGCCGGCTGCGCCGTCTCGAGATGGTATTGGACAGCGTTTAGGTTTGAGTGAAGTCCCCTGATGTTGTAGCGTGGCAGGGGTCGCCTTGACCTTGTTGCTCAGTTTGCACCGAGCAGTTATTGTGTTGAGCGGAATTTTGCCCAAAGAATACGCGGGGCAGCCTGAGCACACACGCTCAGAAGTGGAGTAGCATGGTCGTGGATGCTCAGCGAGGGATTCTCCAGGGGTGCTGGTAGCCTCCTGGGGTAGTCTATGATTTAATTCCGCTACCGTGTTGATGGGGAGAGGGGGGGGGGGGGAATTGGGCCTCCGGTCACCTACACTCACCAGTCAAAACGCAGAAGCAGAGATTCCACTTCACGCCGGTATTCTGTGAGGTCGTGGTACTAACCCGGCTCGAGCCGGCCCATACGTGGAACAGGAAACGCTGCTGCGTGGCTCTACTACCGTTAAATATATATTTGTAAATTAATAATAGCCATTCTTCTATTCAATCATTTCATCAATGCGGCGGACCAGCTCTGCGTCGAATAAGGGCTGTATGTAACTTTACTTTTTACAATAAAATATGATTATTTAGGAATTTAAAATATTTATTTGTAATTTGTCTTGGTCTCGGAAGGAAGAAATATTAATAATATAATATTAAGTACCTACTCGATTTTATGAGACAATTATTTCCCCTGGAAAATTTTCATGGTATAACGATAAACAACAAGTTCCTGGTAGAGCCTTCTAAAGTGGCAGCAATTGACATAAAGGAATATTGGTAATTTTACGCATCGGTAGTTTTCCCTGAAGTCTGCTAATTCTTGGGCGTTGAGGTTTAACATAATTCCAGAGAAATTTTCAAGTAATTATGGCAAAAGACTTATTAAGGTTACAGTAACATGTAGTTTTAATGCTTGTTTATACAGCAAACATGAAACGTTAATACTTAAATAGAATTAACGTCAATTCATGTTTCCAATTAATCTAATTGGTTGAGAATACGAGAACTAACGACGATTATATTCTACCCTAGTGAAACCAAGGCATCAGTCAACTAGTAATTATAAAAGATTAGAAGTTATCACTCTACATAACTATTTCTGTTATAGGTGTATGAAAACCATACTTTTATAGCGTTACGAGTAGTTTAATCTTCGATTCTGACCTCTATAATGAAAATTACACAGGACCGAGGTTGGAAGTCAAATTGACTGAAGAGGTTAAACAAACGACGCGGTTAGGGAGTGGAAACTCTCCTCCGTTGAATATTAATCGGTTGCTGAATACGCTTTTATTTGCTCTTGTCTTTATCTGTGGAGTGTTGAGCCCTCAGAATGAACTAAGATTTGGATTGTGTAAACGATATGGTTATTTAATATTAGTCGTATTAGTTTGTTTTATGAGGTAGCGGTATTAATTAAAACATGCATTTTAGGTTAGGTGTATTTTACACATAACCTGAAATGCATTTTTTTTATTTTTTAGCATTATGATTATTACCTGCTAATATAATAATCTTAATAAGAATACACATTAACGATACGGTTTACTTTTTCATACATCATTTATTCATTTGAATTTTGGTTAAAGCGGGAGGTTGAAATGTATTACACGCGAGGCCTTTCTTTTGCTTTGTTTACATCGTATACGGACATGACATTATTTTAACATGCTTTTATTAGCTTGGTATGTATCTATGTAACAGAATTTTTGAATGTAATTTTCATCCCCTTCAAAATGTCAGATTGATTTGAAACTTTGCACAATTATCAAGGACCGATGAAAATGTAATAATTTAAATAGATTATCCATTATCCTTGCTAGGATCCTCAGGATGGAGAATAATTCATTAAGCAACTACGATTTCTACCAGTTCAATCTACTGTAAGCCGCGTAAAAGAACATCGTTTCAAAAAAAAAAAACACGCCTTTGTAGTTTTCCGCACTACAAAATAGAAAATATATAATACTTTAAAAAAACTAAAAAACTGAACTAAAAAGTAGAAAATAAAAAGAATAATGAATAAAATAGCCAAAATAGGATTAACGATTAAAAAAAGTATGCTTTAACTAGCAGGTATATATTTAATATAATATAGTTAATTATATTTTATAGTTAGTTTTAAATTTCAGGTATAGTTTAACACTGATTATGTCGTAATCAGAGGTACTGATAATGCCTTTTAATAGTTATGTAGCTAAGAGTTAATTAAGAAAATTATGTAACTAGGGTTTGGGTAGGATAGACTTTAAATAAATGTGGCAAACAATTGTGCATATAAGATACCAGAAGCGTACGTGGTACCGCAAATATCATTATTTAGAAATTAATGAATAAATTTACGTTTTCAACAGGGATTTCAAAAGATAGAGTGGTAATATTCTTCAGTTTATTAAATATTTATATTTATTTCATCATTCACATAGTATAAGCGGTTATATTATGTTCAGTTATGTTTAACGCATCCATATTATGATAAAAAATAAAATTCGATATTTTTATTAACGTACATCTGGAAGGATTTCACCTCCTGCTTTCTTTCTTCTATTATTTTCTGTCATGATTAGATTATAATTATCTATTAATAAAAGTGTGATAGAATCAGGCGTTACTTTGCCGAAATCCATTATAATGGGGTTGTTATAAATTAATTTGCTTAATTCCGCGTAAAGAAAGAAAATGATGTGTCCTGCCCAGTTTTAAGGGGACCTCCCACCCTCCCTCTTTCGCGCGCACTATACCCGTCGCCGTCAATCCCAGCACTACCATCCCCAGCACAACTACACTAAACCACCACCACAAACCCATAATTAAAGTGTGGTTATATCTTATATTTGAAGAGTTTCGTGAGACTAATGTCAAATAGTGAACGGGCCCAAAACATGGTTACATGGTTCAAATTCTATACTGACTGAAATAATAATATAAGTAGAATCCTAAAAATTATTTATCGATATCAAATATGAGTACTTTTTGATGCAAAAGTGATAAAATATCCGATGGTAAACCATGTTTTTTTTTTTAAAAAGCAACCTTTATTAACTACTTCTTCATTTATAGAAGAGCCAAGCGTTTAATCAAAATCTACAAGGTCATTTTCTACATATTTTTTATTTGAACATTAATTTATTAAAGTTAGAAAAAATTACATTCCTTACATCAGCTTATTGAAATAAAATTATAGATATGTCTTACCTAGTTCGACATTCCCTTCGGAAAATTGTACAGAAGACTGAAGGGTACAATCTGCCACTTTGTCTTGCGTATGTGGACTATGAGAAAGCCTTTGACTCCGTCGAAATTTCGGCAATGCCAAGTGAACTGTCGGTAGTGTGTGTATTTTTACAGTTGTGTTTTATGACGTGGTACAGCCATTTCTGCAGCTATATTAGTAGTATAGTTGTTGCACGAATGGGTCGGCTCGACCGGGGAAGGACACCGCTCTCACAGAATACCAGCGTAAAATAGCAGCTTAACACTGCTGTTCGAGACGGCCAAAATGACTGTTCACAACGGCAAAAATGACTTTAAACGAGAAAGTGATTAAGGAATATTTATTTGTTTAAAAAATGAAAATACGGAAAAATTGACTAAATAATGTATTAAATATAGTTTTACCATGTATTTACAACTCTCAATATGTTTGTATAGAAGGTCGATTTGACAATAGTTAATATAAACAACTTTATTTTGTTTAAGAAAATATCGACCAATCACAGCGCGCCGCGATATAGAACTTTCTGGAAATTTAAATTAACTGCGTAATAGTTTTAAGCAAAAAATTAATGAGAATAATTTTATGTCTGAAAAGAGTTGTAAATATGGTATTTAGTTAGCATATGGTGTATAGATTGAAATAAGTAAATAAATAATTTATGTAAATAAACGCATTTGAGAAATATAGTAAAATTAAGGATTTAATGTGCACTTTTGTTATGTAAATTAGGTACATTTTGATTAATAACTTTTTTGAATGTAAATATATCAAGTAACCCTTATCACGTAATGATAAAGGACCAAAATGCCTCTTTTATAGTGTATAGCGTGTTAATGTAAAAATTAGCATTATATAGAAAAATTGCAATTTGTGCAAAATACATAACGAAAATGTTTGATAATAAAAGGGCAAAACCGGAAATTGGCAAGCGGCTCTCTATAGAGTATAGCCGAAGTCTACCTTATGGGGGCAAATCACAGTAACATTGTAGTAGGAAGAACTACCAGTAACAAGCAGCAGTATCCGGTAGTAGCTGAAGTGACTAGTAGCAGAACACAGTGAAAAGTTAAAGTGAAATGGAAAAGTTTAGCTAGCCGAAAAAGGTCGTAACTGAAAAATCGCAGTTACACATAGTCGGAAAAAGTGGCAACTGAAAATTCTCAGTTGCACATAGAAAAATAGTGTCAGCTAGCCAAAAATAGTGGTAACTGATATTCGCAGTTACATATAGTGAAAAAGTGTTGGCTAGCTGAAATAAGTGGTAACGGAAATTTCGCCGTTACATTTCGTGAAAAGTGTTAGCTAGACGGAAAAAGTGGTAACTGATATTCGCAGTTACAAAAGTGTTTAAATTCAACTAATTTTAGTTGATTAATAGCTGCTAGTCAGTAGTGTTAGAAAACCAGCTGCTACCAATAGAAATTTTGGATACTACCAATAGAAATTTGTTACTTTCAATAGATATTTAAAATTACCAATAGAAATTGTAGAGAATACCAATAGAAACTTGTTACTGCCAATAGAAATTTGATATTACCAACAGATATTTTAAAAATACGAATAGAAATTTTAGAAAACCAATAGAAATTTTAATATTGCTGTGTGTTTAATTAAATCTGTGTTTTAAAATATATAGTGAACAATCATAGTTGAAAAATAGTGATAAATAAATAACAGTGTAAAATCTCGCGACAAATTAATTAGTCGATCCGCTGGCCACTCCCTTGCTATTTTAATTTACAAATCGTGCATTTTAATTTTGAACCTCAGTCCACAGTTTATCCGCAGCAACCAAAGAGACGGCAGTGAAAGACAGCAGTTGGAGGAGTCTGGAACCTACAGGTGTAGGACGTGAGCGACTCGCGGGGTATCTCCGACAACATTTACTCCGGAGATTTACGCCCGTCCGGCACAACTGCTATGTTTCGTATGGTGAGTTTAGAGATCCGGAGACCCTTTTTACTGGAAAAGAGGCATTCCATCTTAGTCCTCACAGGTGACAACGCATCTGCATTTTAATTCGCAAACGAGGATAGATGTATATGTCTATGGGCCACAGTAACCACTTACCATCAGGTGGACTGTGTGCTCGTTTGTCACCCTATCCTATAAAAAAACAGCAGGGATACGATGGCTATCCGAGTACAGAACCAGAATACGAAACCTATCCAACTGCAGAGAGGTGTACGACAGGGTGATGTTACTATCCCCAAAACTGTTCACCGCTGCATTGGAAGACGTTGTCAAGCTACTGGACTGGAAAGGATACGGTATTAATATCAGTGGTGAGTACTTCACTCACCTTCGATTTTCCACGATATAGTCCTTATAGCAGAATCGCTGGAGGGTCAAAGCATTATACTCAATGACCTCAATAGTGTCTCTAGTTGGCTATGCCGCTAGTTGTTGAGAGCACTAAGCTCGAAGTTGTTGACGAATATGTTTACCTTAGACAAATAGTAAGTCCAAGTTCGACAATCGGCGTTCGGGAGATTAAGACACATCTTCTCGTCAGGCATACCTCAAAACCTCAAAACTACGTTGTACAACCAGTGCATGTTGACAATGATGATCTGATACCGTACTTTAAGAAGAATAAAAGCAAATTTCACAGGAGAGAGAAAGAACTAGTTATTTCTTAATATCTTTTTATTGAAGAATCTGGCAATTCCGTCTTTTTAATGAAAAATTGCGTCAAAAAATGCTCTTTTCATTAATTAAACAAGCTTTAAGTAGAAGTCAATATTTAATTAGTTATTAACTTTTATTAAATTACGCTACTCTTTATTAGCTTCCTTTTTAAAAAGAGAAATGTATAATACACCAATGTATACACCAATTGTCTTTAGAAAGTTAATAATTTTAGAAAAAATATTCGTGAATACATCACCATGGAATGGAATCAGTCTGAAAAGGAAGTAATATTATGCTTTTTTTTTCACTGAACTAATTTGTTGAATAACAAAAATAAGTAGTCTTTATGTCTTTTTTCTAATTAAAATTTGAGAAGTAAATGTGGTTAAAAACAAAAACATCTTTTCTCTCTAGATAATATCTTCTTATAAGGAGAGTACACTTTGTTGTGGGAAAATTAGTTTATTATTTAATAATAAGAAGCATATTATTTTTGAAACCAAATAAATTTTATTACAATAAAAACCAGAAAATGCCGCTATTTTTAATTGGCAATATAAACTAAACTTTTATAAAAACAGTAAAAAAAATACTCTCGCCTAAAATTAAATTAAAACATTAGCGCTATCTTACGTATGATATGGATATCATAGGATTCAAAGTCATTTAATAATTGTGCTACATTATTATTTAGGAACTTTCCATGTGGAAACAACTTATTCATAAAAAGCAGAACTAAATGGAGCATCAGATGTGCATTAAAAAATTAAAACCTATGAAGTTTAATAATTAAATTACAATAATCTATTATTTGGAAACTGCTGACATGAAAAACACTTATACTCATAAAAATTATAAACGCCATCTGACATGAACTAGTATATTAGCAATTAAGAATGTCCACCACCCCATATCTTCCTGTGGGTGTCGTAAGAGGCGACAGTGGGAAACAGCCAGGAGATGAGCAGCAGCATTTTTCTGAAAACAGCATTTATACAATAAAAATTGCGGTTGCCACCCCATTCGTCAAGCGTGGCAACTATGCCAAATATCCCTTTGATGAAAGCTATGTAGAGAGGATCCTATTTCACCGGCAGCCCAGCTATTCCTGAATGCGGTGGCGACCATGGTAACGGCTGGCCAGGGGGTGCTAAGAATCTCCGGTGGAGGTTCGGTTGCCACCTAAGACGACACGACCTGATAACATCCAATGTATGCACCCTGAGATCTGACGAGAAGATCCTGGAGCTGGAAGCAGGACCGGATTAACCATTAGGCAGAGTAGGCAACTGCCTAGGGGCCCCGCATCGGCTAGGGCGCGCGCGCACGAAAGTAATGGAAAATGTATCATACAGTGAAAATTCAATTGGAAAATTTGTATCCTCAATAACAATAGGTATTACTCGGTTTTAGCGATGCATGCTGTCAGTTGATGAAATACTTCATACTTTCAGAACAGAATTATCTAGTATCTATTAGTAAAACTAATAATATGGATGCGTTAGGTTAAAAAGTTTTACTCTCCTCTGTGTGCAAAGGGGCCCCGAGAATTGCATTGCCTAAGGGCCCCGACATGGTTAATACGACCCTGGCTGAAAGAATAAATAGACAAGTTACGCTGGCATATTATAGGATTATCCAAGGTTTGAAGAGAGGGGGAAGACATAGTAATCCTTGAATCCAGCAACTTGTTTTATCACCGCGAAGGCAACCATCTGTACCACCACCTTTTGTTAAGCTATGACAGTGTGATTTACCATCCAGGGCTGTATCACCACTTACCAGCAGGTGGGATTGTGGTCAAGCACTAGCTTATAATAAGTTAAAAAAAGACTTATCCTTTGCGAGACACTTTTAAAGCCATTGAGCATAGTGCTTAGGTCCTCCAGCAATTCTGTCACAAGAACTATATCGTCGGCAAATCGAAGGTGTGTGATGTACTCGCCATTGATGTCAATACTTTCCAGTTCAGTAGCTTTAAAACGTCTTCCTACATAGCGGTGAAGAGTTTCGGGGATATAACATCACCCTGTCTTACACCTCTCTGCAGTTGGATAGCTTTCAGTCTGATTTTATACTCGGATAGCGACCGTAGCCCTACTGTACAAACACTTCAACACTTCGATACACCGACAGTCAACTTGGCATCGCTGAAGGGACTGTGGCACCGATCAAATTTCGACGATATCAAAGACTTTCTCATACACAGTCAACATACGCAAGGCAAAGAGGCAGACTGTACTCTTCGGTCTTCTATATTATTTTCCAAAGGGTGTGTATGTGGTCTATGGTACTAAAGACTTTTCGCAAACCAGCTTGTTCTGGAAGTTGGAAGTCGTCGAGACGATTCGGCAATGAATTTTGAAAACATCACGTAGACGCGGCTCTGAAAGGAAATCGGTGTGTAGTTCTTCAAGAGAGCATTGTCGCCTTTCTTGAAGAGCAAGACCACCGCAATTCTGCTCCATGCTTCCGGAGTACTCCCACCATGGAGGATGGAATTAAAGATCTTCTGAAGGACTTTAAGTACCGGTTTTCCACCCGCTTTCAGGAGCTTCCGTGTAATTCCATCCTCGCCTTGGGCCTTGCCATTTTTAAAGTGCTGAAGAATCATTCTAATTACGCTCAGACTGACGTCCAGAATATCATCGGTATAGTATCAAATAAGACTTACTCTTGGATCATTACTTACTCAATTACGTCTGGCTTCAACGATGACGTGTAAAACTGCACATAGAACCTCTCAATCTCACTCAAGATCTCAGGTATCCCTAAAACGATGCTGCCTCATTTGATATTCAACTTTGACAGTTGGTTCTTCTGACAGACATATCTCTGGCAAAGACTTTGGAGCCTTGGTTCCGCTCGATTGCTTCTTCAATACAAACTGTATTGAAATTGCGTAAGTCCCGCCGAATGCATTTGGAGTTCTGTCTGTTCAGTTGCCTGTATGCTGTCAAATCTGTTGAAGACTCCAACTTTATTACCTGTCTAATAGCCATGAGATTAAGAGTGTGATCGGTGCGTTTTTGTGTTCTTCTGTGGCGGGACTTGTAAAACTTAGCTCCAACCGCATGGGCAGTTTTCACGAGCTTGTCATTCATATCGTCCGCTGCATTGCAGTCTTTTAGGTATTAACAACGGTAATTCGAGCAGAAAGGTTTCGGGACTTTGGAGTAGAGCACGAGGCGGACGGAGCGTTGACATCATTAGACGAGACCTCTCTAAGTTAGTGAGTCTCTAGTTCAGTGAGCCTCCTTTAACCATTCGGTGACCGCTTCCAGTTTTCACCCTCGAGATCACTGAGACTTTACTTAACTGTTGTCGTCTGGTCGTCATAATGAAGTCAATCTCATTTTTATCGTACCGTCGGGGTTCGACCAGGTCCACTTCCTGTGGGGTCGCTTGTGGAAGAAAGACTTCATTAGAAAGAGACGCTCTTTCACCATGAAGTTGGTCAGGTGCAGGCTCCTTGGGTTCCGTTACCCTATTCCGAATTTCACTACCTTCAACTCACCGTTTTCTCTTGTACATAGTTTTTATTGAAGTCTCCCATTAATACCTTATAGTAGGTTTAGAAGAATGCATTGCTCTAGATATTTCCTCATACATTTCTTCTACCTCCTCATTGGGATTAGCCGAGGTTGGGGCGTAAACCTGTATCACTTTCAGTGAATACTGTTTGGTAATTTTGAGTATAAGGTACGCAACCCTCGTCTACACACTCCCAAGTTTTACAACGTTGTTAACAAGAGACTTGTGGACGATAAATCCGACATCTACTTGGGACAGATGCTATGAAGGCTACGAAGAGGGCTATGCTCCGAGTTTCTCTGCATGATAAACTTAGAAATGAGGATATCCGCAGTAGAACCAGAGTGAGCGACATAGCCCAACGGATGAGTAAGCTGAAGTGGCAATGGGTCGGCCATATAGCTCGAAGAACCGACAACCGATTGGGAAAAAAGTTCTCGAGTGGCAGCCTCGTACCGGAAAACGAAGTATAGGGTGACCCAACTATATGGAGTTACGACCTGGTAAGACATGCAGGAAGTCGATGGATGCAGTTGGCTCAGGACTAAGCTTTATGTCATTCCTTGGGGGAGGTCCACGTTCAGCAGCGAACTTGTGAAGCGCTGTATTGATGATGATCCGCGGTTGACGAAACGACACCCGCCTCACTCCACGCTCTCCCGCACGTATTCGCGCTTAGCTCGGAATTCTTTCAAACTATTCTTAAGTATGCGAGCTTACATGAATAGGACAGTTTTATTTTTAGGGGAACAAAGCCGTAATCGATATTACGCTTAGAAATTAAGACAATCACATTGCTTAATCAAACAAAGAGCTTTTATTTGTATATAAGTTTATAATATAATTAGAGGTAATGGCGAAATTTGTGGGAAAAAATTTTGAACAAGGAAAATTTATATTATAATCTTTATATGAATACCTAACAACATTTTAAATTTTGCACAAAAAATAATTTCAAACGTTTACATACTGAAAGTAATAATTATATTTCTTCAGGTTTAAGAAGTTGTTAAGCTGTAGGTTAATTATTTATTTTCTGCGTAACCCATAAAACTCCTTTTTTAGTCGATAAATTTTTTTTCAATGTCACTTAGCGAGTTATGGAGAGGGCTATGCTCGGCGTTTCTCTGCATGATAGACTTAAAATCGAGGATTTCCGCAGTAGAACCAGAGTAACCGACATAGCCCCAAGGAGGATTAGTAAGATGATGTGTCAATGGGCCGGCCATATAGCTCGACAAACCGACAACCGATAAGGAAGAAAGGTTCTCGAGTGGCAGCCTCGTAACGGCAGGCGAAGTGTAGGGCATCCCATGTAGGAAGTCAATGGATTTTTTTTTATAGGAGAGGGGGCAAATGAGCATGCAGCTCACCTGATAGTAAGTGACTACCGCCGCCCATGAACAACTGCAACACCAGGGAGGGAATTGCAGATGCGTTGCGGGACCGTGCTTTGTGGCATTCATTGGGGGAGGCTTATGTTCAGCAGTGATGTTGTGAATGGTTGTAATGATGATGATGATGATAATAATTTTATCACAAAGAGTAATACTCGTACATTTAATAAGTCACAAATTTCATTCATTCATTCATTGAGTATAGTGCTTAGGCCCTCTAGCGATTCTGCCATAAGGACTATATCGTTGGCAAATCGAAGGTGAGTAAAGTACTCGGAGGATTAGTTGACAACATCTTCCAATGCAGCGGTGAAGAGTTTAGAGGATGTTATGTCACCCTATCTTACACCTCTCTGCAGTTGGATAGGGTTCGTGCTCTGGTTCTGTACTCGAATACAAATTGTAGCCCTACTGTACAAACACTTCAGCACTTTGATATACCGACAGTCCACTTGGCACCGCTGAAGGGACTGCAGCACCGCCCAAATTTCGACGAAATTAAAGGCTTTCTCATAGTCTACATACGCAAGACAAAGTGGCAGACTGTACTCTTCCGTCTTCTGTACAATTTGCCGAAAGGAATATATGTGATAAAACTAGGAAAGACATATCATTTTATTTCAATAAGCTGATGTAAGGAATGTAATTTTTACTAACTTTAATAAATTAATGGTCCAATAAAAAATATGTAGGAAATAACCTTGTACATTTTGATTAAACGCTTGGCTCTTCTATATATGAAGAAGTAGGTAATAAAGATTGCTTTTTAAAAAAAACATGGTTTACTATCGGATATTTTACCACTTTTGCATCAAAAAGTACTCTTATTTGATATCGATAAAGATTTTTAGGAATCCATTTATATTATTATTTAAGTCAGTACAGCATTTGAACCATGTATAGGTGTATCTTTCTTCTTTCGCGGTTCGTCCACTGTTTGACATGAGTCTAACGAAACTAGTTGAATGTAAGATATAACCACACTTTTGTTAACAGATAATTATAATCTAATCATGACAGAAAATGATAGATGAAAGAAAGCATGAGATGAAATCCTTCCAGATGTACGTTAATAAAAATATCGAATTCTAATTTTTATCATAGTATCGATCCGTTAAACATAACTGAAGATAATATATATATAATAGTATGAGCTAATATATATTTACTATATGAATAATGAAATAAATATAAATATTTAATAGACTGAAGTATTTACCACTCTATCTTATGAAATCCCTGTCCAAAACGTTAATTTATTCATTAATTTCTAAATAATGATATTTGCGGTACCACGTACGCTTCTGGTATCTTATTTGCACAATTGTTTGCCACATTTATTTAAAGTCTATCCTACCCAAACCCTAGTTACATAATTTTCTTAATTAACTCTTAGATATAAACTATTAAAAGGCA
Organism: Parnassius mnemosyne; assembly: GCA_963668995.1. NCBI lineage: Eukaryota > Metazoa > Arthropoda > Insecta > Lepidoptera > Papilionidae > Parnassius > Parnassius mnemosyne. The sequence continues at coordinate 21,522,498 of CAVLGL010000002.1, forward strand.
TTATCAGTACTTCTGATTACGACATAATCAGTGTAAAACTTTACCTGAAATATAAAACTAACTATAAAATACAATTACCCCACGGTTCCGTGGCACAGTGGCTTAGCAATCAGTTGTTGCGCTGGGGGCCGCGGGTTTGAATCCCGCACGGAACAAGTATTTGTATGGCCTGCAAATAATTGTTCCGGGTCTAGATGTTTGTCCTTGTGCAATTTATGTTTGTAAACTGCCTCCACGACACAGGAGAAAATTCTTGTATGGGGGTGACGTTTTTCTAAAAAAAAAAAATTAACTATATTATACTTTTTACTTGCTAGTTAAAGCATACATTTTTTTAATCGTTAATCCTGTTTTGGCTATTTTATTCATTATTCCTTTCAGGTTGCTGGTTTCTAGTTGTAGTAAGATCTGGTGTCTTCGATCTGTGTCAATACGAGTAAGTAAGTTACTGCAATTCCGCGATGTCCAACTTAAAACAAGTTCAATTTTATCTAATTTTATGAGACCTCTTGTCTGCACTTTCATATGATGACGAAACAAACTTTCATTGGCCAGCAAACGATGTAAAGAGCTATGATGTCCGAAATTTTCAACGACCGGCCTTGCAATTTATTTATGGTCATTGCAAAGGCAAGGCACGGGTAATTGTAGACACTTAAAATCGAATAGCGAATCCGTTGGAATCATTGGTATATCAGAATCCAGACATTCTCTCCTTTGTTTTTTCCCTTGATGATATTTGCCTCGATGACGTTATTCATTAGCTTTTTCACAGGCAGTCTCTTTCCATTACACAGTCGAGGTTTATTATTTTACCTACTTTTAATTGTAAGTTGTGAGGTGGTAGTCCAAGCAAATCCAGGGAATTTAAAAACTCTGTGGGATAGTTGCCTACATCATCCTGGTTTGTAACTATGAGGTGTGAGGTTCAAATTGATGAGAAATTACGTGGTAATGCGTGGTTTTAAATTGGTGTAAAGTGGACTGTAATAGGTAGTTGGAATTGGATTTCTTTGAAACTTGCAACTGACACATAAAACTAAAGGTACACAACTGGAGTACGCCGGCAGCTTCTCTTCGTACTTGAGGTTGATACTCGCGTGGTACACTCCTAGTTTCTTGCGCGATTTACACTTCTTTGATACAATTCACGGCCGTGATTTTAAGTGTATGATAATTAAATAGAGATAGCGAGCGTGACACAATATACTTCCGCGTGCGGGCGTGTTTTTACTTAGACTCCTTTTCTACCCGGTTGTTGGTCACAAGAAGGAATGAATGGAATGAATGAAAGGTATTTTATAGGAAATCTGATTGGTCACTGACTAAAAAACGCGGAAAATTTCAATTTGAGAATTGGCGGTAGCATTACGTTTTAAGTAGAGTATGTCATGAAATCCAAAACTGAGGGCTTTTTTAATAAGCGGTGCCTGCGCGAACTCGGTACAATGCAACAAATCCGCGTCGTTACAAAGTTATGTTGCATAGCTGTACGTGTTCACGGCGCTTGTGGCCTCGCTTTGTCTTTGTCGAACGTTGAGACAGTTTGAAAACAAAACTGTTTAAATAATCTGAGTTGGTGCTGATTTTTCAATCATCAGATAAAAGTTACCCATGAAATAAACTTTTAGCTGACTAAATACAAGTGTAACAAATGAACTTTTGTAATACAACTATAATTTTTAATTTGTTAATATTGTAATTTATCCTACGAATAACTTTTCAAAAAATCAAATAATGGAAAATCGGCCCTTAATGACATAATACTCATATAACGGTGATATGGAATGTCATTATATTTTTTATGATGCTTTATTTCATAGTTCGCCCAACCCTTGTTTAAACAACTTAGCATTATTGCTAATAAAATTAATAGTTTAACGCGCGTTCCGCCCCGACCTTACGCAGTAATATATAAGTCTATACGATTTATGTTTTGTACGTGGTAGAGCCATGATGTAGTTGTTCTGGTTGCAGCTCGAATGGGATCGACCGGAGAAACACCACGCACTCGCGGACTACGAGCCAGAAATGGCAGCATACTGGTACTCTACAATACATAGCGGTATGTATTACGCGTATGAACAGGAGACCCTACTTACTGGTAACGAGGTACTCCATCTTAGTCCTCAGGTGTGACAATGTATTTGAGTTTATAATACTGTGTTCTATAGACTGTGACAAAGGAGCTGTCACCATTACTTTAATAAAAACGAGAAAGAACATCCAACAAAGTTGACCCTCGCCATTCTAATCGTAGGATGGCGAGGGTCAACTTTTCTGCCGTTAACTGTTTCCCACTTCTTCGGTCAACAGTTGTCACAAGTGCGTAACGATTGTCATGGTAAGTTTTATTGTTAAAAGAAAATTAATATTTTGATCTGCTGAAATCTTATTACCTGTAGCTTGCATATTTTTAACGCTTAGGGAATAAGGAACTTGAAACAAAATTACAGACATTTACTTGGAAAGACCACCATCATTTCCAAATTCAGCAGTGGACTCATAGGCTTTAATGGATAGATGGATAGATGGATAGAATAAACCACGTTTTACACATTGGTAGTCTAGACGACCGATTACAATTGTGGTCACCAAACTATGTTAACTTATGTATTTCAAAAGCCATAAAGAAATACATAAGCTAAAATAGTTTAAACAATATTCCCTAATATTTAGGAACTCATCAATTGTTGTGTATTGAGAAAAAATTTCATTGTCATTTGATCGATGGTCTTTTGTCCATTAGAATCTTTGAAAGTTTTCTTTTGATTTTATTATATCCTTTAACAATATTTGCAGAAAGAAGCCCGCCTTTGCCTTCCGACAAAAATAAAACCTATTAATCATCGGGATTTCGAATTTTCCCTTATTTTTCTTTGAAATGTGATTGTGTATTGAAAGTAATACAAAGATTAAAATTAAAATATTTTACGGGTACGAACTTCAGAGCAAACCAGTAACTGGGCACTTTATACACAGTCGACTGACTCGTTCTTTAAAATCGACTGTAAAGTGTATATGTCATTCTTTTTCATCGCATGTATCTAAGGGCTATTAAAAACAGACAAGAAAAGCTTATAAAGGACACCATAGTGCTCATAGAACGTCAAGTCACTGATGTTGTAGAAGGTTCCAATATATTTTCTGACGCCTGAACGGTCAGGTAATTGTACTTGAAATCTTAGAAGTTAGAAGGCGGACGTGAGTAGAATACTAAACAGTTCGTCGGTCTTGTTCAAATTATAAATGTTATCCAGAGTGTTTATCCCCGTAACAATCATATTATATAATATACTAGCTGGCCAGGCAGACGTTGTTCTGCCCTTTCCGACGACCATTTGCTTTCCTAAAAAAACTCCTGAAATTAGCAATAAAAAAAAAACTTCAGGGTCACTTATCGGGATAAAAACTATCCTATCTCTCAAGTTGGACCAAACTGCACACAGAATGTAAAATTTAATTGAAATCAGTTCAGTAGTTTAGTAGTTCATCGCGGACAAACAATGTGACACGTAATTTGTATATATAAAGATAATTTCATATTATATTATATATCGTACCAGACAGTTTAAATAGGAAATCCTCCATCTGATAATAAATTATAGTATATTTTACTATTCTCATTTTTCTCTTGAACCACTTTACCGTTTTTAGTATTTCAAGGTACATCGATAAAACAATATACTGTAAAAATTTAAGTACTAAACCGCAGATCGTAGAGACCTAAAACTTGCAGAGTGTGTTCTTTGTATGACACTGGAGTCCGGTAAGAAAGGATTTACCGAAATTCTACCCCTAGGTGGGTGAAAAACTGGGGCAAAGCTTGCATGAGATAACGTGATTCCTTGGTCCAATCTACATCAAATTTTGCCTAAACATTATTTAACAGAATTGATGGCAGACGTGTTTCGTATTTTATTGAAACTCATCGGCTAACGGGGTTTAAAAGGGGTCTTACTCCTTAGTGGTTTTGATTTAAATTACATTATATTTTGACACATGTTTGAAAAATCAAAACTTTGAACTCACATAAAAGCTTGGTGCAATGCAATACTCTTTAAAATTGGAATGTCAAATATAAAAGAATATTTAAATCGGATTAGAATTCGAAATATACATTTTATTTGTTCTTGGGTTATTTGAATGAAAACTTACCTTATACCTTGACTTTCCTTCGAAAATTCCTTGGAAATCTCTTAGATTACCTACTTAGCAAATATTTGCGATTACTGTATAATTTGTTTAGAATTTCATTTTCACAATTTCATTAGAATATTTTGAGTGTAATTATTTTAATTTATTTTTAATTTGTTGTTATAATAATTTAATAAGATCCCTTGGGTTTGATTTGTTAGTGAATAACATAGGTTTTTAGTTTTAATTGTAAAAATATCTGTGTGTGATTTGTTGTGTATAATAATATAGTTTTCTTATTGTTTGTTATTTGTAGTAGTTTGTCTTAGAAGTTTAATTTAGTGTGTATTGTTTTTCGCAATTTTCTTATATATATATATATAAATTTATCAAAGTCTGTTTTTAAAAATGGGAGAAAAGTTGGTTAATATCAATGGGAAATTATTAACGTTACTATTATACCAATAGTGGGGGACGGCGCATGCCTTTTCCGTACGCTTTCTTATTTGTTGTACGACACACAAGAACGCTCAATAGATATTCGTAAAGAAATTGTGCGTTATGTGATGAACAATTGGTATGAATTTGCTCTTATGTCTCACAACCGTCATGGTAACAATCATGGGACAAAAGAAGAGTATATATTAGATATGTTACAACACTCTACATATGACGGTTTTTGAGAGTAAGTTGCAGCCGGTCAAATATACCCATTTGTATTTGAAGTGGATCCAAATGGCAATCTGTATGCCAAATTTGGTACAGAAGACCAACCCATCAAAAGGTTACCTTTTTCCCATGATCTTTCTAATGATCACTTTGATACTACATATATGGATATAATAAAACCGATGAGGGTCCAATAGCCAAAAGACGACGCATTGAAATGGCTGTATCTCCGATGTTTACTTCACTGAGTATCGTTAGCTAATTAGTGACCGTCAATATGGTTTTCGTCGGGGTCGATCAGCTGGTGATCTTCTGGTCTACTTGAGTTATAAATGGGCTGAGGCAGTAGAGTCCAAGGGGGAGGTATTGGCTGTCAGTTTGAACATTGCGTAGGCCTTCGATCGGGTTTAGCACAAAGCACTTCTTTCAAAGCTCCCTTCTTATTGTGCAACTGGATCACGAGCTTTTTTGCAGATCGGAGCCTACAGCTCGGAGTCTACAACGACCTTGATGGTCGTTGTAGACGGTGCATGCTCCGACTACAAGCCTATTAATGCCGGTGTTTCACAAGGCATATCAATGATATGTTGAAAGCTGGTAGCATTCATTGCTATGCAGACGACAGTACTGGCGATGCCTTATACACCGGCTTGCCAATATTTCTCGGGAAAACGTGGCCGAGTGCCGGAACAAACTTGTGTTCTAAGTCGAGTTTTTGTTGAACAAAGTCTCAGATTGGGGGTGACTAAATCTAGTTCAGTTTAATCCTCAGAAGACACAAGTTTACGCATTTACCGCTAAAGAGAACCCCTTTGTCGTATCTTTTCAGTTTCAAGGCACTCCCCATGTTATCTCAGCCAGTATCGGAATCCTCGGCGTCGACATATCGAGTAACGTGCAGTTTCGTGGTCACTTTGAAGAGAAGGCTAAATTGGCCTTCTCTTCTAATTGACCACAGAACGTGAACAAACGTGACAAGGCAAAGTGGCAGAGCGGGACAGTATTTCATGCCGGCACACCGCCTGCAACTTTACAAGGCGCAGGTTCGGCCTCATATGGAATACTGTTCACATCTCTGGGCTGGAGCTCCCCAGTGCCAGCTCCTTTCATTTGACTGCAGCCAGCGCAGAGCGGCTCGAATCGTCGCATTTACCACAGGGAGTGCTCTGCTCTGAATTGTTCGGATTAATCTCAACCGCCAAATTTCACGAACGCACATCGTGGTAAAACTTTTGATACCATCCACACCATCTAGATGCTTGGCGTTCCACCACAGTTCTTACAGGCATATTTTGTTGGTGAGGACGATAGAGAAATTCAATTGAGATGCAATAACTTTCTTTGTGTATACCCTGGCTTGGTAAGGCAATTATAAATATTGCTACATACTCATATTGTATACTTAAGAGAGTTAAAGCTAGCCCTGGACAAAAAATCAGCTATGCCAAATACAATTAAAGTTGTTATAAATGTTGAAAGAGACCCTACAAATGGCCACAGTGGACGGTATAATTAACCTACGTCAAATGAAGTTACTTTAGCTATTCTCGGACAGCAATCTTCTGAGTGGGATATCGTAATTGAGAGCCATGATAACACATTGAATCGAATAAAGGAAATCCATCGCTCATAAGATGCATACCTACTTTTGTTTTGCTACGGCGAGGATGGATACTCCATTTTTATACTACAGTGCGATCCTAAGACCAAACAATCGCTTAAAAAATGGCATCTGCTGCAAGGTTTTAATCTTACCGTATAATGATTAGAAAAGGAGAAGATAATCATCTACTATATTTTCGTTCGCTGTTTAGCCAGTTTTTAATTGGCATGTTTGCGAAAATCGAGAAGGAAATGTTGAGTTATATTAGGAACAATCAGATGCAGCATAGAGCGGACACTTATACAAATGCACTTGCAAAATACGATAAAGAGACAAGACGTTGATGCTGATCAGCTGGGTCAAAAGGTGGTGCTGCCTTCTTCTTTAATTGGAGGGCCACGCTATATGCATGAGCGGACACACGACGCCATGACGTATACGCCACTACGGTCGTCCCGATCTCTTTATAACATTTACTTTCAATCCTCGATGGGAATAAAAAATGGAGATGTTTTTGCTGTGCTGTGGCCTCTACACCGGCGTGGTGGAGTTGCCGATGTATAGCCTGCACCCAGAGCTTGACTGTATGATGATCATCGTCAATTATCAGCGGGTTCTTGAATTCTTCCTCCATGTCGCAGACCGCTCGAATACGGCTTCTAAGCCGTAGTGTGCGGTTTATTGACTCGACGCTGAGCTGGCGAAGGTGGCTCTCTTTGTTGATTGGCTTCCCGCTGTTTAGGCTATCTATTTCTTCCGCAAAGGTTTCTTCTTGGGAGGACCGCATCAGGAGTTCTTCAGCTGTTTTAAGCGGCTCAGCTGTGACCATTAGCGGCTTTATGTCTTTTGGCGACCGCTTCTTTGTCGTCGTGTGCGCCTGATATTTTACTAGCTTTGTTATATTTCCAATTGGGATCAGCCTCTTTATTCTTCTTTGTTCTTTTGTAGTTGACTCTCTGTTTGGTGGTTCTGCAGAGTTGAATGAACTGTAGAACACGTGCGGTTGAATATCGGAGTTGGTCCCAGTTGAAGAACTTCGCTGGACCAGGTAGACCTTCTGCAAGCTTCAATATTCCTTTGTTGCTCATGTAATGTATCTTCTCTTCGTCGGTAGGTTCTTCCGCTGTTGCTCTTGCAGTTTCTGTCGGCCAGGAGTCTACTGTTAGGTATAAGAAGTCAGGTCCTTTGAAGCATCGATGGTCTTTATTAAATGCTGCTGGTACGTCTCGTGTGGCGTCGTCCACCACGTTCAACTTTGTCGGAACGCAGCGCCAGTCGTTGACTTTGGAACTCTCTCTATTGCGGCTAGATAATGAGCTACGTAGGGCTTGTATGAACTTGACCCTGTCCGTATCCAGCTTAGTACTGTCTTGCTGTCCGTCCAGAATACTTTGCGGTCAGGTTTCCTCTCTTGTTCTTCGACCACTGTTTCTGCGAGTCTGGTGTCCATGACTGCTGCCTGCAGCTTCAATCTTGGGATGGACGTCAATTTTAACGGTGCCACCTTTGCTTTTGCCATAATGAGGGATAGGTGGACCTCGCCTACTGCTGTTACAGCTCTCCAAAAGAGAACCGCAGAGTAGGCTGACTCGCTGGCATCGCTGAAGACGTGGAGTTCTAGGGAGGCCGCTTCGCTGTAGTGAAAATATTGCCGCGGGACTGCTACTTCGTGGAGGCTTTTCAGATCTTCCATCCACATTTCCCACTGCTCCACCAGGTCTTCGTCGATCTTGTCGTCCCATGCTGTTCCTCTACGCCAGACTTCCTGGAGGAGGTGTTTTGCCCTGATGGTGATAAGTGAGGCGAATCCGAGCGGGTCGAAGAGCGACATCACTATTCTCAGTGCTTCCCTTTTCGTCGGCTGCTTCCCTTCTAGGAGTGTTGAGGGTATTCTGGCTAAGTTGAGGTTGAAGGTGAGTTCGTCATAGTTGATCTTCCAGACAACACCCAGAACTCGTTCCGTCTTTTCTTCTGTTTTGTTCCATATCTTCTGTCTGGTTGTCTTCTCCAAGTGTCTCTAGGAGTGACGCTGAGTTCGATTTCCACTGTTTCAACTCGAAACTGGCTTTCATGTGCACGGCTCGTACACTCTTCGTGATGCGTTTGGCATCTTCGAGGATTCTGAAGCTGTCCAAGTAGTCGTCGACCTAATGCTTCTTTATGATAGCCGCTGCGGCTTCTGGGTGAGTTTCCCCGTGCTGTTTGGCGTTCAGGTTCTTGACGTAGATTGCTGTCGAAGGCGAACTCGATGCTCCGAAGATTAAAGATGTCATTCTGTATTTTTCCGGAGGTTGGTTGTATCGTCGATCCCCACGCCACAGGTAACGCAGTGCATCCCTGTTTTGTGCTCGCAACTTGACTTGCATGAACATCTCCTTGATGTCCGCCGTAACCGCGATCATGTGTTGCCGGAAGCGCATGACGACACCTGGTAGCGATTGTAGTAGGTCAGGCCCTTTGAGTAGCATGTCATTAAGTGCCACCCCTTTGGTCTTGGCTGCGGCATCATGTACCACCCGCAACTTCTCTGGTTTCATTGGGTTGACTACTGCAAAGTGAGGTAGGTACCAAGTCTTGTCAGCTGTCTTCTGTTTTGGGGCAGGTTCGGCGTACCCCTTTGCGATGAGAGCGTCCATTTGTTCCACGTACTTCTTCTTTAATGTAGGGTCACAATCGATCTTCTTTTCTATATTGAAGAGCCTCTTCAGCGAGTTTTCGTAGTTGTCTGGTAACTTGACATCGTCTTTGCGCCAGAGAAGACCGGTCTGGAATCTTCCTACTTCTATCTTTGTGGTGGTCCTTTCCAAGACACGAAGTGCTTGTTCTTCTGGATCAGTCTTCGGTCTCTTGGGTTTTATGCAGACTGCGTCCATCTCGAAGTATCGCTTCACAAAGTCTTCTAGATTCACGTCTGGATCCTCTGCGATATGTGACACGAAATCGATGTTCTGTCGGAAGTTTCGTGTCTGGCTTCCGTGGAGTACCCAACCTAGTGGCGTGAGAGATGCCACTGGGTGGTTCTTGTCTCCTCTTTTTACTTCTGATGTCAGCAGAAGATGCCAGTTATCTTGACCGATCAGCACTCGTGGCTTTGCGTTTGTATATTGAGATGTCCTTGAATATCAGAGACGTGTCGACACTCTTCTACTAGTTCCTGTGGAACCCGTTTAGATGAGACTTGCAAGTTCTTCACTGTGCGTGCTTGTATTTGCTCTTCATGATCGTTGAGCTCTTTTAGTTTGATGGTGACTCTCCTTGATGCAGACTCCGTTACTTTCTTGTCGTTGATGGTTTCTATCTTCAGTGGGTCTATGGGGCCCGTTGCTCCGACGCTTGTTACTATGCTATCGTCGATTACTACGATATGCTATCCTAGATTTACTTTTGCTTCTGTATCTTCCGACTTATTTTCGTAGTGCAGCATCTTGTGGTGGGAGTATTTGCAGCTGTTGACATTACATGATTTGGGTCGGCAGTGGTGTGTCTTGTTCCTATAGCGAAGACACCTGAAGCAGAGGCGCTTGGACTTGGCCATGTCCCATCTTGCATTTGCATCTAACTTCTTGAATTGTTCACATTCTGTGGCATTGATGTGCCCCGTATCTTCACATACGACGCACCTTGGTATGTGTGTCTTCTCAGTCACGTTCTTGATCCTTTGGGTCTTCCTTTGTGGTTCGGCTGTAGTAGGCGGTGTCATCTGTTCGGGCAGCGCGTAGAGTCCACACAATTTTGCTTCCCTTTTGAAGAACTTCTCTATCTTGATGAGGCAAGGGTCTTCACGTGGCTGCATGGCTGAGAAGTCGTAGTATCTATAAGGCAGAGTTGGCGTCAGTTTGTCTACTATTGTCTTGGCAAGTTCAGGATTGTACATGTAGTTAAAACAACCCAAAGTCTTCAGTGTTGCCACTACGTTGGAGACCTTGGTGGCGAATATGCATATGTTTCTTGGTGACTCAGTAAGGCGCGGCAGACCTCTAAGCGTCTCCATCTCCAGCATGGCTATTGACTCTGGTCTTCCAAATCTTGACTCCAAAGTCTTCATTACTTCAGCCGGGTGTGTTGGTCATAAGTAGACCTTCAACTGCTCCCTTGGTCTTCCCTTTCAAGTTTCTTCTGAGTCGATTCGTATTTTCAACTGCGCTGAATGTCGCTTCTGTCTCGTAGTAGGCGGCGCGGAAGGGCAGCCATTCCTGATGAGAACCACTGAAGAATGGTAACTCGACGAACTTAGGTCGTTGGGCGGCGCTGAGAGCCCGAGTGATGGATTCAGCCAGGAGGGCTACGTCAGTTTGACCTCCCGCCGGTGGTTGATGTGTTTTTTCATGCTTTTGCTGCCTTGGTTCTTGTATAATATCAAAGATATTACTATTATAAAATACTTTTCCACTATCGACGAAGGTGTAAGTGATATCTTTTTTTGGTTGCTCCTGGTGGAACAGTCAAGACTGTTCTATTAAATTTACTGTTGACCAAGTTAGAATCAATCACCAAGACGCGCCAGATGGAGAACCAACTCCAGCTTGCGCTCCAAGAACTTAAGGCATCCAGGGAGCAGTGTGAACTTTTGCTTAAGGAAAGGGATGATAATGAAAAAGAAATAGTTAGCATAATTGCCAAAAACACACAATTGAAATGTGATATGGTTAAGTTAGATACAGGATACACAAGTGTTATAAAAGAAAGAAATCAGCTACAGGGAATGGTTAATGAGTTTGACCGATGCAGCAAGGAATATGAGGAAGCCCTCAGGTTCATTACTGCATTGAAGTTACAGTTGAATGAGGTTAATGAGCAAATAATACAATTTAAAACATATATAGATAATCTTAACGCCTCCCAGACTCAAAGCCTGTTCTCTGAACTTGTGCAATGTAATACTTCAAGAATTTTACAGCAATCTGCAACAATAGTTGACTGGTGACGACTCTTCCACTTCAGGAAACTCAGTGAGGATTAATTGCAGTAAAACCAAATTGAAGAAGTATATAAAAGTTAATAAATACATAAGGAAAGTACAAAAATTAATAAAAAATAAGATAAATAACAAAAATTGTGTTAATTTATGTAAACAAAAGCAAGCATTGATATATGAACTTAAGTTGTATTCAATTGAGGTGACTATCATAAGAAAATGTTATGAGGCTGACGTAGAGTGCCTTAAATCATAAATATTTTCTCTTACAAATTCCCTTCAAACTGTATTCAATAAATATAAATCAGCCCAAAACGAAATGAAAGAACACATACTGGCTATGGATAATCTGGTAAAGACATGTAAATACAATGAGGAGCGTTTTGACTCCTTAGTTAAACATCAATGTGAGTGTCAGCATTCAATACGAGCTTCTTCAGAGTCGGTGTGTGCTGATAATATTATACCACCACCAAAACTCTATGACACTGCCATAGCAGAGGAGCTTAAAATAAAAAAATAACTCAAATATTAACAAAAATAATATAGTTGTGTATAGCGATGACATAGGAAAAAATCTAGGCATAACTTTAAATTACTCTTTAAAGGGACAAAAAATTACAAATTGCTGCATGCCTGGAGCATCTTTTGGTGACATCTTAAATAAAATTATACTTACTAAATTTTGCCCAAATAGTACAATAATAATTTTTCTTGGTAGAAGAGGCAGTGTAAACAACAAACAGTTATTAAGATATATTGAGCAACTTAATAACTTAAATGTACACAAAATTGTCTTTTTCACACAGCCTTACATACAGGGATTGACACAGGAAAATAATCTAAGACATAATTTAAATATACAAATGAATAATTTAATATGTAACAATAATTTAAATTGTAATGATAATAATGACATATTTCATTTAGTTGATATAAATAATTTAATAAAAAAGTTTTGGACAAAAAATAGGTATTACCTATCCAAATATAATTTATGACTGATAGCAAATGTGCTATCTTATTATTTACTTTTTAACTCAGCCAAGTTTTTGGCTACCAAAACTGCTTTTATTGGGCAGGATAATTATTTGACAATTAATTTGGAATCAGTTCCAACTAATTTAAATTAGTGAATGCGACAATAGAGGCAATCTCTAGCAATAATAAGAGTTTAATTAACTTTGAATTCAGCCCACAAATAAGTAATAAAAATTGTTTACACCTGGTGCATCAAAATATACAAGGCATAATGGGCAAAGAATTAGAAGTTGAATTGTTTTTAAATAGTAACAACATACATATCCTTTGTATTACTGAACATTGGCTAAAAGATTATAATTTCATGTTTAATTTCAGAAATCACCAGGTGGTCAGTTCCTGCAATAGAGAAAAAGTTTACGTTGTGGCTCCTTAATACTAGCAGATAAATCATTATTATATAAAGAACGTAAGGATATAGTGAGCCTCTCTGTTGAGCGAACTATAGAAATAGCTTGTGTCGAGCTCGAGCACCTCTTTGTTGTAAGTGTTTACAGACTCCCATGTGCTACTTCTGACTATTTTGAAAGGATTGTGGAAGAAGTTTTGCTCAAACTTAGAAAACAGAACAAGTCTGTTGTAATATGTGGAGACTTTAAAATCAATCTCCTTGAAACTTCTTCCATTAGTATTAAGTTTAGCTCATTGTTTAAATCGTATAATCTTGTGAATTTATTCTTAGAACCTACACGTATTGCTGGGCCTAGTGCGACGTGTATAGATAATATTTTTACAGATGTTAAGCCCTTGCATAAGTCAATTATTCAAAATATAAGCTCAAATTACTGTGGACAGTTGGTATCATTGCCTTACATACACAAGAAACAGAAAAATAAGAAAGTTGTGTTTGTTCCAGTAAATGAACATCGCTTGGAGAGGTTTAGAAGTAATATAATAAAAAGACTTCCATCACTTTCATTTAAAAACAGTGCTAATTATTTGTATGGTACGTTTTTTAAAATTATAACTTGTGAATTTAGTAGGATATTTACTTCTAAAACTTTGTCTTTTAACAGTCGCAAATCATTTAATGAATGGGTGACAGTAGAAATTTATAAGAGTAGGCGAAAGTTATACGAGCTTTATAATGAAAGATCATATAATAGTAGTGTTATATTTAGAGATTATGTAAAAACATATTCTAAAATATTTAAAAAAGTGTGCGCCACAGCTAAGACTTTACATTTAAGTACCAAAATTAAAACTACATCTAACAAAATTAAAATGACCTGGAGAATAATAAATAGTGAAACGGGCAAGGTCAAACCGCGCAACTCGGATTTTCAATTGAATATTAACAATAATTTAACTCGATCTGATCAAGAAGTTACTATGGCTTTTGAGAAACATTTTACTGATGTTCCTTTTTTGACAACTAAATCATTAAACTCTTCTCCTACTGTCGCCGAATCATTACTCAAACAAAATGTAAAGGCTTGTTCAAATACTTTTAAATTCCATAGAGTACTGCCAAAAGATATCGTTAAATATTTTAAAACTATTGATGTTAAGAAAACGGCAGATTTATGGGGATTTCCGTTAGAGTTATTTTATCTATAATAGATATAATAGCACCTTATCTAGACACTATATTTAATACAAGCGTCGAATCTGGTGTGTTTCCTGATTTAATGAAACATAGAAAAGTCATACCTTTATTTAAATCTGGTAGTACATTAGACCCCGATAATTTTAGACCAATTTCTGTACTACCAACATTTAGTAAAATTTTTGAAAAAATAATTTTAGGTCAAATGTTAAGTTTCTTTCATATTAATAAATTGCTACATAGAAATCAATTAGGTTTTACAAGGGGTCGCTCGACAACTGACGCTGGAGTTGAGCTTATTAAACATATTTTTTGTGCATGGGAGAATTCAGAGGAAGCTTTGGGTATATTTTGTGACCTTTCCAAGGCCTTCGACTGCGTTCACCATGAGACATTAATCAGGAAGCTACAGTACTATAGTGTCAAGAACACAGCGCTTAAACTTTCATATTTAAGTAATAGAATGCAGAAAGTTATTATCAATGGTAAAAGTTCTTCCGGCTCACCTGTACTAATGGGTGTCCCTCAGAGCTGGATTCTCGGCCCATTCCTATTTCTAGTGTATATGATATGTAATGACTTACCTTCTCTTGTAGAGGATAATCATGATATAATATTATTTGCTGATGCTACTTCCTTGATTTTTAAACTTAAACGTCGATCATTTAAATGTGACGAGGTGAATAATGCTATATCAAAATTAGTGCATTGGTTTAACGTTAATAATCTACATTTAAACGGAAATAAAACTCAATGTATTAAATTTATAACAACGAATGTTAAAAATCTGAGTACCAATGTGTTTTTAAATGGGGAAGAACTGAGCCCTGTTGAATCCACTGTTTTTCTTGGCATCACTCTCGAAGCAAAGCTTCAGTGGGGCCCCCATATATCCAAACTAGCAAGCAGATTAAGTTCTGCAGCCTATGCTGTAAAAATGATTAGAGGTCTCACTAGTGTCGAGACAGCTAGATTAGTTTATTTCAGTTATTTCCATAGCATAATGTCTTATGGGATTTTGCTATTGGGGAAATGCGGCTGATTCAGAAACTATTTTTGTTTTACAGAAGAGGGCCATTAGATCTATTTACAACCTAAAACCGAGAGAGTCCCTTAGAGATATATTTAAAGAAATAAATATATTAACTTTGGCCTCTCAGTATATTTACGAAAATTTAATGTATGTTCACAAAAACAAAGGTAGTTTTAGTAAAAAAAGTGATGTGCATTCTGTAAACAGTAGGAACAAACACAAGCTAGTGATACCAGTTTCTCGACTCCACAGAGTCAGTAATTCTTTCTTGGGGCAATGTATACGCTATTACAACAAGGTCCCGGAAAGTGTACAGGCTCTCTCTATTAGCAAGTTTAAATGTTTTGTTAAGTTGAAACTGTATAAAAAGGGTTATAATAGTATAAATGAATACATGGTTGATAATAACCCCTGGGAATGAGGTGATCGCTTCTAAGCTGTTTCTAAAATAAATTTTGTGCTTATATAGTTTGTACAACCATTATTGTAAAATTTGCTTTAAAAAAAATCCGCTGGGTTTCTTACTGGTTCTTCCCAGGACAGAGGCTTTTTTTCGAACCAGTGGTAAAGTAAAAAAGTGACTTTCAATAAGAATTACACATGTGATCTATATTGAATAAAAAATTATTCTATTCTATTCTATTCTCGACACCTACTGAATATAATTGTGAATCGCTTAGATCATTGAGGGACACATATATAAAGACCCACTCAAATATCCACAAAAAATCATCAAAATCGGTGCAGCCATTTTCGAGTTTTAGCGATTATTATACATATATAGAGATTTATCACAACGTTGTCTAAAAATGTTAATTTTGGATATCGTTTGCAAAACATCTATTTTTATGTTTAGTTCTTGATGAGTGTACTACTGAACCATGACCATACCTAGAACTTGAAAAATCTTGTTTTTGAACATACTTACCCACAATCCCCCGGAGAGTGCCATAAAATTCACAACATTAGATAATTTAATTTGTCAATGAACAGTAATTAATACGCTTATGATGGAGTTATAATCAGTTTTACAATAATTATATTTTTAAGTTAATATTTACGTAAGTTACAATAAGGAATATGAAGCAGTAAGCAGGGATGGCTGTGATAGCATTTAGACAATGTACTCAGCGGATTAGTTACATATGGAGTAGGTATACAGCTAATTATCAAGTCGGGAAATCTGCCATCGTTATTAGAAATGCAGTTGGCTTGATTCATATTATATATAGAGATTAATTCTATAAGATCTAGACCATTAGATGTTATGTAATTTGAAGCACACTTTTAGCTACAGTGTAGTCTGTATTTTGCGTAGTCTGCCTTCCGTAGTGTAATTATGTCTTGAAATTTCAGCGACGACTTGCTTTGTTCACCACGTAAAATGACATTAGAATGCTCCATTTGGCTATCATCCATGACTTTACTCATATCACTCCATCGTAATGTGGTGTTAGTATTATAAGACTCTGGTTGTTTGTTGCGACATCAGGGCATCTCCTATAAGACTTGTATCTCCTTAAACAAAGTTTGTGTGTCACGTTAGCACTATCAATGTTATATCTTGATTTGCAAGCACAACAAACTAATAGTTCTTTCTTCAGCAACGTATTCTTATGTACCGCGCATTCTTTTGTAGATAATACCATCGTTATAATAACAAACGTTTTGTTATTTACTTGTTTCATAATAGTTAAGTTACTCAAGAGTCAAGGATGCGGCTAAAGGGTCACAAGCGCAGTGAATATCGTGTCGATTATGTATTTTATTTACTAATACACTGACTTCACGGTTAAATAATACTTTTATAGTGTTATTTTTTATATTTTTAAATGGATTTCTTATATTTATTCAATGAAACACCGCTAACTTCTCTACTAGCTACTGGGAATACCTTGACAGGAAATCCCAAAAATTCATCTTTTCAAGACCCAGAATTCGAAACAGGTTTCTCATGATCAGCCATCACGCTTACGTAAAACAAAAGCTATATATCCTTACACGTTTAGAAGTAGTCTTAAAAAAGAAATCAAAAAGCGGTATAATTATATACCTGTTTTGCTTTCTTCTTTTCATCAACACGTCAATGTCCACTGCTAGACAAGGGCTTCTTAAGGATTTACCTTAATCGTCATGCTTGGCAGGTAGTAGTTGGATCGCAGTACCAGAAGTCTCACATTTTTGATGTTGCCGACCGTATTCGGACTGAGTATTTTACTTCTGGCACTAACAAGGTGTTTCACCACTGTGCGATTTATTAGCAGTTTTCTTCCTCGCACAACTTTCTTGTGGAATCAACTACCACCAGCGATTTTTCGACTTAGAGACCTTCAAGAAAAGAGTACTACTCTTTATCAAAGGCTGGTAACGCATCTGCAATTCCCCTGGAGTTGCAGTTGTTCATGGCGGCGGTAATCACTTACTATCAGGTGAGCCGCATGGTCGCTTACCCCATGTTTTGTTTTTGTTTTTCATTTTTTATTTTAAAAAATACCGCCATCTATCGAAAGCTATAAGATATTTCAGGATTTTACCATAATCGTTTCTAGCTATACCTACGAGACGAAATGGGATAATGAATTCCAATGATATATAATATATATTTGTAAATTAGTTATAGGCCTTCGTCTACTCAATCACTTCATCAACGCGGCGGACTAAGGCTCTACCCTTGAGAAATAGAGGAGGCCGGAGCCTAGCTTTAGGTTGAATAACTATGGAACTTAACTTTTTGCAATAAAATATGATTATTTAGGAATTTAAAAAGACTTACTTGCAATTTGTCTTGGCCTCGGAGGGAAAAAATATGAATATCAGAAATAACTCATGAAATCTTAACCTACTCGATTTTGTGAGACTATTATTTCCCCTGAAAGTCTTATATGGTATGACGATAAACAATAAGTTCCTGGTAGAGCCTTCGAAATTGGCAGCAATTAACATAAAGGAATATTGGAAATTTTACACATCGGTAGTTTTCCCTGAAGTCTTCTAATTCCTGCGCGTGGAGGTTCGACATAATTCCAGAGAAATTTTCAAATAATTATGGCAAAAGGCTTATTTGGGTTACAGTAACATGTAGTTTTAATGTTTGCTTACGCAGCAAAGATGAATCGACGTTAATACTTAGATAGTATTAACGTCAATTCATATTTCCTATTAATCTAATTATTGCAATATTCTACCCTAGTGAAACCAAGGCTAGACAGTCAGTTAGTAATTATAAAAGGTTAGTAGTTATCTACATAAATATTTCCATTGTAAGTGTATGAATACCATACTTTTATAACGTTACGAGTAGTTGAGTCTTCGATTCTGACCTTTACGAGTATAATGTAAATTACACAGAACCGTGGTTAGAAGTCAAATTGACTGAAGAGGTTAAACAAACGACGCGGTTAGGGAGTGGAAACTCTCCTCCGTTGAATATTAATCGGTTGCTGAATACGCTTTTATTTGCTCTTGTCTTTATCCGTGGAGTGTTGATCCCTCAGAATAAACCACAGTTTGAATCGTGTAAACGATATGGTTATTTAATATTAGTCATATTAGTTGGTAAGTTATGTCTTTTGAGGTAGCGATATTAATTAAAAACACGCATTTTAGATAAAACTAATTTTACGGATTTTATCGCGTATATTAACTTATTTTATATTCCCGACGTTTCGAACACTTTCCAGCACACATGGTCATGGGAGGGGGGGGGGGGGGATTGAGGTGTCTGACGTCCCAATGTCATAGTTAACCACGGCTACCTCCAGATGAAAAATTATTAATTTTTGTTCCGATCTACGCAGTATGAACTTACAGTATCTTGAAGTCTTACCGTTGTATGCTTGGGTTGGGATTTAATTTTATTAATTATGGGATCCCAAGCAGATGATAGCACCTATCTCTATTGAAATTAGGATGTTTTTTAATTTCAATGGCCTCGCGAATCATTCTTGGAAGGAATCGGTGTTCTTTAGCGGGGATTTGTGGTCTATCAAATCTAATGTAGTGACTATCTATCGTATTGTCGTGCAAAATTTGCTTGACGTGTTGGAGCTCGGCGGCCAGGTGTTTACTGTCACAGAACCCTCGTGCTCTCTGAAACAAAGATTTACCCACGGTAGCTAACTTTGAAGGATGGTGATGTGAATCACCGTTTAAATATTTATCTGTATGGTTCTTTTTTCAATACACAGTGTGGCTCAAGGTGTTATCAGGATTCCGAATTACTAACGCATCTAGAAAAGCTAAAGAATTGTTTGCCTCTAACTCCATTGTGAACTGTATTTTAGAATTAATGGAGTTAAGATGGTCTAAAAATGCAGTTACTTTATCTAAAGGTAAAATTATGAAAGTGTGGTCTACGTACCGCTTGTAGAATCTTGGGTTTACGGGAGAAGTAAGCAGGGCTTTCTCTTCAAAGTTTTCCATGAATATATCGGCGACAATGGGAGATACATTGGGACGTCATACACCTCAGTCCCCCCCGTGACCATGGGTGCTGGAAAGTGCTCGAAACGTCGGGAATGTATAATAAGTTGATATACGCGATAAAATCCGTAAAATTAGTTTTTATTTAAATGTGTAGTGTTTGCGTAAATATAAGAAATCATCACGCATTTTAGTTTAAGTGTATTTTACACCTTAGTAAAATACATTTGAACATTGTGACTATTACGTACGAATGTAATAATTTTCATAAGAATACACATTAACACCACGGTTTACTTTTTCATATATCATTTAACCATTTGGATTTCGTTGAAAGTGGGATGTTTAAATGTATTACACGCGAGACCTTTCTTTTGCTTTGTTTACATCGTATACGGACATGACAATATTTTTGAATGTTATGTTTTTCGGGTGTATAAATATGGATGGTCGTTATTATATTGGCTTCTTATATATTATACTCTTCTTCCAGCTTCACCCATTTTAAAATGAAAGTTTCGATAGTTAAAATTCATTTTCAAAGTCTTGAAGATTTATTTTATGGTAATATTAAAAATACGAGTATAACGTTGAAAACTAATATGGCATTTTTTGTAAAGTGCATTATTACGTAATTTTTTATGACGTAGGCACCTATATATATATATATATATATATATATATATCAACATCAATGGCGAGTACATCACTCACCTTCGATTTGCCGACGATATAGTCCTTATGGCAGAATCGTTGGAGGACCTAAGCACTATGCTCAATGACCTCAATAGTGCCTCCGAGCGAATAAGTCCTTAAATGCATGATTTTATTTTTAGACCGAGAAAAAATATATTTTGGAGCCATGAATATGCTGATTCAGGGAAAAATAATAAAAAAAATCGTAAATATTTTTTTTCATAGCTATTTTTATTAAAAACCATATGTTGCAGAACTACAACACCATGCACTCACTAAACAATAACTACATATGAAAATTTTTAAAACAATTTTTGGTCGTGGTAAGACAAAGAGCTACTCAACACTTCTCACACCTTGTTTGCGTGTATCCCTTGCATCCAGGCATTTTGCATCTGCTGCGAACACAATTACCAGGCCAGTGACCAACATTATCAGTTCTTATGTCCTTAGGAGGAATATGTTGAGCTGGTCCTCTCCTTTTCTTTGCTTGTATTTCCATTTCAACACTGTTGCTGGTACTTGGCCTTCCTCTTTTGTTGCAGAGTTCAAATGAGTTATTTACTTTGGCTAATACCTCAGCTAGTTCCAGTCTATAGTGACATAAGTTTAGAACTGATGAATTGGCTTCAGTTATTTTTAAATCTTTATACACAAGCCAAGAATTTATTACCGTCATGTCCAATAAGTGGTAAAAGATACGAAGATACCACTTTCGGCTTCTCATTGCAATTCGGTACCTCCCAATAAAGCTATCCATTAGGTCCACTCCACCCATATGGGCATTATATTCCTTAATTATATGTGGGCATGAAATTTTAATTCTAGTCTTATTTGCCTTGTCAAATCTTTCTACTTGGCCCACAGGTTCAGCTCCAACATACGAAGATAGAAAAGTTACAACTTTATTGTCCTTCCAAGTAACTGCTGTCACATCAATACCGTCAAATTCAGTCATCTGCTCTTCATAAGTTCCACGAGGAACAGATTTCTTCATCATTGTTTTTTTGTCCGGCAGTTTGCAGTTCACTAGCCTGTTAGATTGGACAGTACCTAGGCTATAGATTCCTTGTTTGGCAAGATAGGTAACTAAAGGTACAGAGGTGTAAAAATTATCAAAATAAATTATATGATTTATATGCCTTGGGACACCTCTAGCAAGCCGGACTACAACATTTCCCACTGGCCCAAAATCTGGTTCATCTGGAAGCCGTTCATTCTCTTGGCCAGTATATATTTCAAATTTATGAGCATAACCTTTCACGCTGCACATCACATATAATTTAAACCCCCACTTATGGGGCTTATTAGGTAAATACTGCTTCATGAAGTGTGCCACTTTCGTGGCACACATCTGTTCATCAATTGAGAGTTTTTGTTCCATAGGAACTAAAGCAAATTTTTCATTTAGATGGCTAATTATAGGCCTTATCTTATGGAGCCTATCATGTTATGGGTGTTCCTTGGGTAAATGTTTCTCGTTATTGTTGAAATGTAGAAATCTACGAATAGTCTCAAATCTGTTGACAGTCATTATGTCCTTGATTGGTTGAAAACCTACAGTATTTGACCAGTATAGCCGTACATTGGGATATTTTATAACAGACATGTATATCAGTATCGCCATAAACTTTCTTAGCTCAGTTTCAGACAAATTTAATGGTTTAGTCACATTTTTTTGAACGGAATACAAATTAGACTCTTCCACAATCCTTTGAACTATTTCTGATGTAATAAAATGTGAAAAAATACTATAGGGAGTACCAGTAGTAGCCTCATCCTTCAGTTCTGGTGGATATGTAGTGTCTCCATGAAAAGCTGTCTGGTCAGAATTCAAAACAAAATTTTTTACCTTCCATACGAGTCCTCTCATAGTTGCTCGGCGACTAGCTTGACTTGTTGAGGGGAATGGAACCTGTGGCACTTGATCATTTGCTGTAGCTTCATTTATCAATGGCGGGTCTCCTGCCATGAATGGATTATTATCGGGGTCATCATTTTCCTCTTCTAATGGACTCTCAAGATCGTCTCGATTTTCACAAAAATTCTCATGACCTTCTGTATCCGACTCCTCAAGATCATCTTCCGACCTCTCTCCATCATTTATTAGAGCTAAATACTCTTCTATTTGCTTTTGATTCAAGTTTGGCATCTGAAAACCAATAAAAGTGATAGTTAGAATCTAAACAGCGACATTTTCTAGTAAATGCATATTGTTGCAGATTTACAACAACAAAATAAACAAAATTTCCGAACACACCAAAAGTTTTTTTTATAACTTATAAATTGTACTGAAAAGAAGATGAATTATTACGTAAAATAACTAATTTTGTTTGAACTTACCTTCGAAAATCAAATAATTACACTGCAAAGCAAGTACACAATTTTCATCCCCTCCAAAATTACGATCGGCTTTGATTTGTCAATGTCAAGTTTAAATTTAACAGTCGTGAAGAAAAAAAGTGTGTTGCCACTCGATTAAATATATAACCATGATAGTGATAATCCTGCAACAGCATGCAATGAACTCATACTAATAATTTTATGGTCGTTTGAATGGTATGTTGCAGTTTTACAACTTTATGCATTTAAGGGTAAGATGAACATGGACAAAACTAAGATCATGTATAACGTTCATGTCACACCTATGCCGGTAGTTGTTGGGAGCACTAAGCTCGAAGTTGTTGACGAGTATGTTTACGTGGGACAAATAGTCCGACTAGGTAAGTCCAACTTCGACCAAGAGGTCAGTCGACAGATTCAATTCGGTATACCTCAAAACTTGGAAACGAGACTGTACAACCAGTGCGTGTTGCCAGTGATGACCTCTGGAACTGAGATGTGTTCTTTCACTGCTGGCTGGATGAGGAAGCTCAAGGTAGCTCAGCGAGATGTGGAGAGGGCTGTGCTCGGAGTTTGTCTGCTTGATAAACTTAGAAATGAGGATATCCGCATTGGAACCAGAGTGACTGACATAGCCCAACGGTTTAGTAAGCGGAAGTGGCAATGGGCTGGCCATATAGCTCGAAGAACCGACAACCGATGGGGAAAAAAGGTTCTCGAGTAGCGGTCTCGTACCGGCGGACGTATTGTAGAGCGTCCCCCCACTAAATGGAGTGACAACCTGGTAAGACATGCAGGAATTCGATGGATGAAGGTGGTTTAGGACTGTGTTTTGTGGCATTCCAGTGCCACAGTGGAGGTCTATGTTCAGCAGTGGACTTGTGTATGCTATAATGATGGTGATGATGATGATAGTAAAAGCTCGTATATATGTGCTGTAGTATATATGTACTTGTATTATGTTCAGTTATTTTTGACGCGTCGTTGTTATGATAAAAATTTTAATTCGATACTTTTATTATCTCACTATATACAAGTATTTCCTCTCCTGTTTTCTTTCTTTCATCCTTTTCTGGTAAGATTAGAATATATTAATAAAAGTGTGGTTATATCTTAAATTTCAATAGTTTCGTGAGATTCATGTCCAACAGTGGACGGGCCGAGAAAGAAGGACATATACCTATACAAGGTTCAAATGCTATACTGACTTAAATGATAATACAAATAAATTCCTAAAAATTATTTATCAATATCAAATAAGAGTCCTTTTTATCCAAAATCCGATGGTAAACGATGTTTTTTTAAAAAGCAACCGTTATAAACTACTTTGTCGTATCTAGAAGGGCCAAGCGTTTAGTCAAAATCTGCAAGGAAATTTTGTACATATATATTTAATTTGATCATTAATTTATTAAAGTTAGTAAAAATACATTCATTCCATTCCATTAACGCCATCTCTATTCTAACACAGAAGGGCGCGGGGAATTCATAACTACCTATACGTAACTCCCACTTGTGAACACAGGAGGCATCCTCTTCTTTCTGAGAGTTTAAAAATTAGGATGTAGGATTTAAGTTTGCTTATACTGCATTTATGAAAAAATATTGAGTAATGTTATAGCACATTTAAAAATATTTTTTCAATACGACGTGAGGGAAATATCGAAAGCGGTGCGTAAGTAGGCCGTTAATCCCTCCCATATTGAAATATCTGCGACAGTGTTTACGAGGGATGGATGATCCGTTTTTATTGAAACATCGTCTTGCATGGAGATTGGTAGAAAAAGCGATGTCACAGGAACGATCCATATAGTAGTGTTTACTTATAACCTTTTTTACAGCCAAAGGGTAAACGAGTATTATTCAAATATTTATTACAAGAAGTTATTCAACTCAGAACATAATTAACATTAGGCTTGAATGAATAATTCATGGGTCAAATAAGTATCAGGTTCTTGTTTTAGAATTTTGAATTGGTTATTTTAGCGGTCGGTTTTGAAAAATCTTGTAGGTTTTTTTTTTTTTTTTTTTTATAGGAGAGGGGGCAAACGAGCATGCGGCTCACCTGATGGTAAGTGACTACCGCCGCCCATGAACAACCGCAACACCAGGGGAATTGCAGATGCGTTGCCGGCCTTTTAAAAAGGAGTAGGCTCTTTTCTTGAAGGTCCCTAAGTCGTATCGGTCCGGAAAAATCCCTGGTGGTAAACTATTCCACAAGGAAGTTGTGCGAGGAAGAAAACATCTTCTAAATCGCACAGTGGTGGACCGCCAATCATCCAGATGGTGTGGATGGTATCGGGAGTTCTGCCGCGATGTGCGTTTGTGAAATTTGGCGGCTGGGATTAATCCGAACAATTCCTCAGAGCACTCCCCATGGTAGATGCGAAAGAAAATGCAAAGAGATGCAACATCTCTTCGCAGTGCCAATGAATCGAGCCGATCGGAAAGGGCTCGGTCGTCGACGATTCGAGCCGCTCTGCGCTGGATGCGGTCAAGTGGAAGGAGCTGGTACTGGGGAGCCCCTGCCCAGAGATGGGAACAGTATTCCATGTGAGGCCGAACCTGCGCCTTGTAAAGTTGCAGGCGGTGTGCCGGCATGAAATACTGTCCCGCTCTGCTGAGCACGCCAAGCTTTTTAGAGGCCAATTTGGCCTTCTCTTCCAAGTGACCACGAAACTGCACGTCACTCGATATGTCGACTCCGAGGATACCGATACTGGCTGAGGCAAGATTATTATTACTTCGAATTAAACAAATGTATGAAAGTGAATATAATTATTTGACGAGGGAAAACTTTAAAAGTTTAAGTAAATAAAGCAAATACGAGTATTTATGGAAATTTCCATAGGTCGAAGTATTGCGCAAATTAATTTAATGTAGAGTAGCTTCAAAGGTTCCGGTTAGTTTGATCAAACCCTATAAGGCAGACAAATTCAAATTTATAATGTGAATTTGCTAAATTTAAATTTTATAATCTATTCCAAAAACAAGCTTTAATAGGCGTTGCTAGGGCCAGCATCAGGGTCAGTCAGTTCAATGGTACTAGACTATTACATTGTCTTCGAAGTTACAAACTGCTGTCACCAAGTGCTTTAAAAATTGATTACAAATTTTGAAGTAACCAGAGTATCAAAATAAATTTAATATGCAGACTTGCTGTTAAATATTATATATGTGTGAACAGTTGATGTTCATTATATTGTATTATATAGTCTTGTTCCAAGCCAAATGGGCATGTATCATCATCACCATCATTACAGTCTTTCATAAGTCCACTGCTGAACATAGGCCTCCCCCAAGAAATGCCACAAAGCACTGTCCTGAGCCACCTGCATCCATCGACTTCCTGCATGTCTTACCAGGTCGTCACTCCATCTCGCGGGGGGTCGCCCTACACTTCGCCTACCGGTACGAGGCTGCCACTCGAGTACCTTTCTTCCCTAACGGTTGTCGATTCTTCGAGCTATATGGCCGGCCCACTGCCACTTCTGCTTACTAATCCGTTGGGCTATGTCGTCACTCTGGTTCCACTGCGGATATCCTCATTTCTAAGTTTATCACGCAGAGAAACCCCGAGCATAGCCCTCTCCATAGCTCGCTGAGCGACCTTGAGCTTCCTCATACGGCCAGCAGTAAAGGACCACATCTCAGATCCGTAAGTCACCACTGGCAACACGCACTGGTTGTACAATTTCGTTTTAAGGTTTTGAGGTATGTCTGACGAGAAGATGTGTCGTAGTTTCCCGAACGCTGCCCAGCCGACTTACCTAGTCGGACTATTTGTCCCAGGTAAACATACTCGTCAACAACTTCGAGCTTAGTGCTCCCAACAACTATCGGCATAGGTGTGACATGGACATTAAACAT
Source organism: Parnassius mnemosyne (assembly GCA_963668995.1). Classification (NCBI taxonomy): domain Eukaryota; kingdom Metazoa; phylum Arthropoda; class Insecta; order Lepidoptera; family Papilionidae; genus Parnassius; species Parnassius mnemosyne. The sequence continues at coordinate 21,548,776 of CAVLGL010000002.1, forward strand.
GATATTTGCTTTGTCCATGTTCATCTTAAGACCTATCCGTTGGGAGACACTATTGAGGTCATTGAGCATGGTGCTTAGTTCCTCCAGCGATTCTGCCATAAGGACTATATCGTTGGCAAATCGAAGGTGAGTGATGTACTCTCAATTGATGTTAATACCGTATCCTTTGCAGTCCAGAAGCTTGAAAACGTCTTCCAATGCAGCGGTGAAGAGTTATAGGGGATATAACGTCACCCTGTCTTACACCTCTCTGCAATTGGAAAGGTTTCGTATTCTGGTTCTGTACTCGGATAGCCATCGTAGCCCTACTATACAAGCACTTCAGCACTTCGAAATACCGACAGTCAATTTGGTACCGCTGAAGGGACTGCAGCGCCGCCCAAATTTTGGCGGAATCAAAAGCTTTCTCATAGTCCACATACGCCAGACATAGTGGCAAATTGTACTCCTCGGACTTCTGTACAACTTGCGGAAGGGTATGTGTGTGGTCTATGGTGCTAAAGTCCTTCCGGAAACCGGCTTGTTCGGGAGGCTGGAAGTCGTCAAGTCTGCGCGCGAGACGATTCGTAATGACTCTCGAAAACAGCACGTAGACGCGGCTCAGAAGGGAAATCGGTCTGTAGTTCTTCAAGAGAGCGTTGTCACCTTTATTGAAGAACAAGACCACCGCACTTCTGCTCCACGCCTCCGGTGTCATGCCACCATGGAGGACGGAACTAAAGAGTTTCTGAAGGACTTCAAGTACCGGTTTTCCACCCGCTTTCAGAAGCTCCGCTGTAATTCCATCCTCGCCTGGGGCCTTGTCGTTTTTAAGGTGCTGGAGAGCCATTCTATTTTCACTCACACTGACGTCCGGGATATCATCGGAATAGTGTCGGATAAGACTCGCTCTTGGATCGTTACTCACACTTGCGTGTGGCTCCAACGATGACGTGTACAGCTGCCCATAGAACATCTCAATCTCACTCAAAATCTCAGGTGCCCCGGAAACGATGCTGCCACACTCGGTCTTCAGCTTTGACAGTTGGCTCTTTCTGGCAGACAGATCTCTGGCAAAGACTTTCGAGCCTTGGTTCCGCTCGATCGCTTCTTCAACACAAGCTGTGTTGAAGTTGCGTAAGTCCCGCCGCATGCATTTGGAGATCTGTCTGTTCAGTTGCTTGTATGCTGTCAATCTGTTAAAGAATGTAGCTTCATCTCCCGTCTAACAGCCATGAGATTAAGAGTGTGATCGGAGAGTTTTTGTGTTCTTCTGCGGCGGGTCTTGCAGAACTTAGCTCCGACCGCATGGACAGGTGCCACAAGCTTGTCATTCATATCTTCCACTTTATTGCAGTCTTCTAGGCACTGAAAACGGTTTTGTAACTCGAGCTGAAAGGTTTCGGGACTTTGGAACAGAGCACGAGGGGGACGGAGCGTTTACTTCATTAGACGAGACCTCTCCAACTTAACGTTTAGGTTCAGTGTCCCTCTGACCATTCGGTGATCGCTACCAGTTTTCACCCCAGCGATCACGGAGACATCACTGAACAGTTGTCGTCTGGTCGTCATAATGAAGTCAATCTAATTTTTTTTCGAACCGTCGGGGCTCGACCAGGTCCACTTCCTGTGGGGCCGCTTCTGGAAGAAAGAGTTCATCATAAAGAGTCCCTCTTTCGCCATGAAGTCGGCCAGCTTCTGGCCCCTTGGGTTCCGTTACCCTATTCCAAATTTCTCTACTTTCAGCTCACCGTTCTCTTTTGTGCTTAGTTTTGCATTGAAGTCCCCCATTAACATCGTATATTGGGTTTTGGAGAAATGGATGGCTCTAGAGATATTCTTATACATTTCCTCCACCTTCTCATCGGGGTGTGCCGAGGTTGGTGCGTAAACCTGTATGTCCTTCAGCGAATACCGTTTGGTGATTCTTAAATTCAATAGCGAAGATTTATTATGACTTTCGAAGTGGTTTAACACAAAAACAGTGTATTGAACGGATGATTTCTGCAGTTGGTGATGAAGCCCTATCCAAAACCACAATTTATCGCTGGTTTGCTGAATTTTAACGTGGACTTGTCAAGCTCAGCGATGATCCTCGTCAAGGTCATCCAAAAACTGCAGTCACCCAAGAAAACGTTGATGCTGTGCGTAAGCTGATTGAGGAAGATCGACATGTGACATACCGCGAAATTTAGGCACCTTTAGACATTGGCATGAGTCAAATACAAATAATCTTGCATGAACAATTAGTTGTATAAAAGTTGTTTTCCCGATGGATACCGCATTCGCTCTGTGAAGAGCAAAAAGCGGCTCGCGTTACTTGGTGCGTCAGAACTCTCCAAAGATTCCACGCAGGATCCTCAAATGCTGTATACAACATCGTATTAGGTGACGAATCCTGGATATACGCGTACCAACCCGAAACATAAAACCAGTCACGAGATTGGGTGTTCGAAAATGAACACCCAAACTCGTGAAAGAACGCGGAATACGCCTGCCTCAAAAGGTCGGTTGTGGCTGGGCAGTGTGAGCCGTTGCATCATCTTGTTGGAACCACATGTCCTCCAGTCCCAGCTCATCCAATTGAGGAAGAAGAAACTCGTTGAACATGGCTCTATAGCAGTCGCCGTTCACAATAATAGTATGGCCCGCGGCGTCCTCGAAAAAAATTGGGCCGATGATTCCTCCAGCGTAAACAGCGTACCATGCCATGACCTTGAGGGGGTTATGGCTTTTCGTGGATCACACGCCGATTTTTGGTGTCTTAGAAGCGATTAATTTGGCGATTTACGTAGCCGCTGAGGTGGGAATGAGCCTCATCGCTCATGATGAGTTTCGATGAAAAATCGTCATCTTCTTGGTCAATATTCAGGATGGCTTGAGCGTAGGTTACGCGCGGTCAACAGCAGACAGCTGATGCATTGTCTGCTCTTTGTAAGGGAACATCTTCAGCTCCTTCACCAAAATTTGTTGTAGGGGCGCGTACCCAATTGCGTGGTACGTCGTCTGGTCGAAGTTTCGGGTTTCATTTCGAAATCTTCGGCTACCGCGGCGATATTCTCAGCAGAACGGCTAGCCCGAGGCTGGCCACGCCGAGAAGCATCTCGTGTAATCCCAATCTTTCAAGGCGGGCGGCCAAACCCAGCAGTGTTTGTTCAGTTGGTTTCTGACGTCCGGGAAATCTGCGACGAAATTTACGCTGTCCCAACACCACAGACGAATTAATGTGCAAAAAAATGAAAACAATTATTTCGCATTCTTAAGGAGTATAGCGATTCATGGTTTGTCGACACGTATTTTACATCTCTTTACTTCAAATATGTCAAAACCGATTTGATATTTGACGCCATTTGCAAAAATTATAGCGTCTTCCAATAGGGTGATTATTTTTGCCTCACCCGGTATATCATATACTTTTTTAAACTCACTGTTAGATATACTGGCCGTGAATGGTAATATCACTCTTCTGACGCCACGCTCCGACACTTTCTTAGTCCACGGGTTCGAGAAGCTTACATCCAAAGAGAATATAATCACTACGTTTACTTACATCTGTCATATATGAGATAGCATGTTCATCTCTTACTTATTTGCCTTTACATCAATTCTATTAGCATTTAAAAAGCACTCTTATAAAGGAAGGGTGTTATAAATTAGATGACTATTCAAAAGATAAGACCGCGTGGACTTATTGAACTTCCTTGTTTTTTATAAATTTACTTATGTGTATATTTTGTAAGGTTAAATTGTAACCGTTGCGAGAAAAATAGTCAACTTGTGTGTCTCTTGTCGCTTCTTCTTACAAGGTCTCCCCGCAATAGGGACTTATTGAAGCGAAGGCATAGCATTTGACTTGACAATTTTGAATAAAAATATTTGACTGCACCCAAGTGATGGATAAGAAATATATTGGTAAATGAGATGACACACCAATAATATACGTTATATGTTATTTTTGTATGTATTTATATTTAATTATCTAATATACCGCCTTAGCAATTGATATTATATGACGAATTTTGAGGAATTTTTCTTGTTGCCGATGACATTTCAAAAATCGCGCGGTTAATAATTTCTGATTGATGATTTATTGTAAGCACAATCGTCAAAGCAAACCTTTTCTACCGACTTTAAGAAGGAGGAGGTGCTCAATTCGACTTTATGTTTTTTATGTGTGTTACATCATAACTTTTTTCTAGGTGAACCGACTTCGATGATTCTTTTTTTATTTGAAAGCTGCTGCTGTTACCAAAATATAGTATTCATTGCATTCATTTAGTATACATGAAATTTATAGATATAGCGATCCATTTGAGGTTCGGCACTACTATAAATTTTACATTTATAGAAATACATTTTAGGTTTAAATGCGCTTACAGACCTTCACAAAATAAATCAAGGTGGCTTGGTTGTACACAAACATCCATGTTTTCCGTTCAATTGACGTTAACGGCGACAAACGAAGTAATGGTTCGTTAATTCTCAAATTGTTAGAACACTTCTGTCGTTATAAAGAGTATTATTGTTGGGATTTAGCAATATATATAACCAATATTCATTAATATAATAAAAGTAAGCGTACTAAAGTTCAATTTTAAAAACCTAATAACATTATAGTGTTCTGCCTTTAAGGTATATAAATTTGCATGTAACATACACCGCGGAATTTAGTCTAAAGTTGTGGTATTCGATCGAGTGCCGTATTCGACCACTTGCCACCTCATAAGCACGGATGTCACGACGTTCGTTATTTCTTTTTGAGTTTCGAGTTTTAATGAACTAGAATGATCGGCGATCTTGTGCGGGGATTGCTGTTCAATTCTTCATCTATGCTGACGCGCTACGCATCGTTTCATATAAAAGAAGGAAGAAGAAGTCCCAAAAATCTTTTATATTACCTATTAAAAATATTTTATTTCAGAATTTTAAAGTTACATTTTTTAAAGCGTTTGAGGTTAACGTTAATTCGTGTGTCGAAAAAGTTTATCATCATCATCATCATCACCATAAAAGTCTACTGCTGAACATAGACCTCTCCAATAGATTACCACAAACAACGGTCCCGTGTCACTTGCATTTGTCGATGGATTGCATCTTTTATCTGTTTATTACTACATATTGTGGGAGGTTCGCCAACACTGCACCTTTGAAGCTACCAATCGAAAACCTTTCATTCCCATGGATTTGAAATAAATCTTCTTGTCCAGTATATGTCATAGCCCTAAAACGAAAGTTTACATTCAGTGCGTGTTTTCAGTGTTGACTTATGGAACTTTATCCATAGAATAGGGTGATTAACAAGCACGTAATCCACCTGATGGTAAGTGGATGCGTAGGCCTTTCAGAATCATCAAACGGTATTCGCTAAGGTCATACAGGTTTACGAAACCTTGGCACATCCCAATAATTTAACAATTTCAAATGTAACCTAAATTCGACAAATCGTTCGATAGACTTCAAATAATAAATAAAAAATAAAGGTCCTTCTAAGGAAACTGTGTACTGATGGTATAATAAACTATAGCAAGCTCGACTAAATATGAGAGATGAAGAAAAAAGTGGTAGCCTTATGACGAATGTTCCGGAAGGAAACGTGCTAGCATTGAAAAATCAAATTAAAATTAGTACCGGGAAGCGTAAGAGTGCATGAAATTTTACATCAAGTTAGTGTCGTGACGTTATAATTGTAACTGAAGCAGGCTTGTATCGGTATGTTTATGATATTATCATAGGTTATGAATCTTGGTTTCATCAATAATATCCAGAAACGAAACCCCAGGGTAAGGTTTGGCCGTTCCAAAATGAATTAACTCCTACCAATTAGGAGTGATCAAGATGCGCAGGGAAGATTTTGATAGCTAGTTTTAACACTTTAACGAATTAGTTGGTGTCAATTTCTTTACGAAAAATCGAAGTGTGCCAAATGCTATTATATTATCAAATGCTTGCTTCAAGTGTTCACTGATGTGAGTAACAAGGAACCAAACACGTCCTGGATAGGTTTTCAGTCACCCATAACAGCCTGACTTGGCACCGTGTGGATTATTTTTATTTCTTTAAAATAAAAAAAATGCTAAAAGTGATACACTTTTCATCGCCGGGATATGCGCTAGATGCTTTCGAGCAGGTCGTAGAAAAGATGTCTGAGGCTGACTGGAAGAAGGAATTTAAAAGTTAATTCAGACGCATGAAACCTTGTGGAGAGTTCTTGGAAATTATTTAATAATAAAAACTCTAACAATTTTTTTTTGTTTAGTTAAGCTTTCTAAGTGTTCTTAAGTATTATATAATAGGTGATGGTGCCTAAATAATTACGAATAGTCTGATTAATTAATTTTTTCATGCATGTTTTGTAAAATTTTTATTTTTAAAAGTAAAGCATGCCTGTGTGGCGTGGACATGAGTACGTTACTCTGCTTGCGGCGGCGGCGTGTGGCGGGTCGTCAACTTTCCTTTAATATTAGAATCTCCTTGTGGGGGCTGATTTGCTTAGCTCTTACGAGTTTTAACTTCGTAATATTTTAATACGAAACATGTTATTTAAGAACCTGCTTTTCGTGGCTTATCAAATCAAAAATATATAACATATACTGTAGTGGCTTCTATTCTCTTTGATTCCTTTTAAATTAACATAACAAATGTTGTGTATATTACAACGGTCTACAGAGCTGCAATACGATTTATGTCTGTATACATTAAGTGAGAAGCATATAAATTTTATTTTTTTACTATCCCACTAACAGCATGTCAACGCTTTCAAGATAATATGTAGCTCACCGTAAAATATATTCATTTACCTTTATTGAATAGGGGAAACTATTTATATTGCAAACATAAATCAAAACTACTATATACCAAGAAAAGAAATAAAAAACCCTGTAGTTCATAACTTCATATTAAAAAGCATTTTATGATTCTCAGCAGATGCTCATTTTTGATGTCGTTCGAATAATCAAAATTGTGACATAATGTAGTGAGCCTGGATTTGATTCAGATTAACTGTTCTCAGCGCGTCGTAAACATTGTTGTTTATTGGGCAATATTCATCAAAGTCAGTGTCTTGTGCAGACGTTTCGGATAATCTGCTTGCGCTCGATATTTCCTAATTAGTGTTGGTAAAGTGGCAGCTTAGTAAACAATGTATAAATCATTAGGGAGCAGTGTTTATTAATTATTCAAAGCTTATGAGTGTTCCTCGATAAAGTTTCTTTGAATATTAGATTAGGTTAACAGAACAAATTTCCGAAAACCTAAGCTTTAAACAAATACGACTGTCATTAATTACAATTTAATAAATTATTTAACATAGAGAAACAAGATGGCCCTTGTTTCTCGGACCGGAGAGGAGTAGCCATAGCGTTTTTCTCAGATACAGTCATTTTTTGCGGTGAGGAAAACAATCGTCGGTCACTACAAAATAAACTAACAATTTCATACACACATAGATACATTATAACTCTATCGCACAATGATAGCGACAACTCGGATACTGACTCGGATCAATCGATCGATTGATTTGCATATTGTATGAGGGAGAGCGGCCTGTGTTGGTAAACAAATCCGAAACAACATAACCGTAATCATTTTAATTTTAATTTTAAAAAGAAGTAATAATGTGATCGAAAATTAGATACGTAATACCATTTTTTTTGTAAATTAGACGTGGCAGATCTCCTTTTGCAGCAAAAAAAAAACTCAACAATTCGGCATTTTTGTAAGACGTCGATTCAGCCGTGCAACTAGATTTAGTCTCGTGAGCAGTGGGGCTCCAACTAGTTTTATTGTACATATAAGATCGCGCGGGCCGTGTAGTGGTGGTTAAGAACATCCACTACCCCATATCTTCCCGTGGGCAGACAGGAGATGGGCAGCAGCATCTTCCTTATAACAGCAAAAAGTACAATAAAAAAACTGCGGTTGCCAACCTGCTCGCCAAGCGTGGCAACTATGGCAAATACCCCCAATGCTGATAGCAACAAAGAGACGGCCCCCAGTCCACGGCGGCCCCGCTATTCTTGGCTACGGTGGCGACCATGGTACCGGCCTGGCAGGGGGTGATAAGAATCTTCGGGGGAGGTTCGGTTGCCACCTAAAACGACTCGACCTGGCAACATACAACGCACGCACCCTGAGGACTGACGAGAAGATCGTGGAGCTGGTAGAAGAGATAGACAAGTTAAGCTGGCATATTATAAGACTATCCGAGGTCCAAAGAGAGGGGAGGACACGGTAATCCCCGAATCCGGCAACTTGCTCTATCACCGAGAGGGCGACCATCTGTCTCAAGGAGGTGTCGGATTTATCGTCCACAAGTCTCTCGTTAACACGTTGAAAAGATTAAAAGTGTGTCGACGATGGTAGCGTACCTTATACTCAGAATCACCAAACGGTATTCGCTGAAGGTCATACAGGTTTTCGCACCTCGGCACATCCCGGTGAGGTAGGGAAATTTGGAATAGGGCAACGGAATCCAAGGGGCCAGAAGCTGGCCGAATTCATGGAGAAAGAGGGACTCTTTATGATGAACTCTTTCTTTCAGAAGCGGCGCCATAGGTAGTGGACCTGGTTAAGCTCCAACGGTTCGACAAAACATGAGATTGACTTCATTATGACGACTAGAAGATAACTTTTCAGTGATGTCTCAGTGATCGCGAGGGTGAAAACTGGTAGCGATCACCAAATGGTTAGAGGCACAGTGAACCTAAACGTTAAGTTGGAGAGGTCTTATCTAATGAAGTCAACGCTCCGTCCCCCTCTGCTCTGTTTCAAAGTTTCGCAACCTTTCAGCTCTAGTTACAAAACCGTTTTCAGTGCCTAAATGACTGCAATTAAGTGGACAATATGAATGACAAGCTCGTGAAAACTGTCCATGCGGTCGGAGCTAAGTTCTGCAAGACCCGCCGCAGAAGAACACAAAAACTCTTCGATCACACTCTTAATCTCATGGCTGTTAAACGGGAGATGAAGCTGCAGTCTTCAGTAGATTTGACAGAATACAGGCAACTGAACAGACAGATCTGCAAATGCATGCGGTGGCGCTTACGCAACTTTAAAACTGCTCGTATTGAAGAAGCGATCGAGCGGAACCAGGGCTCCAAAGTCTTTGCTAGAGATCTGTCTGACAGAAAGAGCTAACTGTCGAAGCTGAAGACCGAGTGTAGCAGCGTCGTTTCCGGGACACCTGAGATTTTGAGTGAGATTGAGAGGTTCTATGGGCAGCTGTACACATTATCGTTGGAGCCAGACTCAAGTGTGTGTAACGATCCAAGAGCGAGTCTTATCCGACACTATTCCGAAGATATCCCGGACGTCAATCTGAGCGAGATTAGAATGACTCTCCAACACCTTAAAAACGGCAAGTCCCCGGGCGAGGATGGAATTACAGCGGAGCTTTTGAAAGCGAGTAGAAAACCGGTACTTGAAGTCTTTAATTCCGTCCTTCATGGTGGCACTACACCGGAGGCGTGGAGCAGAAGTGCGGTGGTCTTGTTCTTCAAGAAAGGCGACAACGCTCTCTTGAACTACAGACCGATTTCCCTTCTGAGCCGCGTCTACGTGCTGTTTTCATCATCAGTCATTACGAATCGTCTCGCACGTAGACTTGACGACTTCCAGCCTCCTGAACAAGCCGGTTTCCGAAAAGGCTTTAGTACCATAGACCACATATATATCCTGCGGCAAATTGTACAGAAGACAGAGGAGTATAATCTGCCTTTTTGCTTTGCGTATGTGGACTATGAGAAAGCCTTTGATTCCAACGAGATTTGGGCGGTGCTGCAATCTCTTCAGCGGTGCCAAGTTGAATGTCGGTATATCGAAGTGCTGAAGTGTTTGTACAGTAGAGCTACGACGGCTATCTGAGTACAGAATCAAAGTACGAAACCTATCCATCTATAGAGAGGTGAAAGACAGCGAGACGTTATATCCCCGAAACTCTTCAACGCTGCATTTGAAGATGTTTTCAAGCTACTGGACTGGAAAGGATGCGGTATTAATATCAATGGCGAGTACATCACTCACCTTCGATATGCCGACGATATAGTCCTTATGGCAGAATCGCTGGAGGACCTAAGCACTATGCTCAATGACCTCAATAGTGTCTCCCAACGTATAGGTCTTAAGATGAACATGGACAAAACAAAAATAATGTTTAACGTCCATGTCACACCTGTGCCGGTAGTTGTTGGGAGCACTAAGCTCGAAGTTGTTGACGAGTATGTTTACCTGGGACAAATATTCCGACTAGGTAAGTCCACCTTCGACCGAGAGGTCGATCGACGGATTCAACTCGGCTGGGCAGCGTTCGGGAAACTACGACACATCTTCTCGTTACACATACCTCAAAACCTGAAAACGAAATGGTACAACCAGTGCGTTTTGCCAGTGATGACTTACGGATCTGAGACGTGGTCCTTCACTGCTGGCCGTATGAGGAAGCTCAAGGTCGCTCAGCGAGCTATGGAGAGGGCTATGCTCGGGGTTTGTCTGCGTGATAAGCTTATAAATGAGGATATCTGCAGTAGAACTAGAGTAACCGGCATATCCCAACGGATTAGTAAGCAGAAGTGGCTGTGTGCCGGCCATATAGCTCGAAGAACCGACAACCGATGGGGAAGAAAGGTTCTCGAGTGGCAGCCTCGTACCGGTAGGCGAAGTGTAGGGCGACCCCCCACTAGATGGAGTGACGACCTGGTAAGACATGCAGGAAGTCGATGGATGCAAGTGGCTCAGGACCGTGCTTTGTGGCATTCCTTGGGGGAGGCCTATGTTCAGCAGTGGACTTATGAAAGGCTAAATGAAAAAAAATGAAAGGAAAAATGATGAGAAGATCGCGTGGACTTATGCTTCAACAGAGGGGAAAACCTGCGTATGGCTACTCCCCTCCAATCCGCCGGTGGCCCGTGTTGCTCTCTGTATTTTATGATGTTATAGTAATGTCCTCCAGACTGAATTTCGGTCACGGTAGCCAGCCTCAACGGAGACTAACTATCAGCGCAGGACATGCTTATAGTGGCCAAGAGCATGCGCAAGCACAGGTAAACTCTATTCCTTAACTCTCATAATCCGATGGGATATTAAACCGACACGACCGGAAAGAGATCCCGATTCCTAGGTACGGGCGTGACACACCGCCAATTTCCTGACTCCGGGCAGTTACTGAGAATTTCTTGACGGAAAAACTCTTTAACTAATTTTTTTTACCCGACCTTGGATTCGAACCTAGAACCACATGATCATCAGTCGCACTACTACAACCACTAGACCAACGGGGCAGTCATGTTGTAATATAAAACATATGAATGTGTGAATCTACCATGTTGTTCTGGCGTAACAGTTTACAGTTACAGATTTAGTTTATTAATTCAAATACGATATTAGAATGTCAGAATTAATTATCTAACTTTATATTTGAAAATTATGTCAGAACATAATTTTCAAATATAAAGTTACACGGTATTAAATACTAATATATTTTGTTGCGTCGACTGTAATGTTACACAACAAATTTAGCTCGAGCGAGGTGCTTTGTGACGTTGCGTGGTTCTCCATATAGGCTCCATATAAAGCTTAGTGATGTACCATACGGTGCTGTCAATGATGAGATAAAATTGAACCTGAGACGTAGCAAATGGAACGCCATTATGTCTGTCCGTCTGGCACAGAAGTTTTTCTCGAAGAATATTTCCGCGTGCATTATTCCTAGTTCATAAAATACTGAAAGTATTAAAGCAATTATTGAATTCTTTATTATCGGATCTTGTTGAAATTTTTATGTACTGCTGTTAAAGTACGTTTTTAAATAATTAACACCAGCAAAATCAGTTAACTGTTATCTTACATGCATTTAAAATAAGTCGATTTTAAAACTTTCTTTCTTGTAGTCGTTTAAAGAATATAGTATAAATTCATAAGTTTCTAAACATTTCGTTTTTTAGAAATCCTTAACAAAATTGTGTACTGAGCATAGTTCACTTAGTTTCCGATTGCATTATGGCTATGGCAGTGAAGCCATTACCTTATCTTAAGTCCTCTGTGGATTTATTTAGCTTTCCCCCGTCGAAATTTATCGAAAACCTCTCGATAAAGTTGTCAACAGGAATGGATTTACGCCAATTTAAATGGATAAAAGTATTGTAGAAGTTCAAATAATGCACGATTTTTTGTAAATTCGATTTTTCATATTACGTTTTATAAACAAAAGTGAAATCGATTTCTTACTTATTTTGAAGGAATATTATCAAAAGCTATTAGTGAATATATATTATTAGGTTAGTCCGACGCTCAGGTGGAGATGGAGACTGTTAAAAATATGTTCCTTGCGTTTCGGTAAGTCTTGTCTAAAAAGTTAGCCGCCAGAGGATGGCTGATAATGATAGAGCTACGGATGTATGCAAGAACGTTCCCGTGGCCATGTTAATATGGGGCGAATATTTTAGTTTGTGTCATTGCATTATAACCCGTCTTTGCCAACATGGGGCGGTACTACGTAGCATTTTCCCAAGAAAAAGAACAGCTCAATCATTAGTCGTTATTAAAGTTATAAAGCTAATAAAAATATTAGAATACGAAAGCCTCAAAAATAAACAGTCGCGTATAAGATTAAATTATTACTCCATTAGTTAAATCTATACAAATAAATAAAATTTAAGTCATCATCATCATTACAGCCCTTCACAAGTCCACTGCTGAACATAGGCCTACCCCAAGGAATGCCACAAAGCACGGTCCTGAGCCACTTGCATCCATCGACTTCCTGCACATCTCACCAGGTCGTCACTCCATCTAGTGGGGGGACGCCCAACACTTCGCCTGCCGGTACGAGGCTGCCACTCGAGAACCTTTTTTCCCCATCGGTTGTCGGTTCTTCGAGCTATATGGCCGGCCCATTGCCACTTCAGCTTACTTATCCGTTGGGCTATGTCGGTCACTCTGGTTCTACTGCGGATATCCTCATTTCTGAGTTTATCACGCAGAGAAAATCCGAGCATAGCCCTCTCCATAGCTCGCTGAGCGACCTTGAGCTTCCTCATCCGGCCAGCAGTGAAGGACCACGTCTCAGTTCCGTATGTCATCACTGGCGACAAAAAAAATTTAAGTGTCTGTTTGTAATGTCAAAATAACTGCTTTTTACTAAATGCATATGAAAGTACATACATTATAACTCTCCGAAACGGCTGAACCGATTTTGGCGAGACTTTCACTGGCAGATAGCTGATATTATAAGGAGTAACTTAGGCTACTATTATTTTAGATAAATAATTAGGGTTCCGCGCAAAAACATTAAAACCCATGAAATCCAATCGTAATTCATTTCACGCGGGCGAAGTCGCGGGGAACAGTTAGTCTTACAATAAAATTACTTAATTAGGAATTTTAATTGTTTTTATCAGATTAAGTATCTATTGAGTATATAAAAATTTGAACAACAAAAGTTAATAGCCGATGAACATACATGTGATAGAAGGGTTGCTATAGGCTAATATATGGGGAGAACTTACATTTACAATACTACTTATATACATATAGCTATGTACTTATTGAGTATAAAGGGTGGGAATTGTAGCAAAGATATAAACAGCAATTATCTAATGTATTGAATAACCAAACATATCCTATTATATTACTATTTTCTAAATTAAATAAAACCAATTTTACAGAATTTATCTCGTATAATTTAACTTATATATCTTATTTTTAAATCCCCGACGTTGGTTACGTTAATTTTGATACACCAGGCGATTGAAACTTAAAAAAAACAAACATCCAAGTTACAAAATAATCGTATAATAATTAATAAAATTAAATCTAAGCCCTATCATAACACTGCAAAATTTAAGAGCTTACAAAATACTGTTGTGCTGAAAAGCACACGATTAACGCGATAAAAATCGTAAAATTTGTTTTATTTAATTTCAAGTATGTAATAAAACTAAAATTACGAATTTTATCGCATTTTTTTATAGGATAAGCGTGAAAAACGAGCACACATTCCACCTGATGGTAAGTGGTTGCTGTGGCCCATAGACATCGACATCAAACAAAATGCAGATGCGTTGTTACCCGTGAGGACTAAGACGGAATGCCTCATTTCCAGTAAAAGGGTCTCCGGTTCTCTACACTCACCATACGAAACACAGCAGCATTAAGCTGCTATCTTACGCTGGTATTCTGTGAGAGCGTGGTCCTTTTCCGGTCGAGCCGACCCATTCGTGCTACAAATATACTACTAATATAACTGCAGCATGGTTCTACCACGTGTAATAATTTGACTTATTTAACTTATTTTTAATTCCCGACGTTTCGGGTGCTTAACAGCACCCATGGTCACGGGGTGCTGTCATTTATTTATTAATTTTAAAGATCGGTTGCCAATTTGCTTACCAAACGTGGCATAAATGGCAAATCTCCCATATGAGGCGATCTATGGGGGAGGCCTATGTTCAGTAGTGGACTTTAATAGGTAACTGTAATTTTAAGCATTCGTGTAAATATAAACAATCAATAGTTTCTGTATCTTGAAAGTAAATTTATTTGCATTTATTTTTGGTCCAAATCCAATTCGAAATCCAATTTTTGTAATTCACTTTAACAACATACTTTACTTTTCTTATTACGCTTTTTCTAGCAATCATGTTCAAGAATGCAGAGAACGCGGACCGTACTTTTGTTAGAGTGAATCACGTTTAATTTTATCTGACGCGCTCGAAATTTTAAAGCTGAATTTGCTGATATCCTTGATCTTAAAAGAAAAAGAAAATAAACATTCAATAAATAATATAATTTCAACTTCAATTTTATTTATATTTTATACATATAAATAAAATTAATGTTGAAATTCTCATTGTCTTGGAATTATTTTTACGGGAACTTGACCGGTTTATTAGGAACAGGCGAATTTGTTGATGTTACGATAGCGGTTGAAGGACATTTACTTCAAGCCCATAAGGTATAGACAGACTAGTCCCACGTACGCAACGTTTGCAACGCCGACGTTCTGTATGAAAAACTATGCATTTGAAGCACACTTATCGTATGCAACGCAATCATACGCACCCTACCCATCGTCGATCTGCGATGTCTAGACCTCACCAGTTTTATACGATAATACGGTAAACGAGGTCAGGCATTTATTACTAGAATTAACTAGATCAAAGTCAAGGTCATTTTTACAAATCAAAAACATATCGACAAACAGTCAAGGGGCAGATAGATAGTTCACCTCGCATTTAGTTGCTGTTTGTGGTCGTGGCCCACTTGTTGATAGATATGGGTCAAGGCTGAACTTGACTGTAAGTTTGCCTCAAATACAAGAAAGTTCAAATATAATGACTGTATTGTACATTAGAAAAAATGTCAATGGAGTCCAAGAAATCTCTTCGACCTTGGCACTCGCACCAGGGCAAATAAATTAATCATGTCAATGGGATAAAAATAGTATGTTGACGTATGTATGTAATATCGAAATTACTGCCATATATTAAACTCAGACGGGTTATTTGCATGCAATTAAGACATGAATAACCAATTTAAACTTTTTATCTGTCTGTATGTCCGGTCTTATCTTTGGAATAGCTGAACGAAATGTAATAAAACTATACGAATAGGTAGAGAGCAATGCCAGTAGTGATCCAGGCTAAATTGACATTTTTAAAGAAAAAACAAAAAAATTGTGAAATAAATTATCTTTGATTATCATTTATAGATCCTAACCAGACGAAACCGAGGTGGGTCGCTAGTATGAAATAAAGTCGTCGTAGCTTACGGGACAAGCGACAGACTCAAAACTTTATGGTACGGGACTAGACCCAATCTGATCCCCGCCGGCTCAACCAATATTGTTAATTCCTATGTGCTAATTTACTTAGTTCTTGGCGGGGACGAAAAATATCACGAAGTGTCGGAAAAATAAATAATAAATAATTTCGAGAGTATTTGGAATCTGCTAGCATATAATGGTCATGCAACGTAGCTCAGTCAAATCAGATTGGAGAATTTTAATATTAAGGAAAATGATGAACTCTATTAACTTTTCATATTTATTATATTTTCTATGAACTTTATTCGCTTAAGCTATTAACGCGATAGCTCATTAGTTAAGTTATATATCATTGTTAATATATTTATATATATATATATATATATATATATATATATATATATATATATATATATATATATATATATATGTTGTAAATATAGTTTAATACAGCCAAATGTACGTAAGTCAAAAATCATAAAGCCACAACAACTCATTATTCCATTGTGATCCTTTGAGGATATTAAAAAAAATTGACTTTTCATTAAAATCCTAATTAAATTAAATTATAATTACTAAGCAACTTTAATACAAATCTATCAAAGAAGTACTGGTCGTAAATACAAGATAACTCCATAATAAAGTGTAGTTTTTATCCTCGCAATTTCAAACAAATGTGATAAATTTCTGTGTAATAACCAGTGACGTAAATTAAAAATCATAAAACTGAAAGCGTTTCTTCCTCATAACAGATGTAAAACAACAATAAGGACACCTAAAAATAAAGCGGTTCGATTTCATTGTCAAATTGCTGCTTGCAGCTTGAACTGTAAGGTTATTTCAATGATTTCTTAATTTTATAGAATTAGTGGTCGCTTAGTGACCCTAATAATATTAGGGTTTAATTATATTTTTAAGTTTTTTAAGCAAGCTGTATTACGCTTTCAACTGTACATTATTACATAAAAACTGATATCTAATATACAAAATATAAATTAAACGCTTCTTGATCCTGACATGCACCCAAGCTATTGAAAATGAACATTATTGATATTGCATAATATTTACAGCTCATTCAGTCAAACTGTCTACTACTAAAACCAATAGAAAGGGCGCGCTGATTAAGAATTTATGACAGATGATACGTACGTAAACGTGACTAATATATTATCAATAGACAGGAGGCGTGTGCAGTTCTTTAATTAGGCGCTCTCTACCATAACTGAATGATTGACTGACAGACAGACAAAGTACAACCTAAACCGGTTTAAATTAGAGTAAACGAATTAAATTTAGAGTAAGCACTCCATGAATATCCTAAATGTCCATAAGAAGGGATTTTGGGAAATTCCCAAAGGCATGCGATCCATGCTGGTTACTCCGAGGGCCACATATAGTATACATGAATTAAACATTAAACGAGTGAGTTATATTGACTAGAAAGCCTAAAACCAATATAAAACCTTAATCCACGTCAATATAAGATTGTATATCGTATGTATATTTTAGGTTTACGCGGTCTTTGTCCGGTTAGAAAATTACTACCCGGACGTTGAGGTGAGTCATTTTGACCCGACTTTTTACATAAAATATATTAAATATTTAAATAAATAATAATTTGAGAAATGTTTTTTTAGGTAATGGTCAAGAAAAAAAAGACATGAAAAAAGTAAAAGCTGACTTCAAAATTTTTTTAGTGTAAAATAATTTTCTGATAATAGCTTCAAAAATGGGCCAGGACATATTATAGTATAGAAGTAATAAAGATCTATCTTCCCTCCCCCCCTCTTCCCCCCTCCCCCAATCGCTTTCTCTCACTCTCTCTCTCTCTCTCTATAGGGGAGAAGGGGTTGAGATGGGGCACTTAGTGTTTGAAGCTCAATAAAACTAACTTTTTAGAGTCTATATATGTTTTTTATTTTAATAATCATCTTTGATTATCAGACTTCTATGATCAAGTCTAATTAGGAACCTATGATTAAACCCTCCTCGGGTTTGATGGGGTACACGTAAGGGGCAAGATGGGGTTTGCAAAAATCAGAATAATTTTTATTTAAAAGAGTATATTTAAAAGAGTGTGCTCCACAGCCAAGTCTTTGCATTTGAGAAAGAAAATTAAGACGGCTTCTAATAAAATTAAAATGACATGGAGTATAATTAATAGCGAAACTGGTAAGATCAACTCTTGCAATTCAAACTACCAGTTAAGTGTTAACAACAAATTAACTAAATCAGATCAGGACGTTGCAATGGTTTTTGAGAAATATTTTACTGATATTCCGATATTAATCACTAAGTCACTGAATTCTTCTCCTGCCGTCGCCGAATTTTTACTCAAACAAAATGTAAATGCGTGTACAAAGAATTTTACATTTCATAAAGTATCATCAAAAGATATTGTAAAACATTTCAAAACTTTTGATGTTAAGAAAACTGCGGATCTGTTGGGGATTTCCGTTAAAGTTATTGCGTCTATAATAGATGCAATCGCGCTTCATTTAGCTATTATTTTTAATACTAGTGTCGAATCTGGTGTGTTTCCTGAGTTAATGAAGCATAGTAAAGTAATACCTTTATTTAAGTCTGGTAGCACATTAGACCCCGCCAATTTTAGACCTATTTCTGTACTACCAACACTTAATAAGATGTTTGATAAAATTATTCTTGATCAAATGTTAAATTTCTTTAATATAAATAACTTACTTCATATAAATAAATTTGGTTTCACAAGGGGTCGCTCGACAATTGATACCGGTGTTGAGCTGATTAAATATATCTTTAATGCATGGGAGACTTCACAGGATGCTTTGGGTATATTTTGTGACCTATCCAAAGCCTTCGATTGTGTTCACCATGAAACATTAATCAGGAAACTTCAACACTACGGTGTAAGAAGTGATGCTCTTAAATTAATTATTTCATATTTAAGTAAGAGAACGCAAAAAAATATCATTAACAGTATGAGCTCTTCCGGATCGATGGTAAAATGGGCGTGGCTCAAGGCTCAATTCTCGGCCCCTTTCTGTTTCTTGTATATATTGATGACTTATCTTACATAGTAGGAGATAACCATGATGTAGTATTATTTGCAGATGACACTTCTTTAATTTTCAAATTAAGTCGACATTACTAAAATATGTTTCCTGATTTAATGAAGCATAGTAAAGTAATACCTTTATTTAAGTCTGGTAGTACATTATACCCCGCCAATTTTAGACCTATTTCTGTACTACTAACACTTAGTAAGATGTTTGATAAAATTATTTTTGAAAAATTTGTCAGTATTTTTCACTGTCAAAAGCTACGTATATTTATATTATTTTATTTTGTTATTTGGAGGCCAATTCTGGCTTACAAATTTCAACAAAAAGATCAGAAAATATATAAGAGAGTTGTTATAAAAATAATTTTTTGATTTCAGACATATTACTAATTAATAAAGGAAAATATTTCTGCCGCGCTGTTGACAACTGTCAAAGCGTAACCACTACATACAATGTTTATCAATATGGAATAAATCCAGGGAAGTAATGTGATAATATTTCATTTATAGAGTAAAGTGCTTTTATTTAGGCCGTAAATGATTGTTTCAGGGAAAGATGCGGGGTACAGCACATTTCAAGTTAATATGAATATGCAATATAAAGACTTTTGAGTGTTGTAGAGATTTGTTTAGATTTTTTAATGAATATCTCTGCTCCGCTACATTCACAACCGGATTTCCTACAGTGTCAAAATTGTGCTGACAGTCGGCTGTTTAAAGGTGAAAGGGGATTAAATATACATATTAAACGATGCCATAGTAAAAGTATTCTTCGGCTTCACAGCCTGCCGTAGAAATTCATAACTCTATTAGCAATTTCTCTAATGACACAAATTTTTATCGTAATGTACCAGTGGTTAAAAGAATTCCTAGAGATGCAAGGATATAGCTTGCTAAAGCATTGTCATGCACTATTCAAAATTGTTTCACTAATAGTGAAAATAGTGGGCAAAAACTATTTACTTTCGTATATTCCCATTTTCATTTTGATTAAACAATAAATAAATCAATTACGTCTCAACTAAAAGAGACATCTTTTCAAAATTTAGATTACCCAATTAATACTCATTTATCTCGACCACGTCCTAAATTTGATTTTAAAAATGTAGTTGACTCGAAAGTAGTGGATGACGACTTAAAAAATGCATCCCGTATTTTATTCTCAGACGAAATCTTGGCTCCTCGTAATCTCGAAACTCTTGAAAGCCTTCGTCAAAAGCATCCTTCGGTCAAACCGTCTCAGGGTTTACCGCTGCTTCCCAAGAAGCAACCTTTACCAATTTCGGAAAAAGACACTTTAGAAGCAATTATGTCATTTTCGAATGGCTCTGCTGGCGGCATTGACGGAATTACGCCTCAACATCTTAAAGATCTTGTAAGCGCTTCTGCCGGTGACGCCGGCGGAGTACTTCTTAAAGACATTACAAAATTATGTAACTTTATGCTTTCTGGTAATATTAATCCAAATTTCATTCAATTCTTATATGGGGCAAGATTATGTGCCTTCAAAAAAAAGGATAACGGTATCCGTCCTATTGCCGTTGGTTCCACATTTCGTCGCTTAATTTCAAAATTAGCTTGCAGGCACATGATCTAACCTTAAGACCAAATTTCAGCCTACTCAACTAGGCTTTGGCACTAGAGGTGGCTGTGAGGCGGCGGTACATTCAGTGCGTACATTTTTAACAAACTCTGATGCAGATGTTCTTGTGAAGGTTGACCTAAGAAATGCTTTTAAGTCAATCGATAGGGTAACCTTGCTGAAAGAAGTGGCTAACAATACCCCCGAATTTTATCATTACGTTTGGCAATATTATATTCAAAATACTAAATTGTTCTACGAAAACCATGTTATCGATTCTGCTGTCGGTGTTCAGCAGGGTGACCCACTGGGTCCAGCACTTTTCAGTTTGGGAATTCAACTCATTATTTCAAATTTGAAATCCAAGCTGGATATCTGGTACCTAGAGGACGGTACACTGGGAGGTAGAGCAGATGACGTCCTCAGCGATCTTACTCATATTTTTCGAAATTTTAAAAATATTGGTCTTGAACCAAATAGCAATAAATGTGAAATATTTTTTTCCAATAATTTATCTACTTCTCATAGAGACACTTAAATTCAAAATTTTAATCATATTTGTCCAGGAATAAAAATGTCAGTACGGAATCACTATATCTGCTAGGTGCCCCGTTGTTATTCGATAGGATTAAACCTGTTTTAAAAACAAAATTTGATCAGTTTTTAAACCACGTTGATAAATTGTATAAATTAAACCCCCACATAGCTCTTACTATTTTAAAACATTGTCTTCTTGTACCTAGATTTACATACTTACTCCGCTCGAGTCCAGTCTGGAAATGTTCAGATATTTTACAAGATATTGATAATAATCTTAAAATTGCTATAGAAAAAATTCTAAATTTAACTTTAAATACAACAGCCTGGACTCAAGCTACTTTACCTATAAAATTTGGTGGCATTGGTGTGAGAAATCTTTTTAGCGTTGCATTGCCTGCTTTCCTTGCTTCCGTGCATAGTATAGTGTCAGTAACTTATGAAACATAATTTTAAATAATAAAGTAGACCTATGCTTGGCTACGGAGGCAGGGCAGACATGGCAAACGCTCTGTCCTGGTGAAAATTTTCCACTGGAAGTTAACCAACAAAAACAGTAGGATATTCCGTTGGTACAGGGCGTGCAGAAGGATTTGTTTCATAATTTCCATAGTGACCAAGATAAGGCACGCCTTCTAGCTGTTTTGACTAAGGAATCTAGTCACTGGTTACACGCTTTACCATCAAGTAATCTCGGCACATTACTTGATAGGGAAAGCTTGCGCATTGCCGTAGGAATCCGACTAGGTGCGGCGATTTGTCAACCCCATCAGTGCCCCTGTGGTAGCAGCGTCGACAAGTTTGGGCTCCACGGACTTTCATGTAAGAAAAGCGCTGGTAGGTTTTCACGACACAGTTCTTTGAATGATGTTATCCGGAGGGCTCTTGCCTCTATAAATGTTCCCTCGGTTTAAGAGCCTTGTGGAATATTTAGAGATGATGGCAAGAGACCCGACGGTATGACATTGGTCCCTTGGGAGAGGGGTAAAGCCCTACTGTGGGATGCTACTTTCGTAGACACTCTGGCGGCCTCTCATCTCAGGGGTACCTCGTTTAGAGCCGGGGCGGCATCAGAGGCAGCTGAACTGAGTAAGTGGCACAAATATGAGTCTCTGAGAGATGACTACATATTTGTACCATTTGCTGTAGAGACTATCTGTCCGTGGGGTCCACGTGCGGTGAAGTTCCTAAAGGAACTCCATCCGCGGCTGGTCGTTGCTGCTGGTGATAAGAGGGCTGGTTCTTTCCTCGCTCAAAGGCTAAGTATAGCCATTCAGCGGGGAAACGCAGCCAGCGTTCTTGGCACGATACCGCGGGGAGTAGGACTATATGATAATTAAGTTTCTAGTTTTAGTTCGTTTTCTTTATTATCATAGTTTTTAATATTGTAGATAAAAACAAAGATTTAAAAGCCACTAAAATATGACGAAGTAAATAATGCTATATCTAAATTAGTAAATTGGTTGAATGTTAATAATTTGCATTTAAATGGCACTAAAACGAAATGTATGAAATTTATGACTCCAAATGTCAAACAGTTAAATATTAATGTAATTTTAAATGGGGAGAAACGGAGTCTTGTAGATACCATCATTTTTATTGGAATCACACTAGACGCGAAGCTTCAATGGAGCCCCCATATATCAAAACTAGCAAGCAGACTTAGTTCTGCAGCATATGCTGTAAAAAAGATTAGAAGTCTTACTAGTGTTGAAACAGATAGACTAGTTTACTTTAGCATTTCCATAGCATAATGTCGTATTTATTTTTTTACTTTTACACTTTTTTTATTTTTACTTTTACACGTAACTGACACTGAAATTATAATCGTTTTACAGAAGAGGGCCATAAGAGCAATTTATGATTTAAAGCCTAAAGAGTCGCTGCGACAAGCTTAAGCTGCGTTTAAGGAAATTAATATATTAACTTTGGCCTCTCAATACATTTATGAAAATGTAATACATACACAAAAATAAAAGTAGTTTTACAAAAATAAGTGATATTCATTCGGTAAATACTAGGAACAGACACAAGCTAGTAGTACCAGTTACTCGACTCCATTTAATCAGTAATTCAGTCTTGGGGCGATGTATACGCATTTACAACAAAATTCCAGAAAATATACAAAATTTGACCTGCTCAAAGTTCAAAAACTTTATTAAACTAAGTTTGTATAAAAGGGTTATTATAATATTAAGGAATTTATGGATGATAATAACCCCTGGAAATGAGGTGATCGCTACCAAGCTATTTCTAATTTGTAGTGTTGTTCATTTGTGTAACATACATGATTGTAAGCTGTTATTTAAAAAAAAGGTCCCGCTGGGTTTCTTGCTGGTTCTTCCCAGGACAGAGGTTTTTTTTCGAACCAGTGGTAATTAAACAAAAGAGTGACTTTCAATAAGTATTATTTATAATCTATATTGAATAAAAAAGTTTCTGTTTCTCTTTCAGTTTATATTTGTTGATAAAATTCTCAAGCAAACGTCGCTTCTTTATCTTCGTCATAAATATCAGCACAGGTACAGTGAGCCCATTGTCCGCATGTAGAATATGCCGCCCAGCCTTAATTTGATTCCAAATAACAACCATTACCATTATACAAACATGATATATTTTGAACTTCACTATCGCTGCTCTGTCATGATGAGCTACTCTTAGATACTTTTTCTTTTTTCTTTGGTTGTCTTTAGTTCTCTTATGTCTTTCTTCTTTCGCTTATCTTCCTCTGCCAGATTGTTTCTTTTAATCATCTCTTTTATCCTTTTTAGATGGCGATGAAGTTATTATTGTGGTTTTTTCTCGTTTTCCAACATTGCGACAAGCTTTGTGTGTTATTGGAAATGTTGATTTACTGAAACGTTGATTTTTGTGAAGTACTTGGAGTTATGTTTATTTCACATAGGGTTTACTGCATTTCTCATGCTATCTTTTGACGAATCTCCTCTATATTTTTCTCTTTTATAAGTTTTCACCATTACACAACGAAAAAAAAAATATCTTAAATCAAAAGAAAACCATCATGCAAAATGTACCTCATACCCCGTTTTGCTCTCTCATGCCCAATGTATTTAAAAAAAAAGTTGTGAGTCGTCGCGAGACACCTGGCAGATGTGAAACATCGAAATTATTTTGTACATGTAATATGCATAAAAGGATAGTTTCCGACAGGAAATAAATATGGCATAATGAAAAATAATTTATTAAATTTATAATATATTTTAATTATAAATTAAATAAAGAGTCTATGATTTATAATAATATATTTAATAAAAATTGATATTCATTAAATACAAAAATTAAAAATTCGCGTCAAAGAATAACTATCAGTAATAAATGATAATTCCAGCATGATTAGAATATTAAATTTTTTGATGTTCATATTAAAACAAATAGGAATAATATTCTTATACTAAATACAATTTTGTCAGTATTTTTTATATTTATTTTTCAAGCAATTATTTTAGTGCAATAGTTGCCATAAGATTGAGATTAAAATTAATTTTATAAATATTATATGCAATGCAAATTTTTGGATATATATATACATATATCTGGTTTTATTGCTTTGTTTTAACTTTTTTAATGAATGACACATGTCCAATACATACTACTACATATATACTATCACATAGCGTGGCGACGCATGCCGTGGTGCCGTGTGCCATGCAGAGAGTACACCTGATGATAAGTGCATGCTGTGGTCCATAGACATTTACATTATACAGTATTCTGTAGGAGTATGGTCTTTCCTTAGTCGAGCTAACCCATACGTTCTACAGCTATAATCTAGCTACAGCATGGCTCTACTACGTAAAATTATGCCTCATTTTTGTATAAAATTCTTGTGACCATCAAAAATAAATACGTAAGAATCAAGAAAATTGGCATTTTCTTGCATAATCCTCGAAATAATCGCACTTTACTAGGTATATTTACAGTTATTATTTTTTACGGCACTATCATGCAATATTAAATATGAAAACATTTCCAACCATATTATCAGTATCAAAAAGTTTTGCAATTCAGACACGACAGATTTAGCTTCTAGCGCTATACCTGCTAGTTGGTTAATTATATTCATCTTTAGTTCGCACATTCTGCTAAAGAGTTGCTTATCGCAAGGTTTACAAATTTTAGCAATATAATGAGAAAAGTTTACCTCACAGCAATAAGAACTTTCTGAATCTGGTTATAGATGCTGTTATTGCGCAAGTGAAAGACCGTCAAACCGAATTTTAATTATAATTTGAGACATACATATATACATAAATACTCACGCCTGTCGCCCAGAGGGGTAGGCAGAGACTACGGACTTCCATTTGGCACGATCCTGGCACACCTCTCTCGCCTCCTTTAGGTCTATATATCTACGCATGCATGCTCGTCGGTCACTCTTTTCTCGTCCATTCTTTCTAAATGACCAAACCACCTAAGCATTTCTTTCTTAATCCTGGTCACAACATCATCTTGCAAACCACACTTTCCTCTTGTCACATAATTTCTCACACTGTCATTCAGATTCAATCACTAACATACTCCTTAATGATCGTATTTCATCAAATTTAATTTTATCAAAGTATTCCTTCCCTCTCTTTAAACTCAAAACTTCGTCATTCAGCATACAGCCATTCTCGTCTCGTATAGCATTAATTCTAGGCTGTTTTCAACTTCCCCTGGCAGCTTTTACGAGTTTACAAAACATTTTGATTTTTGCCTGATAGTTACCAGACATCCTACTATCATTCTTATCCGTTCTTTCTTCTTTATTAGGATGAAGACGGTTGGGTCGTGTCATTATATTTGAGGTAAGAGACTATGGATGAATGTTCCCAGAAAAACCCGCATACCGCTGCATCATCCGTTTCATTTTTGTATACTTCTAGATCCTCGGCGTTTTAGCGGAGCACATAATATTATAACAATTCTTTTATTTGCGAGTAAACCAAAATTAGCCAATTTTTTTGCTAGATTTTCATATCATTTTATCTTTAATTAATTTTACGCTCCATTGATGATTATATTATTATGCGTTCTTTTTATCTTCTGTATGACATCTTCTGGTAATGCGTATTTGAATTTATCCCACAGCAGGAGAGTAATCATTACCGTCAAATCCATCCAGCGGTTTATTGTGGAAAGGAAATAATATAATTATGATGAATACTAAATAGCTATCTTAACGGATCCTTCCATCTCTTCCGGATAAAATATCCTGCGTGTTCAAACTAAGTTTTATCTGATTCGTTTATTCATTTTCGTATAGATTTATCCCTTGGGAACTGTGAATTTTCCGGGATAAAAATTAGCTTATATCACTCCCCAGCCCATAAAATATCCTTACAACCCATAAAACATTTCGATCAGTTGGTCAGTTTCTGCGTGACAGACGGAATAAGCAATAAGCATACTTTTTCTTTTATACGAGTAATATTAGTAATGGCGTTTAGTGTTACGTTTGTGTTTTTTTGCTATGAAAATAAATTGGAAGAAATTTCAATTGAACAAATATATCATATCACTAAACTCCCTAAAAAAAGAATAGTGAATCTTGTTCTATCCTTCTAATTACGCCTAGAAAAGTATTTTATCAGGGGATTAAAATGGGATCTTTAAATATTTTAAAATTTTAACTTCTCAACATCAATATGAACGAATAACCTTTAAGACTACCAGATTCCACTGATGAACTCAGTAGATGTCTCATAAGAGTGGTATTTGCCATATTTGCTGCGTTTGGCAGGCGAGTTGGCAACCGCCTCTTACCACCACCTGTCGATTACCCCAGTATTGTATATGTTTTACACCGCCTCTACACGGTAGATAAACGAATAATTAAAATGAAATACCACTCTAAATCATTTGTAAATGTTGTACCTTTCAAATTTATCTTCGTAAGTTTTTAAAAAAATATGACGAAATTTATGGAGGAGTGGAGCTCTAACAGATATGTAGATATCATGCAGTAACAGCCCGTAATAGGTGTGATGTGTCTTTCTACTTAGTCTCTAATGAAAGTTTCTTTACCAAATTTCAAAGAACAACTATTATACAAGTCTCCATCTTCCTGCCCTTATCCTAAGTTATTTGGGATCGTCATAGCATGTCCTCCTTTTCCATTTTCCTCCGTAAGACGTCATCTCTTCACTCACTCCTTTCTTACGCATAATCATATCGTTCCTAAAACAGTCCATCCATCTTTTCTTAGTCCTCCCTCTACTCTTATATTCATCCATTTTCATAGCCAACATTATTCTTGTTACGTCGTTAACTTCTCTTCGCATAATATGCCCATACCACACTAGCTTATCACTTAACAAATTTTCCACAATATATTATTGTAAATATTTGTAAGTGGCTACCGATCCGTCCTAGCTTCGCAAGGTTGATTTCTGGATCTCTGCAACAGCTCCACTTACTGGGTTCAATCGTAAATCTTAACCATCCAGGAACCCACTAAAACATACACAATTAATTTCATCAGAATCCGTCAAGCCAATTTCGAGCTTCGCGAGACTAACGGACAACAATTTATTTTTAATTTTTAATTGCAATAAATTGCAATTGCAATAATGCAATAAGAATACAATTTATTTATTTAAACTTTTATGTACAAAAGATATTCTACACATACATCATAAAATGTAAATATAATAATACAGACGTACACATACATAAATCTACTTAAATACATTAAATATACATTACATCAATTTACATATTTCAATGAAGAGTCAGTAATTTAGGCTAGCCTATATTTTTATTACATATTTATAGATACTGGATATATTTGCGGGTAAGGTTTTTACGCACCGAATATTACAATTCCGGATGTTTGTTTTTTTGATTATTTACATTAAGTACATAAGGTATGTACTTAATGTCCTTTGTTTTTTGATATAAGGTAACATTACACACATTTAACTAAATTACCTCTATAACGAGAATAAAAATTTCCAACGTTAATCATTGCCATTAATAAGAAAAACGAGCTGAGCCGAAACCATCAGAGTAGCTTACGGTTATCACACGGCCGTGGAAAAGATTAGCACATTGGCCGTTAACGATCCTGAAAACAGAGCTACATCCAACGACCCCTAAGCCAGGGAAATAAAACGAAATTGTAATAAAAGTAAATCGACGGGTACTGTTCTAAGCCCTTCTACGTGCCGCCTAAAGTCATACCTTATTTCTTCTGTCAGAACACTGCGTATTGTGTTTGTTCCTTATTTGCGCCTGTGTTGGCATATTCAGAATTCTATTGCACGTTTTACCATTCTTTATTTACTCACTGTTTTTATTTTACTTATTTTCTATATTTTGCAGCTGAGAAGAAAAATTGGTATATTACCACTAACACATACATTTAATAACCTAAACTATTCATATTGTTTTACAATTTTAAAGAAACTTCAATAAAATAGACAATCATAAAGTGTTTTGGTGGCACTTTTAGCGTTTCTCTGTCGTAAATGAAACCCTTACGATTTTGTGCCCTTCGTCTATTCTAATGTGTTAAAACATTAAGAGCTGTTAGATTAGCAAAATCAAACTTTGATCTATAAGTCAATCGACGGATTCAACTCTTCAGGGAAGCATTAAATAAGGAGAGGCTTTTTTAATCAACAAAAAATACTCAAAAATTTAAGCAATATAATTTTCTTACACACTTTAGATTCTTTCCTTTGCAATAACTATACTTATTGTATGTATCTTCAACTTTTATAATTTTATGTTTTTGACTAACTACCTAAACTCATTTTACAGTAACACTATAACTTCGTCGAGCGGACTACACATTAAAAAACGTAAATATCACCAAAATAATCTAACAAAAATAGAAACTTTTTACACAGCACAAAAGTTTGGTTAAGCAGGAACTAATCGAGAATAAAATATTAAGTCAAACATAAATATAATTTGTGTAATATTTATTACACACATTTATTACATATGTCAATATAATGGGTATCACAAATTGCGTTCCTGTATTTCATGCAACGGTATTACATCATGCTTTGAGCTTTCGACGAACATATGTAACAAATTTTACGTAAACCCTACGTAGAATGAACAAGAGCATCTATATTTGAAGAATCCCCAAGAATATCCTGTACTATGGTCCTGTTGTCACGCCTTAATATCACCGCTTGTAATTGCTACGACTAGTCAGGGCTCCATGAGACACCAGGGTTTTCTTGTTTCTTACCTTGTTAGAAATACGGATAACATAACTGCTGATAGTTTCGACAACCTCTTGGTTTTTTTGGTCGGTACACATATTCGAACACATTTTAACAACAGTGTCGAGTTCATCCTTTGTACTATTATAAAGCTATGTCACGTTGAGAGTCATCGGAGTCTATAATTTGTTTTCTCTGTCTCTTACTGAAGAGTATGTTATTATGGTCAGACTCTGAATTAACCTACTTGCGTGCCTACTTACTCAATGTACGTCGTCCAAATTATTATTAACTTCTGAACCAGAGTTGTGCAATACCTTTCAATATCAGTCGTCTGTTTCTGCATTGATCCATTGACTTGATTGCTCCTCTTGACTCCTCAAATATGTTTGATAATAATGTATATAAGACGGGAGAAT
The DNA here is from genome assembly GCA_963668995.1 of Parnassius mnemosyne. NCBI lineage: Eukaryota > Metazoa > Arthropoda > Insecta > Lepidoptera > Papilionidae > Parnassius > Parnassius mnemosyne. The sequence continues at coordinate 21,578,276 of CAVLGL010000002.1, forward strand.
AATAGAACTTATTTAGTAACAATTGAAATAATTATACGTAAAACACACGTAAAAAATATTTATAAACATATTCAAATAAACATAATTTATTGCTAATATCATTATAAATTGCATTTCTGCGCTGTAAAACAAGAAAACTAAAAATACTGTAATGTACATTCCTTACAAAAAATTTCGCGGCAACTAAACTTTCGTCGAGCGGAGGACGGCATAGCCATAACTCACATCCTAATTAAACCACGACTGCAAGTGCATCTCGCGTTGCATTGTTTACACAAATTAGGAAGATAAAAAAGATCCGAGTGCAAGGGGTACGGGGAAGGTCGTGACTTTGACGTTCGCGTGGAGGTGCGTCGTCGCATGTTCAGTTATCTAGGGTTAATCTACTTGCACACGGAAGCTAAGGTCATCGGGCAATTGTACAATTGGTCATGCGTGTACAGCTCAGTCGGACAATCAATTTCAGAACGCATTAAACGAATTCTTATCGACCGTTTGGATCAATACAATATGATTTGTATAAAAGTGGCATGAGTTTACGATTTTTGTGTGAAAAACAGTGTGAGCATCCATTATAATGTGCAAAACTACCTATGGGGTAAAAAAAATTCGCGTAACTAGCGACCGCTTGCAGAATCGGTCTTTTGGAATTGGAAATTACGGCAATTTTTGTTTATAGTTTCTAGAATCTATACATTTTTTTCGGATGGGTGTACCGCAACGCGTATGATATTACTGAATTTAGTCGCTCATAGACTAAGTACATTAACCAAACATGAAGGCAGCGCTTGTTATCCTATCCCGGAGTTATTATCTACTTATATGCCAAATTTCAAGTCTCTCATAATTATAGTTACGGAAATTAGGCAACTTTTAAGCGAAAATATAAGTTCCCTTTATTCTCTATCCCGTTGGAATTTTGAAAAATCCTGAAAACAGTTGTTAGTGATAAAAATGATATACTTAGATGCTAAAGAGGCAAAGTGTAAAATAACTTAGTTACGAAAAATTTTTTTTATCAAAACAGACGAATTTTAAAAGGTAACAACTGGAATGTCTTCTAAAAACTTACATAGAAGCCTTCATTCCCTTTACTCTCCTGATCCACTCTTAAAATTGGATTTTTTTTAAATGTATATTTATATTAAATAGGATATTCTTCAAGACCTCTGAACAATAACCTATTTAATTAAAAATAAAGCATTTCCGAAAAATCGACATAAAACAATACAAATAGCAAATATACATAAAACAGAACAATGCCACGAATATGGTACCGCCTCGGTATATTTTTAATTCGGTTAAAAATGAGATTTTGTAGAATTAGCACCGTAGCAGCCATAAAATGTAAAATTACGCTTAATGTAAATGAAAAGGTATAATAATGCTTAAAGCCGGCTGAAGAGTTATTATAAAATAAAGACAAACAAAATTTCTATTCTGTGTTTTGTCATACAATATGTAAAGTATGTAAAATGGTGGTAAAAATACCATTTTCACAACACGCAGGCCACTTGTTAAAAGATATTGCCACTGTATTACCAGATTATAAAATTTTCTGCATTTTATCAAATTATATTTAAACACACATGTTAAAATATGTGTTTTATTAAGAATAACATTTTTATTGATAATTTATTATTAGCATTATGATGTTTTTTTTAGTAATGTTAATTCGGTACGTGTGTGACCTATTTAGATCGGAAGGGTTTCTTACATTACATTGTATATGCATATTATGCTAACCGTGACTATCGGAGCAATATATATTTCAACAACTTACATAAAGTCAATAAGGCCTGAGAATATAATAAAAAAGAGAATTATTCAAATATGTAGTCTATTTAAATCCGTATTTAATATAGAAGTGTACTTTCCGTCTCTCTGAGAAATTCAAATCAAACTCGTCTCATTAGTCGATGTGGAAAACTTGGATTAGTTGGTCAACTTCAAGTAGGAAGTTTCAAGCGTACCTACGATCAAAGCACTCTGAAATTGAGCTATGAAAGTTTTCGCCTTATTTTCATAATATTTTGTTGTAACATAATTATACGAGAAATCGTAATTAGAAAACAAATTACATTTTAATTTGAAAATTTATTACTTGTTACTTAAGTAACAGAACTAAAGAGGTCTATCAGCGTTAAGAGTTCATCCAGGTCCATTGTAGTAGTTCCTCAGGGTTCAATTGTATGACTGTTGCTGTTTCCTGTTACTTACTAATTTTTGGAATGTAGGATTTTTGTATAATTCTTTTCTTGATGTACAATTAATATTGAAATCGATTGTACGTGTAATAAAAGGCAACCACTGGAATTGCAACACTCAAGTACGTCATAATACACAGACCGGCGAAGGGCTCCTACAGCGTGAGAGACTCGTGTTCAGCATTAAATCTATACAAATAAAGAAAATTGAAGTGTCTGTTTGTAATGTCAAAATAATGGATTTTTATCACATGCATATGAAAGTATAAACGGTACTTAGTACAAAAAAAACATTATTTTAAATTTTTCTGTTTGTATGTTTGTTCCGGCTAATGTCCGAGACATCTGGACCGATTTTGACGGGAATTTCACTATAGATAGCTGATTTTATAAGGAGTAACTTAAGCTACTTTTATTTTAGAAAAAGAATTAGGGTTCTGTGCGAAAACATTAAAACCCATGAAATCCCATTGTAATTAATTTCACGTGAGCGTAGTCTCGCGAAAAACCTAGTTAGTAATAAAACCAATACAGAATGAAAAAAATAGACAATAAACAAAGATTTTTAAATAAACGATCTTAATACTTTAAAAGCGATTCCTTCAGATACATTTTTATTCAGCAATCTGTTCTTACCAAAGAATTAAGAAGGAGGAGATATACCTAACTTCAATTAAGGCTACACACGCGTAAAGGCTAAATTGATCGGCCGAATAAACTATTGTGCAGCCTCAACGTAGCTGTTTTATGTATGGATGATAGTTAAATCAGCTAGTTTTAAAATCTGTAACGCGACACAAAATTCCGATCAAATTGCGATCGGCTGATGGCGTTACACACCTAAACATAGTTTTATTTTAGAGGTTTTAGAGGTCATGCATAAACCGGTTATTAGGCGACCAAAATGGGTATAGTTGATAATAATTGTCGAAAATAATGCCTAAAATATGATTTAAAATCTTTGTAGGACTGAAACAATTGCTCCTTATTCACACAGTGTATTTCATACAAAAAATCATAAACACATGTCAATTTTATAAAAACCATATTGTATTAAACCAAATGGTCGATAAAAACTCGTTCAATGCGTGCTGAAATTGGTTGTCCGACGGACCAAACTGTTCATGGATGACCGATTCCATAATTGAACAATGACCTTAGCTTTCATGCGCAAGTAGATTAAGATCACAAAATTATAATAGTTGAGGATACATACAATAAGTATATTTATTGCAAAGGAAAGAATCGAAATTGTGTAAGAAAATGTTATAATTTAAGGTTTTGAGCAAGTTTTGTAAAGTAAAAACGGCTAAAAGTGCCACCAAGACACATTATGATTGTTTATTTTATTAAAGTTTCTTTAAAATTATAAAAAAATATGAAATAGTTTTTAGTAATTACATGTATGTATTAGTGAAAATATACCAACTTTTCTTCTCAGCGGAAAAATATAGAAAATAAATAAAATAAAAACAGTGAGTAAATAAAGAATGGTGAAACGTGCAATGGAAGTCTAAATATGCCAACACAGGTAACAGAACGCGAAAAGTCTGTAATCAACTGTTAGAGTTTCACCGGTCGGTAGACTCAATGTTCCTTAGGGCTCAATTTTTGGCACATTTTATTCTTTATAAAAGGCTTGACTACGTGACCCAAGACAGTTTCTCAATAAGATTTGCCATAGCCCAAATATTTACTGCTTTTTTTACTAAAACTAAACAAAGTGATTTCTTGGATGGATACTAATGAACTCCTAACTTCAGGTCTTGTTTCATAGTATCCATCAGGGACCAAGTGGCAATCACCATAAAAGATTTACCTAATCTTTCAAGGGTCAACCAAAATACAGTATTAGTAGCCGATGATACTTCATTAATTTTAAAACTTAAACAGCAATCATTAATTTATGACGATATAAATAATGCTGTAACAAAATACAAAGAAAATTTAGACCGTCGTGAGACAGGTTAGTTTTACCTTACTGATGGGTCATCGTTGCGATAATAATACTGCTCAGTACGAGAGGAACCGCAGTTTCGGATATTGTACTGCAGATTCATGCACTCGGCCGAGCGGCATTGGTGCGAAGCTGCCATCCGCGGGATTATGCCTTTAAGGCCGAAGCCAGCCTAGCCGAATCCAGCAAGGATGAGGGTGAGCAATGAGCATGCTCACTGTGGGTCTCCGAGAGTTGGGAGGCTCTAAACAATGTGACTATACTAGTCACTCTGTACTCGTGCGGTGCGACGTCGAAGCCTATTTGGATCTCGGCGATCGGTGTTATCGGTCTTAACACGTGCACCACGGTGCCGAGGGTTTATTTAATTAACCTAGTCCGATGTTGGAGCTCGGAACAGTCTGTAGACGAGTTACGTTCCTGGCGGGGTGTTGTGCTCGGTAGAGCAGCATTGTGCTACGATCTGTTGAGACTCAGCTCTACGCTAGGTGATATAATAAATTTTAATAATGAAACAGTTAAACTCTTTAATAACTCAAAATCAAAAACAAATCTTTTTGTGATGTAAGATTATTAATGGCCATACTAGTTAAACCCTGGTTACCAAATTTATTTTATTTTGTCTTTCCTTTTGTATTTAAATTGACCATACTCTAAATATTTTTTTTTATATCATACATATTTTTAGTACATACGAATTTAAAACTAAAGGGTAAAGTAGCGGCACGTAATTAGCATACCATTGCATTTTTTATTTAAATCTAGTTAAGAATCTCTTTGAAGAGAGAAGAAGAGTCTATTGTTCGGTTAAGTTGAAACCATTTCTCTTGATACTGCGGTATTGTTTAGATAATTAACACTGCTAGCAGATAACGATCTTCGAGTCTTAATGTCATTCCTAAATTAAAGTAAAATATTTAAAAAACCATTGTAGGCGCTAGGAAAGCGGAACGTAAAATTAGTTAAATTTTCATCTTGACATCGTTATTAAAGTGAAAATAAAGATCAAACTGTGAATGAAAGCCTCGAGCGGAAACAACCAAGCTCTATCAACAAATATCAACGCTGAAATGAGCGGCTGATTCAGCACTTTTCAAATATCTGCTACAACTCCGAGGCGGTGAAAGAGTGATCCGGTTTTATTACTTTTTGAATGACAACGACAAGGATCATAGAAATATTATAACTGGCGGTATACAACTGTGTGACTAAACAGAATCCATACTTTATTGGAAACATCGCAGCACTGCGTTCATTACAAACATTTGAAATAAAAAGTCTTTGATCATTATCATGAATCTAAACAACGCTACATTTGTAGATTTGTAGATGTAGTAGTGGGTGGTTATTATTAATTAAATTAATTTGAATTATTCATCCCTTTAGTGGCCATCCCTTTAGGCCGTGTAGTGGCGGTTAAGAATATCCACTACCCCATATCTTCCCGTGGGTGTCGTAAAAGGCGACAAAGGGAAATAGACAGGAGATGGGCAGCAGCATCTTCCTAATAACAGCAAAGTTACAATAAAAAACTACGGTTGCCAACCCGCTCGCCAAGCGTGGCAACTATGGCAAATGTCCCCCTATGATGAGAGTAACAAAGAGACGGCCCTCAGTCCCCGGCGGCCCCGCTATTCCTGGCTACGGTGGCGACCATGGTAACGGTGGGGCAGGGGGTGCTAAGAATCTCCGGTGGAGGTTCGGTTGCCACCTAAACGACTCGACCTGGCAACATACAATGCACGAACCCTGATGACTGACGAGAAGATCGTGGAGCTGGAAGAAGAGATAGACAAGTTACGCTGGCATATTATAGCATTATCCGAGGTCCGAAGAGAGGGGGAGGACACGGTAATCCTCGAATTCGGCAACTTGCTCTATCACCGGGAGGGCGACCATCTGTCCCAAGGAGGTGTCGGATTTATTGTCCACAAGTCTCTCGTTAACAACGTTGTAAAGATTGTAAGTGTGTCGACGAGGGTTGCATACATTATACTTAGAACCACCAAACGGTATTCGCTGAAGGTCATACAGGTTTACGCACCAACCTCGGCGCAACCCGATGAGGAGGTGGAGGAAATGTATGAGGATATCTCTAGAGCCATGCATTCCTCCAAAACCCACTATACGGTGTTAATGGGAGACTTCAATGCAAATTGGTATCCCAAAATACTAAATTATTTAAAAATATACTAAAAAGGATCATAAAAAAGTGTGATCGTCCTTGCCTACTAAAAACTTTTGATGCTTTATTTTATTCTGTGAAAAATTTCTAATAAACCATCACTTAGTAGAATTATTTCATAAATTAAACAATTATTTTTCAGGTCCTTCTCATGTTGTCAATTTTCTTGAGTTTTTTGAAAAACTCCGAGGAAATAGCAGAATTTCTTTAATATAATAATTTGACTTATAACCTTATTGAATCTTTGCATTTTATTATTTAAATGATAATCAAATGATGACTTGGTATGCACCAACACCGACTGTTTTGAAAGAGTACTGTAAAATGTTATATTAATGGGGAATATCAAAACTTGTTAGCAGATTGTGGAATTAATATATTTTTATTTATTGGTTGAAGCATTTATTGACTAAGAGCTTAGGATTTGAGAATAAATTATAATATAGAGAAATAAGTAAACCGCCTGTTTAGGAGGCAACTCAGGCCACTAACCATAGACTAGTTTTTCCTTTCGTAAATTAATAACAGTAAACTCATTATACATCGGGCTTGCTTTTGCGAAGAGTTTACTTCAAATTTAGACAAGAAAACGAAAATAATTCTTAAATAAATTTTTTTGAGCCGATGTACACGGATATTATAACAAAATTCTTGACCAAGTGTCAAGCCTCAAGTAACTAAATTTAAAAATTATTGTATAAAAAGTGTTGTAAAAAGACTTCAATTTATACTTTGAATGATTATTTTTAATGATAAAAAGGTTTAGAATAATATTACATAGTCACCTTTAATACACATTTTTGTGTGACACTGTTATGTGCATACAGGCATGATATTATGAATTATTTAGTACTTTAAGAACGTGTTTTAAAATGGTCCCACAGAAAATCACAAGTAAACTTTTTTCTTTTTTATAGAATAAGGGTGACAAACGAGCACACAGTCCACCTGATGGTAAGTGGTTGCTGTAGCCCATAGACAATTACATCTATCCTCGTTTGCGAATGAAAATGCAGATGCCTTGTCAGCCGTGAGGAATAAGATGAAATGGCTCTTTTCCAGTAGAAAGTGTCTCCGGTTCTCTACACTCACCAAACGAAACACAGCAGCATTCAGCTGCTACTTTACGCTGGTATGTGTACTAATTATTTTTTATTGTATTAAGTAACATTGTATCACGTATAGAGGTGTCATGTATGGAGGGTCAAGTATGTCAAGCTCGCTTACATTTGTTTGCGGCAGCGTCGTTTGAGGGTTGTCCACTTCCCTTTAAAATGGTCAAGTGGGGCGACGACTGCCACATGCGTCATACCTGTGAACAGTTTTTTTTTGTAATAGGCACCCAGTCCACCTGATGGTAAGTGGTTGCTGTGACCCATAGACATCTACATTTATCCTCAATAAAGAATCAAAATGCAGATGCTTTTCCAGAAAAATGGGTCTCCGGTTCTCTACACTTACCATACGAAACACAGCAGTGTCAAGCTGCCATTTTAGGCTGGTATTCTGTGAGAGCCTGGTCCTTCCCCGGTCGATCCGACCCATTCGTACTACAGCTTCTAATATAGCTGCAGCATGGCTTTACCACGTATAAACTTGTGGATATTCTAATTCTAAGCTTCACTCTTAGTAATATTATAATTGTTGCTTATTCGAGTAATTTCCTTTCTCTATTTCTTTATTATTATTATAAGTATTTGTTTCAGTTTGAATAGTAAAACAGCCAGTACAATAACATACAACGTGACTCAAGTGTGACCGTACACACCTGTGGAGGTTTGAGTAGTTCAAGTTATTTATTTTAGTGAAATCTTACCAACAGTTTGGTTGCAAGTATTTTCCAGTTTTCTGTTGATACAATAAATCTTTTTAGCTATAAATGAATTAGGTAAATATGAGTGTAAAAACTACGAATAATTATTATCTAATATAACCATCTTAAATTATCTTGTTTTAAGCATAAAAATTATATTATTAAATAAGGTAACATATAATTAAAAACTGATAGATCACTGCAATTAATTTTATATAAAAAATTAATAGATATGTTAGTTTTGTACGCGTTAATGTATATACAAAATTTGAAAGTGTTATATTTTAATAAATAGATATAAATTGACTAGTTTTGTGGCAAATTATTGCCAGACTTTCCACTTCGATGAACAGGGAGCGATACGCTGTTAATTAGCTAACCAATAACGCAGTATCAAGAGAAATGGTTTCAATTTAACCGAACAATAGACTCATCAATGCCGCCTGATAGCTTCTACCTGTTCCATGTTTTAATCTTACGTGATCGAAATTTTTATTACTTTTATGGCTATTCATAAGCAATTGATTGAAAAGTCTCGGATTCTTAACTGGATTTAAATAAAAATGCAATACTACACTATTTACATGACGTTACTTTATCCTTATCTATTAGAAGTTTTAAATTTGCTGCAAAATAACACTGTATGATTTAAAAAGAAAATCTTTATTTACAAAACGAAAGGTAATGATACAGCTAAATTTGTTAATCGGAGTTTAACTATTATTAATAATGTAACATACCAAAAAGTTTTTTTTCTGATTTTGAGTTTTAAATGCGCTTAATATGTAGGAAGTGGTAGAGCCACGCGGCAGCTTTTGCTGTCGCACGGATGGGCCGGCTCGAACCGGGGTGGTACCACGATCTCACAGAATAACAGCGTGAAGTAGAGGTTTACCTCTGCGTTTCGCTTGGTGAGTGCAGGTGGCCGGAGGCCCTTTTTACTGGAAATGAGGCATTCCATCTTAGTCCGCACGGGTGGCAACGCATCTGCATTTTGATTCTAAACGAGGATAGATGTAGATGTCTATGGGCCGCAGCAACCACTTACCATCAGGTGGACTATGTGCTCGTTTGTCACCCTTATTCTATAAAATAAATAAATAAATATATAATTTTTGTTGGAGTTGCCGTCATTTCTCATATGCTACTTTTCACCTACGGACGTAAAATAACTATTTGATTATTAAAATTGATTATAGAGTAGTCTGTTAAAGAAATCAGAATTGCAGTGGTTTTTTTTTACAAAGAATGGGTTTCAAGCTGTCAGTAATTTTAAGACGCTTTAAAAGTGAGGCATCAGCTGTGGATTTATGTATCACACTATCGACAGGTAAGAAAACAGTTCCTCTGTTAAATACCGTAAAAGATCGGGGCAACACCGTGCCATTTAGAATCAGAAGGGCTGTTAACACTTTCAAGGGCAGAATTCGAGAAAACGCTATAGAGATAAAAAAATATTATTGCGTGGAATGAAGATTGCCGCGTGGACCCTGATTTAAGCTACTAAACAAGACCTGAAGCAAAGTGAATACCGTAAATACTTAAATAGTAATAGTAACAATAATAAATCTCTGTAGATTAAGAGAGTATGTCAATCAAAACGCTTACTATCCCAATGTGCTGGTGGAAGACAGAAATGTGAAAAAAAAGCGATTGAGGAGCATTAACTTACCTCTAAAGAAGCTTCGCAATTTGTTGCAAAAGTTCAACGTGGTTATCAGACTGTATCAATTATCGTTTGGTGAGGGCTGTCCAACTAAGGAATCAAGTTGTTTTATTTTTGTGGAAAAGGAGTAAAATTTTTACTTCAGCAAATCTTATTGAGATACTCAAGTCAAGTCCAAAAATGTACCTAGAACTTTCCAGTTCGACTCTCCTTACAGTCACAAGGCACGAGCAATGCTAATCTGACCCAATAACGAACTTCAAAAGAGCTGAAGACTGGCTCTCGTCCAGTCCAGGTCTAAACCCGTTAGACTAGAAACTTTAGTCATTACTAGAGGACATGTTTTGCTCAAAACGGAATAATAATAAAAGTCATGTGTACATAATTATATATTTATCAAAGTCTAATTATTAAAATTAAAACCTCTGGCTTACACACAGCCCTTGTATATCTCTGGTCACGAATATATTACACATTGTCACAGAGTAATCTATAATAGAACTAATCTACTTGGTGCACGGTCGCCATGAATTTAAAATAAAAAACCATATACTTTCTATTTGTTCAGCTAGTTTATATTAATTTTAAATCTTTCAAATCTAATCGATTTTGTGTACTAGTTTTATTATCTGGCAAAGAGCAGACGTTTAGCAAAATCCATGTAATGAAGGGGATTTAACTAGCAAACAAGTTTTATCTCCATGAAAGTTCGCGGCGCACCTTAATCCTTCACGTGCTTATCTTCTTCCTAACAATAAAGTAACGATAAGCCAGGGCTCTTAAGTTTTTGTTTTGCTATAATACAATATTGACAATAATAATTTTAAGCTTTCTTTTTCTTAAAGATGTATTTACGTAATAATGTTACAATTAAATAAGGTATACAAAACACTAAATAGTGGATAATGAAAATGATTATTAAATCTACATCATCATCATCATAACAGGGCTTCACAAGTTCACTGCTGAACATAAGCCTCCCCCAAGTAATACCACAAAGCACGGTACTTGACCATCTGCATCCATCGACTTCCTGCATGTCTTACCAGGTCGTCACTCCATGTAGTTGGGAGTCGCCCTACATTTCGCCTACCTGTACGTGGCTGCTCGGTGGCTGGTCGGATCGAGCCATATAGTCGGCCCATTGCCACTTCAGCTTACTTAACCCTTGGGCTATGTCCGTCACTCTGGTTCTACTGTGGGTATCCTTATTTCTAAGTTTATTACGCAGTGGAACCTCGTGCATAGCCCTCTCCATAGCTCGCTAAACAACCTTGAGCGTCCTTATCTCACAGAGTTCTCATTGTAAACACGCACTGGTTGTACAATCTCGTTTTCAAGTTTTGAGGTATACCTGACGAGAAGATGTGTCGTAATTTCTCGAACGCTGCCCAGCCGTGCCGAATCCGTCGATTGACCTCTCGGTTGGAGTTGGACTAATCTAGTCGGACAATTTCTCCCAGGTAAACATACTCGTCAACAACTTCCTGCTTAATGCTCCCAACAACTACTAGCATAGGTGGACATTGACGTTACACATGATCTTTGTTTTGTCCATGTTCATCTTAAGACCTATTTGTTGGGAGGCACAATTGAGGTCATTCAGTATAGTGCTTAGATCCTCCAGCGATTCTGTCATAAGGACTATATCAAACAAATACGGCAAATCGAAGGTTAGTGATGTACTTACCATTGATGTTAATATCGTATCATTTCCAGTCTTGTAGCTTGAAAACGTCTTCTAAGAAGAAGAGTTTCGGGGATATAACATCACTCTGTCTTACACCATAGGTTTTGTACTCTAGTTCTGTAATCGGGAAAACATCGTTGCCCTACTGTACAAACACTTCAACGCTTTGATATACCGACAGTCAACTTGGCGCCGTTGAAGAGACTGTAGCACCGCCCAAATTTAGACGGAATCAAAGGCTTTCTCATAGTCCATATACGCAAGACATAGTAGCAGATTGTACTCTTCGGTCTTCTGTACAATTTTCCGTAGGGTATGTATGTGGTCTATAGTACTATATAGCCTTTCCGGAAATCGGCTTGTTCGGGAGGTTGGAAGTCATCGAGTCTGCGTGCGAGACGATTTGTAATGACTCTCAAAAATACCACGTAGACGCGGCTCAGAAGGAAAATCGGTCTGCAGTTCTTCAAGAGAGCGTTGTCGCCTTTTTTGAAGAAGAAGACCACCACACTTCTGCTCCCTCAACTCAGTTCTGTAAGACCCGTCGCAGAAGAACACAAAAACTCTCCTAACACATACTGAATATCATGGCTATTAGACGGGAAATGAAGCTCAGCAGATCTCCAAATACATGTGACGGAACTTACGCAACTTTAATACAATACGTATTAAAGAAGCGATCGAGCGGAACCAGGGCTCCAAAGAGGACACCTGATTTTGAATGAGATTGAAAGGTTGAGAGAGCTGTACACGTCATCGTTGGAGTCACACGCAAGTGTGAGTAACGATTTAAGAAGAAATCTTATCCGATGCTATTCCGACGATATACCGGACGTCTGAGCTAGATTAGAATGGCTTCAGCACCTTAAAACGGCAAGGCCCCAGGCAAGGAAGAAATTACAGCGGAGCTTCTGAAAGCAGGTGGAAAACCATTACTTAAAGACTTTCAGAAGCTCTTTAATACCGCTCTTCATGGCGGCACTACTCCGGAGGCTTGGAGAAGAAGTGAGGTAGTCTTGTTCAAAAATCTACAAGTATAACCAAATTAATCAATTTATAATTTTTATATTTCAATATTTGTTTCACAATTAACAAACAACACCTGTAATGAAAAAAAAACTGTCAATCACAAAAGAGATTAGCGAGACACGAGATTACCAGACTTAAAATAATTTTTATTGACAATCGTATAGCTTAAATGATATAATCGTTATATTACAAGCCTTTTAAGTCCATTATTGGTCATAGGACATACGATTTGGGAAGGTCAAAAGTATATCAGTTGAATCTTTTAAAGATTTGTCTATAATACTTACACAATACACAAAACATTTTGGGCGCTGAACACAGAATAGAATAGATTTTTTCAATATAAGTATCATACAATGCTTATTGATACTCATTTTTTTATTTACCTTTCCTCTGTCTTGGGAGGAAACCAGTAAAAAACCCAGGATGATTATTTTGCACACACAAAATTTTACAATAATATTGTGCAATTATTTCCAATTTAGTTTCATTTATTAATTCAATTTTCTAAATGTTATTTTAATTCATGTATTTTTTTAAACTATATTTATTTATATGTATGTATTTTAATAACCCTTTTACTCTTTTTGTTTCTTGGAATGTTATTGTTTTTTTTTTATTATATTATATATTATATATATTTTTAGAGGAAGTTGAACATCCGCTCTCACACTTTTACTATTTTTAACAACTATCCTTTCCTGACGTATTCCCGCTAGTTCCGACAAATTATTAATTCTATAGAGCTACTGATCTAATCTAACTAAAATCTTTGTTCTTATCATATCTGTATATATTGCAAGGCTAAAGTTAAGGCCTTAACAGTGGTTGAAATGCCTAAATCTAGGATATTTAAGTAAAAAAATCTCAATAACTGTTCATTTAATCCACAAAGAAAAAATACAGGGTAACAGAAGAAGATTTGGTAAATGTTTTTAATTTAACAAAATTGTATTTTTGTCAACCCCTTATTAGAAAAAAAATCCCCAAAGAGTACCTATCTTTGTCATATTTTGCAAAATTTCTCCAAAATGGCACAAGCTTTTTAAATAGTTCTTACACTAAAAAAAAGGTCTTAAAAATATTAATATTTTTAATTGAGAGTTTTATTTTTATTACCCGTTTTATAAGAGAATATATAATTTTTCCCTGAAATTGAATATATTTACGCGAGCGCGCATGCTCCGTCGCCATGTAAGCTCTGTCACAGTCCGTTTTCGGACATCGTCGAGGGTGGACCGCACGTCGGTGTTGGAGCGACTTCGTTCAAATATATATTAGTTTTTTAAAAGTTTATACTCAATTATAAATATTTTTATGACTAGAAATACTTAATTTAGTTAATATCTGTACACTGGTAACTGTAAATATTATTTTCTAAATAAATGAATTTTTAAAGTGCCCAAAGAAGAAGAAATTTTTGCGGCGACGTTGATTAGTGAAATTGAAAAATGCATTTTTATATAATTTAGATGTGGAACGACGAACATGCTCTCGTTACTTAGATTGCGATAGTTTTTAATACCTATGTAATTTTATTGTTGCATATTTTTATTAATTAGTTGATAATGAATCTTATAATTATGTATTACAATAAAACGCTGTTTTTATAAGTATGACTTTATAAAATATTATTGGAGAGGGAAATAAAGATACAGATACTTACATTTAGGTACACTGTTATCAAATTAAATCAAACAATTTAAATAAATAAAAGAATGGTGCTTACCTAAGTATAAATAACTATATAAAGACATTCTTGGGTTTATGGTTTTTTTTTGTTAGACAAACTATCATCAAAAAAATGTAAAAATTTTAAATTGCAGAGGGGTTTCTCTACGTGATAAAGTTAGAAATGAAGGAATTTGCATTAGAACCAGAGTAACTGACATAGCTCAACGGAATATTACAGTGAAATGGCAATGGGCTAGCTATATAACTTGGAAAACATATAAAAAATAGGAAGAAAGGTCCTCGAGTGGCAACCTCGTACAGGTAAGCGAATTAGTACTCAACCTTTATTCCTCTTCACGTATTCTCATACGCTTTTCTTCACACATACACACGCACACGCGCGCAAGCACGCACGCACACACACACACACACACACACACACACACACACACACACACACAAATAGGTCGCAAATAATACTTACCTAGTACTATTAGGCAAGAGTGAATAGGTTTTTGTTAAGTCAGTGCAATTCACCATCTTAGACTACATAACCACTTACCGATGGAATTGTAGTTGCTTTACTACTTGCTGGGTAAAAATAGTAAAAAAAAAAATTTACCCTGTGAAAGTTTGCATTTAGATATAATTTTTCTAACCAACCATAAAAATATGATGAGAATATGTATATAAGTATAAAGGTTGCCTCACACAGAACAGTAATAATATAATATTATATCTTCCATTATCTCTGAAATCCGAGGTATGTTCATATTAAGAGGCTGAATAGAGGCACATTGAAATGCATGGGGATGGTTTTGTAATTTCACGTCATTATCGAAAAAAAATTGTACGTATTTCAGGTTGCGGTTTGCAAAACACGATTCCACAAAAATTAACTCAATAGAAAATAATTGCAAAGTTGCTTCTAAAAATACATAAATTTTCAACGTCAATTTTTTTTACGTGGTAGAGCCATGCTACAGCTATATTTATTAGGTATAGTTGTAGCACGAATGGGTCGGCTCGACCGGGGAAGGGCCACGCTCTCACGGAATAACATGTAAAATAGCAGTTTAACCCTGCTGTGTTTCGTATGGTGAGTGTAGATAACCGGAGGACCTTTTTACTGGAAACGAGGAATTACATCTTAGTCCTCACGGGTGACAACGCATCTACATTTTGATACGTAATCGAGGATAGATGTAGATGTGTATGGGCCGTAGCACGGAATATAAAAAACAATACGGAATATAAAATGTTTTTTATATTCCATGGGCCGTAGCAACCACTTACCATCAGGTGGACTGTGTGCTCGTTTGTCACCCTTATTCTATTTAAAGAAAACTTTCTGAGATTTCAGTAAAATAATGTTAAGTATTGTAAGCACTCCTACAATTATGTCTCATGTTAATAAAGCTATTGGGCTATTTTGATTTGTAATAAAGTGATTTTACTTTATAGGTTAAATAATTTATTTACCTTTCTATATCAAGAACCGTTTTTCTGTCACTCCTATTGAATTTGACAGAGCTTGCTGAAATTTAGCATCTTTAGATGGATCAGAATCGCCCGCTGATTCGGCTGTTAGATATTGCAAAAATAATCGAAAATATTTATTTTTACTTTCATGCCCAAGACTACCTTGTTTTATTTTATTACGGTCAAATAATATTTATAAGGTTATAAAGCAAGTATTTTTGTAAATGTTTTGTATGTAAATGTAAATGTTTTCATTATTTTGTTATTATATTGTATACAGTTATTATCACGTCTTAGCTTTATACCAAGAATTACATTACAAATTCTTGATGGGATGCGATGTAACGCGCATACATTATTTTCATCAAGAACTATAATATATATATATATATATATATATATATATATATATATATATATATATATATTTGTTTTTTTTTACCAGTAGAGTTTTAACAAAATCTTAAAAAAGTTCAATAACTTAAAAAAATGCCAATAATTATATAATTTCAAGTCAGTGTTTTACATTTAAAGATCAGTTATAAAAAGCCATTGTTATTATTTTCATTTTGATTAATTTAATTCGAGACTAAAATAAATGTGAAAGGGCTTTTATCTGCAATAATAATTTTCATCAAAAATGACATAGACTTATAAAAGTCATATACACGGTCTATCATACTGAAGATTATCAATTGTACTACAAAATATTCAAAAGACTATTTACAGTATAATGACCCGAATATCATCATTATTGTTTGACTGGCACACTTAAAAGTTTTATCACATGGTTAAATGATTCACTTTTATATTATGATAAGGTCATGCTTTTCTATAAAAAGTTGCAAGAAATTTTAATTCCCGGCCCTATTGGTTTGTTTTACTTTTTACTTAATTAGTGAAAAACAAAATGGACTGATCTAAAAGTTTACTTTCTTGTGTAAAAAGTGCTATTTAGAATTTTATGCAAATGATAATTAAAGTTTCTATGTAAAGTGTAACATAGCGGGAATTATATTCAATGGTAGCGGCCATCCGTATTTGCAAAGCCAGCATCATTTTCTGTATAGAAACCGGCAAAGTGTTGCTCAAGGTACTATAAACAAAGCAGCTGATAAAATGTTACACTCATAACTGTTAACAAAAACTGTTTTCCCAAATGGTCTTATAGATAATAATAACTATTCCGCCGTGTTAGGTGCAGGAGCTATTATTAGAAGGAGAAGAGGTAAAATTTTGTTTTAGAAATGCGCAATCAATATTGTTTTGTCTGCAATTGAGCATAAAATAAAAAATAACTTCAGCCAAAGAGCATAACCGGCATTATACTCAGGCCCATCATTTGGTATGGAAAAAAGTAATTTTACCAGGTTTCAAAATATCAATCAAAATTCAAAAAACATAAATATTAAAATCATAAAATGTATATATGTATGTCAATACATACATATAATGATTTATGGCCGCTTAGTAACTGACGGTGACTCACTATAACATCCTACAGTCACGCCAAAACTAAGAGGAGAGAATCACTGTAGAAAAGGTAATAATTTATTGCGGAAATTTTGTGATAAAATTAAAATAAATATAAACTTATCCAAGTTAATCTAACTTAGTCTAATTTATCCTTATGCGTACAAAAAAAAACAAATAATAAAATAGTGAGATGGCGTCAGTTTTTTAAGAAGATATAACAAAAATAAATAAATAAATAAATTTCAATAAAGTTCAGTATTTAATTGATTATATACCGCTGACACTTAATCACGCTTTTCGAAACCACGCCAGTTGTAAACAATACTTGTGTGAAAAGACAAAATCTTCTTTTCAAATTTCCGCCGAGTTGTAAGTAGAAGGCCAAATAGGTCACGTGTCAATTTTAATTAAATATATTTTATATGAAGTGATCTTGACTACGTTTCATCAATTAACCATTGGTAAAAATTAAAACAGGAATTTTACGATTGTGTTTACAAAAAACATTATTAGTTGAACCTTGCAGCTTGTTCATTATTTTTATTATAAATACCTATAAATGTATATATTATTAATAAATAGTTCCCATAATATATTGGATTATTTTTTAATGCTCATCTATGCTCTATAGAAAATGTGGCGTATGACATGACTGACAATCTTTCGAACGTTTTATCTAGGTACAAAGATGTTTTACGTTTTCGTCGCCTCCACATGATATTTTTGTCAGCATAAGGTACCCTTCTATATCTGAAACGAATATAAATATTGCTACAAAGTAAAGTAATAGGCTATACAAGTCCCTCTACTGGGCACAGGACTCTTTTTTTATTTCTGAGAGGGTTTTAGGGCAAGGAAATGCCCGCCGTGCTTCCCCAATGCGTGTTGACGAAAATTGCAATTACAAATTTCATTCGTGCTGTCGGGGATCAAACCCGGGAAAATTTACAGCGAACGCTTTGACGACATATTTTTAATACGACACAAATAAATACGATTTAATATATATAATAAAAATTCTTACGTACTTGAAACTTGAACACTTGATAGCTCGTGATGCCTACCGGACAAAGCTACAGCACCACACCGTGCAATGTAATTGAAGATGCGTAACCGCGACATAATTCTCAGTGATGCGCAAGCATAACAGGTAGTATGTCACTTATATAATTGTCATCTCTGCAGTCTATTAATCTTTGCACTTTTATAAGTAATACAGAACGTAGTTGCTAGACGGTGTTGACATCGGCTAAAATCTGTGCGATCGCCGTTTCGTCAAGGTCATTCAGGCTAGTTAAAGCCTTAATATATATATATATTTTTTTTTTGAAGTGTCTCTTTAAAATATAGATTTCTCTTACTATAAAACATTACGGTATGAAAATAAATAATCTTTCTTACAGCGTATACTGCAGAACTAAGTCTAATAATTCTGCAACAGATTGTTCATTTAGATATATAGGCGCATTATTATGGCTTCGCGTCAGTAAAACTTCCAAAAAAAACAGTGGAGTCGATTGAGCTTCAAATGCTCAAAATCACCTTAGTTACCGTTACAGCCTATTAAAGTTCACTACTGAACATAGGTCTCCCCCATAGATTACCTACCTCATAGGGGGAATATTTGCTATAGTTGCCACGCTTGGCGTTAAAACAATTTACTGTGTATTTCATTACAGCATTTTTTATGCAGTCATAATTAATGATTGCTATTTGAGTTTTAAAATTAATGATGTTTCATCGGTTAATAATACTATATTGTGGTTGACCCTTAAAAGATTTTAAATTATCGTAGTTATACGATATAATGATTAACACTATTATACAAAATCTGAAGCTAAGTGCATACCCTAAATGCAGCTTAGGAGCGTATCTCAATCAAAACTTTTGCTATACCTTCGGCAAAGCTTATTGAGAAACTATCTTAGATCGCGTATTCAAGCCTTATAAAGAAAACAAATGGACTAGAAGTTGAGCCCTAAGGTATACCCATTGACTCTACTTCTCTTGGAACTCTTACAGTGATCTATAGACTTTTTGAGTTCTGTTATAAAATACTTAGTTTAAGCTTAATATTTTTTAACACGATAATCTTCAAATTTTTTAAATACCATCTCGGGATAAACATAGTTGATTTCCTTGAAATGATCACGAAAAATACTTAAAGCGACTTTTGAATTCTTCCAGGTATTAAAAAGATATTTTACTAGTAAGCTCAATAAAGTTGTCAGTCGTCAAGCATCCCCTTTTTAAATCAAAATAAATTTAATGGAGTATTTGATCAAAAACCTTAAAATCTATTATTTATATTGTTTAAGTCTATTATAGACACATAACTGAAACGTAAATACCCCATAAATCCACGTTTTTTCACATCAACAGTTCAAAAATATTTTATAATATCTTTTGGTAATACTCACTGAAATTCAAATTATTTTATATATGGTCCGAGAACTCATGACACATTTTTCATGAAGTGTTTGATGCATCATGAAACTTTGTTTAAAAGTATCAGTAGACTCAATAAGCAAGTATATGACTGTCTGCCTGATCTACCTGGGTACACCTGGTACTGCGAATACAGGTAAGTCGCAAAACAATTGCCCAAAAAAAAGTGTTTGATTCAAACACTTAGCTGACGGATAGTCATTATTATTATTTGAACCAAACACTTTTTTGGGAAATTTTTTTTGCGACTAATCTGTATGCGCAGTTCCAGGTGTAGCCAGGCATACAAAGTTTCATGATGCATCAAACACTTCATGAAAAACCCGTCATGAGCTCTCAGACCAATAAGGAATGACTGGGTGACAGTTTGAGGAGCATTCTATGATTCTGTAATCAGGTAAGGAATATCAGTAGAATATTTCTCTAAAACTTCTGCGACTTCCCGATTTGATTTAGTTAGTTCATTATTAATTTTTAATTGATCATCTGAGTTAAGAGTATACATACGTACACTATACGTAGATGAAGCTTGGAATGGATGCTTTTTTAATGCTCGAATATACCTGATACGATACGTCATTTTTATTTTATTTGTACCCGTTGCTAGGATATAAGATTTGAACATATTCTGTAAATTTCTTGGTAAGATTTTATATGATATTTCATTGTATTAACAGTGGTAGAGCCACGCGACAGCTTTGAGCGTGAGCGTACCAGCGTGAAGTAGAGGTTTACCTCTGCATTTCCCTTGGTAAGAGCAGGTTGCCCGAGGCCCAATTATCCCCCCCTCCCATCAACATAGTAGCGCAATTAAACGAAAGACAACCCCAGGAGGGTACCAACACCCCTGATGAATCCCTCGCTGAGCATCCACGACCAAGCTAGTTTACTCCTGAGCGTGGGTTCTCAGGCTGCCTCGCGTATTCTGGAGGGGGGCGGGGGCAAAATTGCTCACGCAACTAATACTGCACGGGGCAAGCGGAGCAATAAGACCAAGGAAACACCTGTCACGCTATCCGTGAATTATTGCAACATCAAGGGACTTCAGTCCAATTTTAACGCTGCCCACTACCACCTAGAGAGGGACATCTGTTTTCTAAGCCTCGGCAGTCTTGAAGGTCAGCGACAGCGACGATCATAATCGCATCTACGGGTGCCTCTATAGGTTCCATAGCGGTAATGCCGAAACAGACCGACTCATCGACCACGTCCAAACGGCTACAGATTCCTTGTTACAGCAGATCCCGTCCGCAGAGATCGTGATCCTTGGCGATTTTAACGCACACCACGCCGAATGTCTCGGTTCACGTTCAACCGATCGTGCGAGGAGATCTGTTTATGACTTTGCTTTGGTATATGGCCTTACACAGCTGGTTACTTCGCAGACGCGGATTCCAGACGCCTCGTCTGGAATCGTGCACCTTTCCTGTTGGACCTTCTGCTGACATCTGGATGGATTCTCATCCGGACGGATATCAGGTTTCCATCGACGCTCCTTTAAGCTCATCGGACCATTGTTTTGTTCGAAGTATAATGCCACTCATACTAACATCGTGGTTGCATTCTGCAGGCTGCCGCCGTGTTTGGCAGTATAGGTCGGCCGATTGCTATAGGACGCGGTATTTTTTTTTGCATCCTACCCTTGGGGGAGGGTTTGCTTCTCGGCGGAAGATCCCAGCGTTGTTACTGATTCTGTTGCTGATGTGGAACTTCAGGGTATGGAACATTTTATTCCATCCTCGGTGGTGCCCATCGGAGGCAGATCCCAGCCATGGTTTGTTTGCTTATGTAAAATAGCATCTATCTGTAAACAGGAGCGCTACCGGGCCTGGGCTGATGCATCAACGTCTCGGGATGTTAAATTCCGCCTCCAGGTCCTTCAAAAGAGTCATTGACAAGGCAAGGTCTGGGCACATTGGCAGAATTGGCGAGAAGCTAGTTCAACTTCCTTCGGGAACCCGTGCATTCTGGTCTCTCGCCAAGGCTGTCCAAGGGAACTTCTGTCAGCCATCTCTTCCATCTGTGCACAGAGAGGACGACTCACTGGCACATGCCGCAAAGGAGAAAGCCGATCTTTTAAGCTCTCTCTTTGCATCCAACTTGACTCTAGATGACGGGGGGAACACACCGCCGTCCATCCCGCGGTGTGAGTGCTCCATGATGTGCGGTTTACACAGTGCTCGGTTCGCAAAGTACTCTTAAGAATTGGCTCCGGTTTTAACGTGTCTTTTCCGGTACTCCTACTCCCAAGGCGTAGTCCCGAATTGAATAATGGAAAACAGCTTTGGTCCACCCAATCCAAAAAAAGGCGACCGCTTAGACCTGTCCAATAACACGCATATCGCCATCACCTCCTTGTTCTCCAAAATAATGGAGTCTGTTATAAACTGCCAGCTCATGAGGTACCTTGAGGATCACCAGCTGATTAGTGACCGCCAATACGGTTTTCGTTGGGGTCGATCAGCTGGTGATCTTCTGGTCTACCTTACTGATAGATGGGCGGAGGTAGTGGAGTCCAAGGGGGAGGCGTTGGCCGTTAGTTTGGACATAGCGAAGGCATTCGATCGGGCTTGGCACAAAGCGCTTCTTTCGAAGCTGCCTTCCTTTGGGCTTCCCTAGAAATTGTGCAATTGGATCACCAGTTTCCTTGCAGATCGGAGCATCAAGATGGTATTAGACGGTGCATGCTCTGATTACAAGCTCATTGACGCCTATTAACGCTGGTGTTCTACAAGGCTGCGTGCTATCATCAACGCTGTTTCTTTTGCATATCAATGATATGTTACAAGCTGGTAACATTTATGGCTTTGCAGACGATAGCACTGGTGAGGCCTTATACACCGGCTGTGCCAATATTTCTCGGGAAAACGTCACCGAGTACAGGGATAAACTTGTGTCTGAAGTCGAGTCTTTTCTTAAAAGGTCTTGGATTGGGGACGACTAAATCTAGTCCAGTTCAATCGTGCTCAGCAGTGCGAGACAGTATTTCATGCCAGCACATAGCTTGCAAGTTCACAAAGCGCAAGTTCGGTCTCACATGGAATACTGTTCTCATCTCTGGGCCGGGGTACCCCAGTGCCAGCTCCAACCTCTTGACCGCATCTAGCTCAGAGCGGTTCGAATCGTTGACGACCGAGTTCTATCTGATCGTTTCTATCGAATCTACAACGGGGAGTGCTCTGACGAATTGTTCGGATTAACTCCAGCCGCCAAATTTCACGACGAATCGCGTCAAAATTCACGATACCAGCCTCACCATCTGGATGATTGGCGGTCCACGACTATGCGTTTTACTAGGAGTTTTCTTCCTCGTACAACTTCTCTGTGGAATTGCTTACCAGCGTCGATTTTTCCGGACCGATTCGACTTAGGGACCTTCAAAAAAGAGCTGACACCTTTCTAAATGGCCGGCATCGCATTTGCAATTCCCCTGGTGTTGCTGTTGTTCATGAACGGCAGTAGTCACTTATAGGTGAGCCGCTTGCTCGTTTGTCCCCTCTTCTTTAAAAAAAAAATTAAAACCGTTTACTCTTACAAAATTCTACTATTACCCATTTATGAAGTGCCTTGCTAATGTCACATGAGAATGTTTTAAAGGTATATTTTTATTAAATGAATGAATTGCTTAGAAGGAAAAATAATCTAATAATTAGCATTTTTCTAGTAAGATCCACACAATGATCGCCAGATGAAAGGAATTTTGAACCGCATTGTTACCTTTGACGAAAAATGGATTTTGTTTGACAATCGAAAGTGCTCAGCAAGTTGGATGGATCCTGGTTCAGCATCTAAACAACGCCCTAAACGAAAACTTATCCCTAGAAAAGGATGGTCGCTGTTTGGTGGTCTAGCGCTGGTGTTAATGATGATGAACTTTACTGAAGATGTGTACTGTGAAGAACTGAATACGACGATGGACGGACAATAGATGGTTTTCAAGTTACAAGAGCTAGGGTTGGAAGCTCTCCATCATCCACCGTATTCACCAGACCTTACGTATACAGACTTCTACTTTTTCCAGAATTTGGATAAGTTTTTGGAGAGAAAAAATTCAATACCCGAAAGGTAGTACAAAAAACCTTTGAAGAATTTGTTGCCTGATGTAATGTGGCTATCATTTTTGCGATTAACTAAGTTAATGAATAGGTCTACTGGTTACTATGCCGCTGGAGCTTACATTATTATAAACACAAATTATTGTTATATTTCGAGGTGTGGTTTATATTATGTTATATCCTGCGCTTTTACTATCGCATATTTTTTAAACATAGATATTTCTAACGTTAGTTTATACTAAATCTGTGATTTTAAGTTTGTTGCGTAATTGATTGATTCCAAGATTAGCTAGCTACCTTGCACACTGTAAACAAAACTATTAAACTTTTTATTGTATCGTATAGCGTAAAGTATATTTGAATAGTCCAAATAGGAATAAGAATATACATTAAAATAATATATATTAATAATACATTTTGAATTCGTTCAAGTTTATTTAACTATGTTTCGGTAACATCCAGATAGCAAATATCAGCATAGTCAAGAATAGGCAGAAATAGGGATTGAGCAAGCACAACTTCAGTGGCAGTAGAAAAAAATTATAAGTCTTCGCAGAGAGCTTGGCGGTGCATGAAACATGAAACATTTTCCTACTTACTTTATCGTATAGAACACCTTATGTACTCAATTATTTTTTGAAAAAGAAGAAAAAAACAAGCAATAAATAATATACTATATTTAAGCAAAAAACTATAACTAAGTATTACTAATTATAACATTGAACATAAATGAAAAACTCATAACTGACTTTTTGGCCCGACCCGGGATTTGAACCCGGGAACCTCATGATCAGCAGTCGCACTACTACAACCACTAGACCAACGCAGCAGTACTATACCTAATAAGATATCGTGGTTGGGTATTAGGATTATTTTTAACTGTATACTATAATGATAATATTGAATTAGCCTTTTATAGTGTAAATTATAATATTTGTCGAAATGTTAATTATAGTTTCGAACCTTACATGCTAATGGTGCTTCATTTTTTTATTTGCATTTACTTCAAAGAAAACACACACAAAAAGCTTCATTGCGCAGTAAAAAACACAACAAATATATGTATAACTAATATGAAAAATTATACCCAAAACAAACAAATAATACTACCAGTAAATAACCTAATAAGTAATAATATTATCGACTGATAAGATGATGTGAGCGTGTGCGCTGGCCGACGCTCTAACGACACGGGTTTCACGTTGAAGTGCTCAGCGCTCACTGACTCCAGCAAGCCCGTGGGAAGTGAATACGCCCAGATTTTAAAATAATTTCTTAATAAAATCAAATTTTGGTCTTTTGAAAAAAAAATTATAACAGAAATGTTCATTAATAAATTGTCTATCCAAATAATAATTAATATATTGGTGTAAATCGCAAAATAAAATAATACTTACTTTACGAGGAGATGCATGCTATCAATAATAATTTCACATTTATGTGGATTCGTTGTAAGGAGATTATATTAATATTTATTCCTTTAAAAAAAAATTAGATATAGCTTTAATGAAATCAAGAGTATGTAGAAATATAATGTGTTTTTTATTTGTTGATATATCTTTTAAATAAAAAGTAGATAGCTCCAAAAAATCGCACAAATAACGACTAGCGCGACATTTTGCTCAATCTGCGACTTAACCTGTGGTGACCATGTTAAACAGGAGTTGATATTGTGCACGACGCAAACAAAGTGATACGTCGAACTTACTAAATGCTTGTCGTAACCAACGCTAGTTGAAAAACCTAGGGGCGGTGGGCGGAGCCATGAGGGTGTTACGATCGTCGGGCCGCGCTCACGGTTCCACAACTAGCGGTGGTTACACACAGCAACGCGGGAAAAGCCGTAACAAAAATATTGAAAAATATAGCTTTGTATTTTAATAAATAGTATTGTAACTATGTAATAACTCTCCCAATAAAGGCACCGAACGAATAGCGAGAGTTAATATAGTTTAAAATGTAGAAATCAACTAATGTAAAATTGTAAAGTAATTATTGTATGTAAATTGTATTCCTTTATATAGTACTATTTAATTTCTTGTATATTAAGCCCTTAGGCACGAAAAATAATAAACAGGGCATGTTACCGTGACGCGGTCGCGGAGCGAATAAGGCTACGCGCGCCGCGCCATGACGTTTTATATTTATAGTACTGAGGTGGGGGGCAGGGTCCTCAGCTCAAAGTTGCTGAAAAAACAACGTTTAAACTTTTAGTATATAGAAAAACTGTTATGTACGTATTAGTTTAATAAGTAGTTGTAAGAATGTTATATATTTAAGTCTGTTCATTAGTTTGTAAGAAATCTAACCAATAAAGAAAGGCGCGGGGGTGAGGCAAGGGTCCGCTGGCCAGCAACGGCCAAATCATATATAAGACGAGCCGGCCGGAACGGTCGGCCAAGAAAAAGTAAAAGTTCCTCCTCACCGCCTCTTGCCTCCAGTTTAAGCAAGACCAGCCCGTTTTTATTCATTTTTCGAACGGCGTTACGGTGATCCGTAACAGATATATATAACTAAATTCTTAATTTTATATCTAAAAGGGGTGTGAGTGCCATTAAGAAGAATAGATGGTATGAGAACAAGTCAACCTTATCATCTAGAACTACTTTACTACTACAAAAATTCAAGCACTAGTTATTGGTATAATCTAGAAATTACCAATAATTATTTTATTGAGTTTTTGTTTGATTAAATACTATACAGATCAGCGTTAGTTATATCAATAGCTTTCGGTAAATCTGGCAGTGAAGATTGAGTGTAAATTAGGAGATCGTCAGCATATAAGTGGTAAGAAAAAGCTAGTTGATAACTTATAGAATTTATGAAAATTGCAAGCAGGAGAGGAGTAAACAGGCGAAAAATACCAACAGTCGAATTAGAATCTACTTCTTTTTAAGAATTCTGCAAAATATTTATACTGAAATAAATAATTAGAGTTATTTAAAGAATACCTTCAGAATAGTAGTCAGGATGTTTTTATAAGAGCATTAGTATATATTGGCTCGTAGCGTTATTTTCCAATTATTGAACAATTGTATAATTTATTCCAGAGTAGCTGAAATTTAAAAGCCTATTTATTGTACTTCCAATCATAACAAATGTTTTTTATATGGATAGCTAGTTAAATGATAGTTAGTTTGGATCATAATATCAAAAGTTAGCAGTATTTAACCCTGAGTGATTGATCTATGAAAAATCACCATGCTTGAGTCATTGCTGCATTTTACAAAGATTTATTACTGTCGGGATAACGCGTTAGGGATCTACTTTCTCCTCCTCTCCCTTCCATACTTAAAGAAGTAGACCACTGTCATAATGAAACGTAGGATAAGTTTTAGGTATGACACGTTTGATTCTAGTAGGCTTAGTCGTAGAGAATAATCCCTGGCCAAATGTGGCAAATATGGCAAAACATGGGTAACTTTAAATAATAGTATAGGAGTACTACTGAATAAAAACTACGGATTACAATGGAATTATTTTTTTATAAAGAATGAATTGGAGATATTTATACATGAGGTATGACTCAGCGCAATGATTACTGAAAATGATTACGCTCTTGTCAAATTTTGGCGAGCGAAAACTTCGAAGAAGTTTATGGACTTATGCAAACACAATTTGGATAAAAATTTCTTACCGCATAGTCTTTGGATGAAACTTGGATAATAAACCATGTTGGTCGAGAATTAAAAAAAAATTGATGCAAGTTTCGGAAAATGTAAAAATTGCATAATAGAAGTACTATTAAAAGTTAGCTTTAAAATTTATGGCTACCTTTTTTGGAAAGGAAATTTGCTGCTACATTATCACCTTCAAATTTGTACTAGGATAATTGCTATTAACAAGCTAAATAAATAATTGCTCCGTACCGGATTTAAGCATGCCACCCGTGTTCCGCATTCATTGTAAACCACTCTCGCGTAGAGAGTATAATATTGTTCTTAGAAACCACTGCACGAAGAACAATGAAAAACATTATTAATATTACGTAGTAAGCAACGCAACTGTAGGTGACGGTTACATAATTTACGTTTATTTATTATTATTAGTTGTACACACGCCGTAAAATCCGAGAAACCATAAATTTTTTCAACGAAAAAATCTGTAATCTCTCCTATTTAAGATAAATAAAATAGAATCAAGCGCTACTTTTCGGAAATCCATAATATTAAAGTTGTTGTTTGTATAAATTTACAGCGAGCGACCACGGCAGGGCAAACAAAAAGATCAATAAAAAACCGCGTAAAAGAACATATAGCTGATGTGAAATACCAACGCTCTGGGAACTCTGCAGTTTGTGATCATATCCGAGACGACTTCACCATTGTATCCGATTTGATATACCACAAATGCTTGCGAAAAAACATCGATTCCTACAAAGAATAATACGTGAGTCTATTGAAATTAAAAAAAAAAATCCTAATTTCAATGGAGAAGAAGGCTGGGTACAACCACTTGCTTGGGATCCTGTAACTAATAAACTTAAAATAAACCTAAGCATAGGTAAAACTGAAGACTTTAAGATCAAAATTAATAATTAAACAGCTGAAGGTACTCCGGGTTAACTTTGACATCGGGACGTCAATCGTCTCAGTCCCCACATGAGCGCTGCAAGGAACCCGCAACTTCAGTAATTAAAATGAGTAAAATTAAACGCTACAAGATCCGTAAAAATAGTTTTGTGTAGTGTTACTAGTAAATATAATAAATCATTATGTAAACTAGTTAGTATCAAATTTCATCATTGGGCAATGTACGCTTATATATGTAACAGTCCCTGAAAATTCTAGGTTTATCTATCAAAAAACTTAAAATTTTAATTTAACGAAAATAAAAACGTTTATTACAATATTAACGTACTTATGATTTATGGTCACACCTGAAAATGAGGCGATCGCTACCGTTTTTAAGTTAATTCGCTTCTAAATGTCTTTTTTATTTAATAGTAAAAAATTCATTGTAAAATAAACATTTTTATAAAATTTATTTATGTCGCTTCTAAATGTCTTTTTATTTAATTGTGAAGCATACATTGTAAAGTAAACATTTATAAAAACAGCTCTCCTATGCTACTTTTGGTTCTTCTGGCGGCTTTTTCCGAAACGGTGGTAAAAGCATAAATTACTTTCAATAAGTAGACCTCCTGCCAAGATCCCCCGTATGAGAAAATCAATGGAAGACCTATGTTGAGAATTGAATATTGATAGGCTTCTCATTCATCAATATTCAATATGGTCCATTTATACGATTGAATGAAAAAATGTCAATAGTGCTTTTAATTTATAAAATATTTTAAAAGTACAACAGATATAAGTGATTACTTCCATGGTGGACTAAAAAATACGGAGCCGTTGACACTGTCATTATTTTAATGGACACGAGTTTTGAGGTTTCGTTGAAGTAAATGTTGGTTATACAAAATATCTTAAGCTATAGAGGTGTTTTGTTCAAAATTTATTTCTTCATTTTGCTTTCAATAATACGGCTAGGTATCTTTTGACACAACCGATATTACTATAAATCTTAGAAAAATTGATGCAAAACGTGATCGCATTATCTAAGATTAGTGGAATTAGTGGAATTAATATAGAAGTGGATTGTATGGCCCATAGACATCTACATGATTAAGAATCAAAATGCAGATGCGTTGTCACCACTGAGGACTACGATGGAATGGCTCTTTTCCAGTAAAAAGGGTCTCCGCTTCTGCTGCTGTGTTTGCTGAGTGCAGAGCACTCACCATACGAAACATATCATTAAGCTCCTATTTTACGCTGGTGCTTATGTGAGAGTGTGGTCTGTCCCCGGTCGAGCCGACTCATTCGTGCTACAACCATAATATTGTTACAGCGTAGCTCTACCACGTAAAAATAAGATTTTCAAGTCAAATACTTTTTAACTAACGTTCCAGGAGGAATTCTTACTGTTCAGGTCTCCAGCTATTATGAAACTGGAGCCCAGATTAAGCGATTCCGCAATGGCAGATTCAATTACACGTTTAAGCGGCTGAATATACGCCGAAACTATAAAGAGTGACGGATGGCCAGAGAGGGCTATTTTATATATAGAAACTTCTATGTTATTTAACGGTGGCGAGCGTCAATCGGTACGCAGTGCAACCTTTTTAGTAGATCAAAGTTCCGCCTGCATGGCTAATCAACCTATCATTTCTAGGATCGCGATTGATAGATTTCAAAAAAGTCTCTTGCACTAACATTACGTCTACATAGTGGTTGCGCAGGAAGAGCGCGATCTCGTCTTTTTGGTCTCTGAGGCCGTTCGCATTAAAGAAGGCGAAGGTCATTGAGCGTGTTTTTTTTTATAGGAATGGGTGACAAACGAGCATACAGTCCACCTGATGGCTGTGGCCCATAGACATCTACATCTATCCTCGTTTGCGAATCAAAATGCAGATGCGTTGTCACCCGTGAGGACTAAAATGGAATGCCTCTTTTCCAGTAAAATGGGTACACTCACCATACGGAACACAGCAGTGTTAAGCTGCTATTTAATGCTGGTATTCTGTGAGAGCGTGATCCTTCCCCAGTCGAGCCGAGCCATTCGTGCTACAACTGTACTACTAATATAGCTGCAGCATGGCTCTACCACGTATAACATGGTTAAGTTCTGCCTAAATTTTGTGCTGCTGTTCTGATATTTAGAAGAGATGATTAGACGCAAACTCAATCGTAACGGTGAGCTTATCCTGAGGTGTGGTGGCTCCGCGGAGTATGCGGGCCAGCGAGCATAATTATCCGTCAAATAAACTATAACGTGACTGAATATAAAAGTGGAATAATTGAACCATTTTGTTCCTACAACTTTAGTTTTTAATTTGTTAATGTTGTATTTTATCCTTTAAATAACTTAATGCCGTATGGCATTCACTACCAGTCAACTTTGGGTGGTGCGGAGTGGTTAAGAGTTCGTACGGGTATGTGTGACTACTTTCAATGTACGTACGTAATAGCTGAGCTTGTAATTGGTAGAGCTCAGGCTGCTTCGCGAATTTGGGAAATGGCATTCCCTTTCAGTGTGATTGACACTGCTAGGGTCAAACAGAGCAACAAAGCTACGGTGCCTCCTGTCACGCTACCCGTGAAATTTTGCGTTCTGCATCTAAGGGTGCCTTTAAAGGCGGACTTTCTCGTCCAAATAACTACAGAGTCCGTTGGACATAGCAATGGCCTTCGATCGGATTACGTACAATTTCCAAGCTTTCCTCTTATGGACTTGCCGAGAAATCTAGTTCCAGCTACATTGTTACTTACCAACCTAACTGATCTGTTGGTGTTGATGTCGGTTACTTTGGTTCTACTGCGGATATCATCATTACGAAATCTATCACGCAGAGAAACTCTGTGCATACTCCTCTCCATAGCTAGTTTAGCTCTTGATATTTTTAATAAGGCCAGCAGTGGAGGCCATAACTCAATATGGACTTTAGAAAATTAAGCTCATGAATTTCAGTAAATATTTACGCTATCATTGATCTTACCATTTACCACAATACCCTGCACTTTCAATGAATTGAAGCTATTGTATTGAGTTCAATTAAGTTTCAGAATATATTTTCTCAGATGAATGCCAGGTTTATGACTTAAAGTATCATAAACAATGTTTTATTTACATAAAAATAAACTTAACATGTTTATCTAGTTAGTTATGTATATTTATTACAATTTTAGTTTCAGGTTTTTCATTGTAAATAAGAAAAATATAATTATCAAATATTCTAATTGGAAACGTAGCTAAATTAAGCTTTTGTACAATAAAAGAACTGGCCTTCTTGTTCTCATTTTCATTTTCCCTTAAAACGATAGTATTTACAGATAATTAACACAAATATATAGCCATGTCTTAGGGACTCATATTTCAGTCATTTACTCAGCTTAGCCAGCTTTGAAATCGCCTCGACTCCAAATGAAGTACTCTTTAAATGAGAACCTACACTCACTGAGGCTTTGTTTCTTTCCCAAGGGACCAAAGTCATTACGTCAGGTATTTTAACATCGTTTTTAAATATTTGGCAAGGCCCTAAAATCGAAAAAATCATTTAAAGAGACAAGAGTCCTTCAGATAACTGCATTCAATGAGGCATGACAGGACATTACAAGAAGAATTCCAGTCACGGTGACCAGTCATAGTAGAGACTAGCCATCTGCACAGGATAGAATTATAGTGAACAAGTGTGTCCAAAAGCATATATGTACTCTCTTTTCCTTCACTCTCATTGTCTGATAGGACGATAATCCGATACGATCAGAGAGAGGTCAGGCGCAGGACCTTAACGTGCTCTTCGAGGCAGGGCGGTGAAATACCGTCATTCTCTTGACTCCTTGCTATTGAGAATTTCTGCACTTTAACTTCATTGTCCAAATTAGGATTTGAACCCACATTTCGGGACCACATGATCAGCAGGCATGTGGCGTAACCACTAGACCAACGAATATCAAAATGAAAAATATCTATAATAATACAGTAATGACTTAAAAAGCAGTTCTTGCAAGTTCATGAACACCATTAAAGAATTTAATTTTCAAAATATTCCACAAATGCTCACGTAAGGTCTGGACTACGTGTGCGGATCCCGAACTTGGCTACAATCACACGGTCATGAGAAGCGACCGATTAGTTGCATTCTATTACACACCATAATGTAAGAAACTTTACACTTGAATAAGTCAAAGGCATTATTATCACGGGAAGTGCTCTAAAGTATTGTTAGAATTAATTCCAGCCGCCAAATTCACCATCCACACCATCTGGATGCTTAGTGGTCCACCATTAAGCATCCAGATGGTGGACTTAGGGACCTTCAAGAATAAGCTTTCTGCATTCGAAAATCCCGGCAACGCACCTGTCTGTTATTCCCCATGGTGTTGCAGCGGCGGTAGTCACTTACCGTCAGGTAAGCTGCATGGTCAATTGCCTCCTCTTTTTAAAAAAATAATGTTTTCTGAAAATATGGAATTGTCAGAGCTACTTAAAGTTATAGTCATAACATACATACATACATACATAAACACTCACGCCTGTCACCCAGAGGGGTAGGCAGAGATTATGGACTTCCATTTGGCACGATCCTGACACACCTCTCTCGCTTCCTCCACATCCATATGCCTACGCATACACGCTCGTCGGTTAAAGGTACTCTTGATTTGGCCCATTTTTAATATATCGCCAATTTGGTCGATAAACTTTCGCCTAGGGCGACCCTTCCCGACTATGCCGTTCACCTTAAAAAAAAGTCCCGCTGGGTTTCTTGCTGGTTCTTCCCAGGACAGAGGGTTTTTTTCGAACCAGTGGTAAAGTAAAAAATGACTTTCAATAAGAATTACACATGTAATGTATATTGAATAAAAAAATATTCTATTCTATTCTATTCTATTCTGCAACATAAATTTGCTTTGTCACTCTTTCCTCATTCATTCTTTCTACATGGCCAAACTACCGAAGCATTCCTTTCTTAATCCTGGTCACAACATCATCTTGCAAACCACACTCTTCTCTTATTAAACAATTTCTCACTCTGTCATTCAGCTTCATCCCTAACATACTCCTTAATGACCGCATTTCTACAGCATTTATTCTACTCACATGCTTCTTCTGCCACACCCAACTTTCACTACCATACATTAAAGTAGGTACTAACACAGCATTGTGAATATACATACAGCATAGTCATAACAATCTTCAATTTTAATTTTGTAAAAATAAAGTATGTAATGAAAATTTTAACAGTAACCATACCCTGTACTATAATAGCTTAAATTTTATGATATTCCATTCAAATATGTACCATGCATAAATTTATCAATATCAACAAACCCTTTTAGGCTCATATTGCAAACAAATATGAGTAAAAAGGTAAATTCGACACTTACCTCCATCAGGTGGGGTTTCGATTCCCTATAATCCATTTGGGCAAACAACGTAAAGTCGTGTCGAAGTGATTGATGTGCATGCCTCTGAACACGGCCTCTGAAGTGATCTGAGCGCTATAATATTCGTAGTGTGATTTATTCTCCTTCTACACAAAATTTTAAATAAAGACATTTTTTCTTCTATTTTAACAATTCTAAGAATAAACCCTAAGATACTAACTTACCTAACAAAACAAAACTATATTTTTTGGTATTTTTCTTAAATTAAGTTATTAAAAATATTCAGCAAATTAATTTTATATTATGTAAAATGTTTTTAATAATAGTTATTTTATTGATATAATTTGAACAATATTCCTGCTATAGGTTCAACGAAGACGCAACGGACATTTTTGAGCATTTTTCGCTTCATTGTTGTGCTGTGATAAAAAAATATTAAGTTAATCAACTGCTAACCTTGATGTTTAAGATAAATACACTTCGACAGAATATTATATTAAATCCATTCCATACATAAATATTCAGACCGAAGCCGAGGAGTAATATAAAAAATACGAGAAGTCTGGTACTGTGTAGAAGCCCAAGTAATAGATTTTTACGGGCATGTGAAGGAGAAAAAAACAAATAATTCTTTCTTTGAGAAATGGACAATGAAAGTAGAAGTTAATAATGAAACTGACCAAATATTTTGCTAAGTAGGATCGTTATCGTTACTGAAAAACGTATTATTTATATAGAAGCTCAGAAAATTTTACTAGGTTTCCTGTTAACAAATTCTCTATTTGACTACTAGTTTTTTTTTTTTTGCTTTATTTATTTATATATAAAAATTATGTCGCTTGATGCTTAAAAAGCATTTTATTGTTCGGTACGTGCAACGTAGTAAACGGTAAGAAAATGGAATACCTAGTGCATTTCGCATCCTATGCCTTCGGCTCTGAAAGAAAAATGTTTTACAGCCATTGAGTTATATGTACTAATAAACGTAGTGATTATATTCTCTTTGTGTACTACGTACTAGAGAAGCCATTCCAAACAAAAATTGTGTCGTACTCTGTGTCTTCGCGCATACGCTAGAGTAGGTAGTAGACGCGCATGCGCGATGACTTTGATATAAAATGAGATATTAATATAAAATAAATATAAGAATTTAATATAAAATATCTTAATTTAATTTAAACAAACATATTTCTAAATAAAATGTAATAATAATTATTTTATGTAATTCACAAATCTTCAATTTACGCAATATTTAGTTTGTACGGATTGCACTACAGTTCATTTGAACATAGTCAATGTTCGGAACGGCTTCTCTAGTACGTAGTATATATTAACTCAATATTTACAGCGCTCTTTATTTTATAATATTTTTAATCAAGCCACCTCTACGTATTTTGTTGAAAATATGCGCTTACTACGTAATATGTAGGGTTAAAACGATATGAAAGTAAAAGGTAAATAAACTAAACCTCTTTGGTCGATATTTCAACTTCACAGCAAAACTGTTTATGACTAACATTAAGAAGAAGTTAATTAAGAAGTAGGTAACATTAAGAAGTTTCGTATTTTTTCAAATAAATTGTCATACAGATATTGTTGTACTTCATGGATGGGTAATGCCCACTTACGATAGTGATGTTGTACGAGAGCGGCACTGAAAATTTCGGGAATCAAGGAAGTGACACAACATTACTATTTAAAAATGTATTTATTGCTTTCCGAAGTATTCTCCGCAAAATTCGACACATTTTTCCATACGATGGAACCAATCATTGAAGCAACCATTTCATTCGGAAGTTGGGGTCTTCAAAATGGCCGTTTTGTAGGCGTCCACAGCTTCTTCAGGTGATGAAAATCTATGTCCACGCAATTTATTCTTTATTTTAGGGAAAGTATAGAAATCATTAGGGCTTAGGTCGGGGCTGTACGGTGGATGGTCTAATAATTCTATGTTTTCTTGCTCTAAAAACTCTTTTGTTCTGTGTGCGGTGTGAGAAATCGCATTGTCGTGATGAAGGATGATGCGGCGGTTGCAGTTCTCTTTACGGAGTTCAGAAACGACCTGTGGCAAACAAATGCTAGCATACCATTCTGCATTAACCGTTCTTTGTCCCTCAAGAGGAATAGTCGTAACATGGCCGGTTTTGGAGACAAACGTGGCCACCATTTTTTTTGCAACACTCCGTGAACGAACAATTTTTGTTGGCTTTAACTCATGTTCGAACACCCAAACTCGTGACTGGTTTTTAGTTTCGGGTTCGTACGCATATATTCAGGATTCGTCACCTGATGCGATGTTGTATACAGCATTTTAGGATCCTGCGTGGAATCTTTTGAGCACTTGATCACTTTCACAGAGCGAATGCGGTATCCATCGGAAAAACAACTTTTTTACACCTAATTGTTCATGCAAGATTATTTGTATTTGACTCATGCCAATGTTTAAAGTTGCCTGAATTTCGCGGTATGTTACATGTCGATGTCGATGTCGGAAGAAAATCGCACATAGACCAATATGCAGTGTTGCCGATGCATGGACGATAAATTATTCTTTGGTTAGCTCAGGCAACAAAAAAAATAAAAAGTAAATTGCGCATGGTATCAAAAAGACTCCTGGCGGCAACTCATGGCGGCCATAATGGCTACAAAAAACCTATTTTTTATTTTTATTTCATTAGATTTGTAAACCGATTTCTCGATTATTTTTACCTTCCATCCCGATATTTGACCCATTGGAACTGGCAACACTAATACACATATAATTAAAGGCGCTAGCATTCGTACTCGAAAACCTGCCGGTGCAGTCAACGCCGTACTGAAAATTACCGATGCTCGCAGCCATTTTATTTGTTTAAATGTCAACATGAATGTGGCATTCAACATAAAATAGAACATGATTTTTATTTTAAAATTAATACTAAGTATAATCTATACATTTGAGTGTCGGTTTGTAATATCAAAATAACAGCCTTTTACTAAATACATATGAAAGTATATACGGTACTTATAACAAAAAGACAAAAACAATTTTTAAAATGTTTGTCTGTCTCTCTGTTTGTTCTGGCTTATAGCTTGCACTGACACATTTTATTTTAGAAAAAGAATTATAATTTCGGGGAAAAAAATTATAACCCATGAAATTCAATCGTAACACCAAGCGGGCGAGGTCCGGGAACAGTTATTATGTAACTATTATGTCATAATTTGTATTAAACTTTAACTTAATTTTACAAGCATTGTAGTTTATAAAGAAATATATATTTTGGTTTTAATTTTTATATCGATAGCTAATCGATAATTTTTGCTTTGCTTTGTGTATCGTTAATCGCCTTTTTTAAATCTATTTAACATTGTTTCATCTCTAGATACGCCAAAAGTGTAAGCTGTCACCCGCACCGTACTATAACGCAAAGACTATAGGCTGGCAAGACCCTCATATGACCTATACCTACGTGTGTGACTTTGTGCGTTCGTGGATTTGTACTGTGACCACAATATTCTTCCGGAATAAGTATAACTAATTTAATAAATAATCAATGCATTAACATGTTTAACTAAAAAGTAAGTTTATATATTACGATTATAACATTATATACTAATTGGCGTGTCTGAGGATGTGCGTTAATTACGTTATATGTTGTATAATAGAAAATTAACATCTAAAGGAAGAAAAATTTTTAACCTTCTTTTTTAAGTTCCGTAATCAGATAAAAAGTAGCCTATAAGTTGCCCCGCGTTACTAACTACCTACATATAAAATTAAATGGAAATCGGTCCAGTAGTTTTTGCGTGAATCGGTAAGACACATACAGATAGACAGACAGACAAAAATTCTAAAAACTACTAATTTGGCTTCCTTTATTTATTCCCCTGGATTTGTTTTTTCAAGAGTATATTAGAATTACAAACACGAATTTTCTACAGATTTATTATGTATAGAAGACCATTCACTTACTAACTGTGAAGCAACAAGTAAGTACTGTGACAACGTCAAAGGCTCGCAAAGTTTGTATTCATCTTAGTTGCCGAGTATGGCTTATGGTTTGGAATGAAAGACATACAGATTGTTTCTTCCTCTTTGAAACTTTCACTCAATCCATAATTCATCCATCCAAAACAGCCTATGAAAGTCTACTGCTGAACATAGGCCTCTTCATAGATTGCAATCTATGGGAGATTGGAACTAAGCAAAAATTGATGGACATCACTCGACCAATATTTTCGCAAATAAATATTTATTTTATTGCCTTTTTGGTCCCGGGTTGAATCCTGGATCGAGTCAAAGGCAGTTATTGGTTTTTTCTGACAAAAAAATTCTCAGTGGCAACTCGGAGTCAGAAAGTTGGCGATGTTACACCCCCGTGCCATGGAAAATACGTAAAACTGTTGGCCCTGCGCCCGACCTATCTCCGGTCGTGTCCTATCAGAATATGAGAGTGAGGGAATATAGAGTGCACCTGTGCTTGCGTATACACTTTGTCATTATAATCTTGTCCTACGCAGATGGTTACTCTCCACTGAGACTGGCCGCCATAACCGCAATTCAGTCTGGAGAACATTGTTATTTAGTTTATCGATGCCTTTGTAAGTATGAGCAAGTTTGCAGTAAGTTTGGGCTAATTAGAAGCTTGGCAAATGCTTATTCACAGATCCTTGACGATAAACACGAATTTTATGTAATTGGGCATGATGTAAACTAGGTAACTGCTTTCACTACGCATATGACTTATATTTGTTACGACAAGCAAGTAGCGTTACTGTTTATTTTATCGACAAAATATTACTTGTTACAATAAGCAAGTGTCATTTCTGTTTTTTCAAGCGGATGCAACATACAAGTTTGTTTCGAAGGGATTCTCCGTTTCCGTCGTTGAAAAGTATGCATAAATATACAAGATTACACGTTTTCGCCCTTGTAGTCGCAACTAATGAAGAAAAAGATGACTCTTATATAATGTCCGTTGTCATCTTTTGTTCTCGCATTGCGCTTGATTAGAAAAGTTGATATGTGAGGCACCAAAATAAATGCAAAAAAAATAATTTCTAGAAGTATTTGGCGAGAATTTCATTATTCGTATGTGTTATGCACTCGCAAAAAAAATCGTTTTTTTTCCACATCAACCTACAACTCTTTATGGTAATAAAGAGTTGCAGGTTGATGTGGATACCCTTCAAGCAACGACTAGTTAGATTTAGTTCCATTTGCATTTATAAAGAAATCGGGGATAGAAAATAAGAAACTCTTTACCACAATAAATCTATTGTGATAAAAAGTTTCCAGGGTCAATCGGGCGAGGCTTATTGAGATTCCACAAAATGGCTCGGTTCCAAATTGTGTCCTCCCTTGCGAGCTTATCAGCAGTTTCATTGCCTAAAATACCCGTGTGACTCGGAATCCATCTTAGAACGACCTTGTTGTTACCTCCCAGGGCGTTTAGACAGTTCACGCAGTCTCCAACTAGCTTCGAGTTCACCAAGTTTGATCTCAGTGCTAGGCGTGCTGATTGACTATCAGAATTATTATAGATTATATGGTTAACGTAGTGTTTTTGCATATTAATTACTGTACACTGAAGTATAGCGAAAATTTCTTCCTGGAAGATAGAGGTGAATCTACCCCTAAGTTTGAATTTGGGGCGTTACCCATAAATTCCAAAGCTTATGTTAAGGTCCATTTTTGACCCATCAGTATTCTCTCTGGCCCCTGTGCATCCATTAAGATTTATAAAGGCTGTAACCAGGTCGTCATTGCACTGCTCTGGAACAGCTAAAAGTTAAATATTGTTATTGTAGATTATACAAGCTCTAGGTCTACTGCCTTTAGTATTGACTAAGATCTTACCAGCAGCCAATATTCTCAGAACCTGACGGTTGGCCATCCAAGGCTCTTGTATGAGGACGAGCTCGATGTTGTCCTTTGCTAAGTAAAACACCACCACGGCAGAAGCAGCTGCTGCATGGTGAAGATTTGCCTGGAAGTTCCACGTCTAACCCTTGGGGTTAGCCATTTATGGGCGTAGGGGGCAAAGGTCGTTTTCGTCTGCATCGGACGAAGACGTCCTTTACCGGCGCTCTTGACCCCTGCTGTACCTTTTGGCTTACTGCTCCCATCTCTATTCCCCTTACCCCTGGCCGACACCAGCGGAGGCCCTCGGACCAAGGCGAGATCAGCGCCTTGGGTCACAACCACTCTCACTGATGTTATTTCAGTTTCACCCCTCGAGGTGGAGGGCTGGAAGGATTGGAGTTGGGGCAGTTCAGGCTCCATTGCCGCGTTAGAGCGTCCCTTAACCTTAAAAGTTATCATTTTAAAGTCAAAGACGACTCTGCCGCCTGACGCCCAGAGAACCTCCAATGATGGGTCGTCCACAGAAAAGGTTACTAGGAACCCATTCTCCTTGTCCCAACGGTGGAGGATTTTCCAAAGCTCGGTATGGAACCCTTTATTTGGTGCCAGATAATTATAGAGAGTCAGCTTCGCTGCGGGGCAGAAAGGTAAAGCCCAGTTGAGGCTTAGGCAGTTCGCTCTCGAGTATTATCGAGAGCTCTGCCTCCGGCCAAGTTTCAGTTTTCCGATCTCACCCACAATCCAGTCCTGGCTTGCCTTATTCAGGCACGTTACCAGAATCCAACCTGGCTTGTGGGTGAAACCCAAAAATTTTGGTTCCATTCCCGGCTGCGCTCCATAGGCCGTCTTAGCAATAGCTTGCGTTAGTGCCTGGTGAACCAGCTGCATCTGCTTCACGCTCATAGGAATCGTATTGCGAATTCCTAAACGCGCGGAGCCAGCTACGACACTGAAGCCGAGCTTCTTCTGCCTCGTTGCCAGCTTCACAGATTTCCTGGGCTGGTATTTGGGGGACTCCTTAGACCGACTGCGTCTTTTCGCCTTTGGAATTGGGGGAGGTTTGGGCAGAGGAATTTTGTCCCATTGTTTCTGGCAGGGAGAGAGGGCCTCTTCGGCTCCTTTCTCAGCTGCTATCAGTCTTTGGTCCCTCTTCCGTGCTGCTCCACTAAGCTTATAAGCCTAATGAACTATTTCTTTTCCACTCACTGGTTCGTTTCCGACTGTGGTTCCGCTGCAGACGTGCACTCCACTTCTCGGCTCGTCCCAGGTTGGGGCGTAGGGTTGCAGGGTGTTGGTGAGGCTAAAAGAGTCTCTTCCAGACCTACAGTCATTTCTATTAAAGGAGAGTTTATTTTTTTCAAATGTCGATCTTCGTCCATTTTGGTCCCACCACTAGCTAGGGAAAAATTAAGTCACTGCCGGCTAAGGGCTAAGATACAACCCGAACCACCCTGGTCTCGCATAGTCACTGTTTGCGACTGGACTCCAGCCACACATCCATCGGCACGGTACGCTTAACACCTTGGATTGGGTTAAGATAGGAAAAAAGGGAGTGTGATAAAAAGTGTTTCTGTTCTGTCTGTTTCCTATTAAACCAGACCAAATAACAGGCGGAAACCACGTGAAGGAAGAACTTCTCAGACTTTCCCTGGGGATCAACACGACCTGCGTTCTCCCCCAGAGCTATTCGCTAAGCTGCTCGCCGGACAGGAGAGTAGAATAAGTGTTAATCTAGTCCTACTGATAATGTAAAAATGAGAGAATTAGGAGTAGGCTAACTCCCGCCCTTTATAAGGGCTAATCATACTTATCAAGTGATCGCGCCACTCACTAAAACAGAAAAACCTTTATATTGGACAAAAAAGAATAAATAAAAACAATTATTTTTATTCTAAATCAAAACTAACACTTAGTGCTCAGTAACTAGATAATAGTAGGTATTCTAACACGGGCGTTTAAGATAAATAAGATATAAACGTTTCCTTATGTAAGACTCAATTAAAATAATATGTCCCAGGTTTATGATGAACCCTGGTCTTTCAAAAACCCACACAGATTTAGCTTTAAGATAAAATAAACCTATACCTATACTCTAATCTATCCTAACTTAACCTAAGCTAAAATTTTATCATAAACCTCAGTTTAGGTTTTTGATGAAAAAACCAAATTTTTTCAGGTTAATGATAACACTGAGTAATAATTTTGTCTTCTTCTGGTTTTGTCCAAAAGACCAGGTTTTAAATCAAAACCTGATTTTATCATAAACCCTTGACAAATATAATATGTAGGTATGTGATCCGATTTAAAAAAAAAGTAAAGTAAATGTGTATGATTCCAATTAAAAATAAGTTTGTTTCACTTAACACATACAGCGCCTATAAAATCAATTTGTTAAATTTAAACAAATTGTTTTATATCATATTAATTATATTAATAATATATATTATATTTAAT
This sequence comes from Parnassius mnemosyne, assembly GCA_963668995.1. Lineage (NCBI taxonomy): Eukaryota > Metazoa > Arthropoda > Insecta > Lepidoptera > Papilionidae > Parnassius > Parnassius mnemosyne. Next base: position 21,620,147 of record CAVLGL010000002.1, read on the forward strand.
ATCTACTTCTTAAAAAAAAACTAAAGCAACATACAATTATCAGCAGCTTCTTTTGACTCAATTTGGATATAGTTTGCTTAGTTTGATTTAACTAAACTAGACGCATATGTATGTCGAAGAAAAAAGATCGTATAGCAACTTGCACGATGTATGTTAAAATAAGTAGTACGCAAAAATTAAGTAATGTTAGTCATAAACAGTTTTGCTGTCTAGTTGAAATATCGACCAAAGAGGTTTAGTTTATTTACTCTTTACTTTCATATCGTTTTAACCCTACATATTACGTAGTAAACGCATATTTTCAACTAAATACGAAGAGATGGCTTGATTAAAAATATTATGAAATAAAAAGCGCTGCAAAAGATTTTTCTTTCGGAGCCGAAGGCATAGGACGCGAAATGCACTAGGTATTCCATTTTCTCGCCGTAACTACGTTGCACGTACCGAACAATAAAATGCTTTTAAAGCATCAAGCGACATAATTCTTGTATATAAATAAATAAAGCAAAAGAAACTAGAGTCAAATAGAGAATTTATTAACAGGAAATCTAGTAAAAATTCTTGAGTTTGTATATAAACAATGTGTTTTTCAGTATCGATCACGAGCCTACTTAACAAAATATTTGGTCAATTTCATTATTAACTTCTACTTTCATTGTCCATTTCTCAAAGAAAGAATTATTTTTTGTTTTCTCCTTTACATGCCCGTAAAAATCCATTACTTGGGGTTCTACACAGTACCAGACTTATCGTACTTTTAATATTACTCCTCGGCTTCGGTCTGAATATTTATGGATGGAATGGATTTAATATAATATTCCGTGGAAGTGTATTTATTTCAAGCTTTAGGGTTAGCAGCAGTCTTAAACATGAGTTGATTAACTTGATATTTTTTATCACACCACAACAATGAGGCGAAAAATGCTCAAAACTGTCCGTTGCGTCTTCGTTAGACCTATTGGAGGAATTTTGTTCAAATTATATCAATATAAGATTCTGTTGTATGGTAGACTATTATACGTGGCAGACTTTGTGGTCAATAATTGCAAACGATGATGAAAATCTTTCTATCTAATGACTATAACACTGTGTTCTTATAGCGATGCTTGCTATCAAACAACTGAAACTTGTTAACTGCTCTGAATTTATACTTCTCCCAACACATATCTTAATGCATATTTCTTAAAATTACCATAAAAATGAAAATTTTGCAAGGTCTCTAAAAAGTCGATTAATACGGAGGATATTAAACATAATTTTAAAGATCTTGTAGCTACTGATTTCCATTATTTTCAACTCCTCCTTTCCTTCCCTTGATCTCTTGTCCTTGGATCTCTTATAACAGTGTAGGTTTTTTGCTATAACGGCTTCATGATTACGACCTTTATATAATCTTGTTTTGTAATATTATCAATACATTTCGACGGCTTAGTAAAGCAATGGCAGTGGTAATTTCCGCACTGAACAAGTATTGGTATGAAATACAAAAAAGAAATGTGTTCCAGTCGTAGTGCTTTAAAATGGCTTTAAAAATCATCCATTCCGGTTCCCAGGATTTTTATAGCGAGAGATTGAATAAGTTCCCATTAAAATGACAAAAGCACATCAACAATAATAGTCGATGCTTCAGTCAATTGAGTGTTTAATAGTATTTACGTAATAGTCGCCGGCATTAAAAGACAATAATTCTATGCTCTGTTGTATTATGATTGTAAAAAGGCTAGGTTTTTAATGCTGTAACATATTGCTTTAATTATACTACCTCCAGGTGTTTGCTAAACATGAATTGTGTACTGAATCCCAGATCCCGGATCCATCTGAGACCATTGGCGATCGTTTCAAGCCAAATGTTTGTTTGCACATTATAATCTTTGTACCCGATTGCCTCGTCGTAGTGCTGGAATTTAAAATAGTCTACGAGCATGAAGGTTTACTTCACGTGGTCTTCTACGAGTAATTACAGCTTGATCGCTCAACAGAACCTGCTGAGCCAACTGCAAAACCGATTGCTTAGCTTACTTAATTCTGAACTTTTTTTTTTCTTTGATTCTTTGTCTTCTTGCTGAATTCTGAAAATTAGTCTTCTTGCGATGCTGAGCCCACTTTTCTTAAATGTCGCTAAGCTTATTGCTGAATATCTCCGCTGATAATATTGGAAATGTTGGCTTTCCATGTTATAAAAAAACTACAGTATTAAATCAATAAACTAAGTTAAGAAAAAAAAATTTTTGTTTCAAACAAATGTTGTCTTTATGACACACACACGTAAAAACTTATCATATAAAAATATTTTAACGTAACCGCTTTCATCAGTCTCTTTTTGTTGTTTTCAGAACATAGAAAATAGATGTGCTGGAATCAGGATCAGCGATCAGGATAAAAGTTATTTAAATATTTTTAATATGGCCAGTAATTTTAAAGTAATGCTAATAAAAGTGAAATACTGTCAAATTCTCCCACTGCATGTGTTGACTGGTGGATAATTCCTCAAGGTATGAAGTCCGCTCTACTCGTATAATAAATCAATATATATATATATAGAAAAGTGTTCGTATGTATGTCTAACCTTTTCTCCATGACAACCCACTGCCACCCACTCATAGTTTCGGTGATAGATGCCCCCCCCCCCCCCTGTGTGCACTTGCAAGTAAGGAAGTTTGGTTGCTGTGGGTGGAAGTGGGTGAATGTGGGTGGTAAAAATGTGTAATGAGATACTTTTATCCTTTTCTAATACATTGTTCGACTCATATAAGCTCAAAACTGTGCTGAATGGCGTAAATTACGTTACTGCGTGACAATATTGAGAACTTTTCTACAATATTTCAGATTTTCCAGAATATTCTAGAATTTTCTAGGATAATTTACAATTTTAAAAAGTAGCTATAAAAAAACTGATTGTAGTGGATCCAGAATATTCTAAATTGTTTAGTGCTTAATGGGAGGTGCGTTGTTAATATTGTCAAGCGGTTTTCGTCTAACGCTACCTATCATTCCGAAATCAACAACGACTTCAATTCCGTTTCGATCCCAACGACGATTCCGCAACAACGGATGATATTAATGCCTGCTTAAAGAAATTACCCATGTGGCAACATGTACAAACAGTCAAGTTAACAAGTCGCCGAAACTGTGTAATGGTACAATACACTGTAACAAACAACTACAGAATAACATCATCGAGGCCAGTATAACAACGGGTAAAGAAAAAGGACAAAGGGTATTTATGCCACGAATACCTTTAATATTACCTGATTGTCTTTCAATTTTAAGCGATTATAATTCCCAGTCAAGTTTGCTTATAGTATGACCATCAATCAAGCACAGTGCCAAACATTCCAATATTTTGGCGTTAATTTTATGAGAATCATGCTTTTCACAATTGTACGTTGCATGCTCAAGAGTTGAGTCACCTTGAAGATTATTCATTTACAGTCCAAATAATAAAACAACAAATTAATGTAGTATATAAGAAAGTGTTGTAAACAAAAATTGAAAAAATACTATCTTTGTAAAACTGTAAATATGTATAATAAAACGTATTTGTTATTTAAACAAACTAATTTTAAATATTGATTCCTAATTATTTTAATAAGTTGATTTTGTATACACTAATCACGCCACTCCGGGTACAAGATATCACCTCGTGGCCGTTAATTACGAGATTGTGCGGGAGAATATATTGAATATACTATTATATATTGAATATACAAAAAAGTATTTATACCAGTATCCACACAAATAACGGTTCAAATAATAATAAATGCAATATTTTAACAAGTCACACACACACTACTCGTATAAAATGATCAACGTCATCCAGAATACATGAATAATAATTGCGGGAAATAAAAATTAACCGACGCTATGTGAGAAATTTTAAATTTCGGTAAGAAATCGAAAACCTCACAGGAGGCACCAGAAAATTAATCACGCCGGGCATTAGATATCACCTCGTGGCCGTTAATTACGTGATTGCGCGGCAGAATATATTATATACCTTAAATTAGAGGAATTATATTTACTTACCGAGAAGCTCGTACTCACCATCACTAATCGGCGTTCGTTCTAAATATTGTGATGTGTAATGTTGTATGTGTTACTGTATGTATGATAGTGTATAGCCGAAAAACACTAGCGATTATAAAATTTAAAACTAATTTGTTTTTTATACGATAAGGGTGACAAACGAGCACACAGTCCACCTGATGGTAAGTGGTTGCTGTGGTCCATAGGGATCTACATCTATCCTCTATTACAAATCAAAATGTAGATGCGTTGTCACCCGTGAGGACTAAGATGGAATGCCTCATTTTCAGTAAAAAGGGCCTCCGGCCACCTGCACTCACCAAGCGAAACGCAGAGGTAAACCTCTACTTCACGTATTAAATTGATAATGCGGTAGGAGCACAACAAGATGCAACAGCGGGCGCGGATTAGCGAAGACTATATTGAACTAATGACCCTTTTCCTTTTGAAGGTGAAGTGGAGTGACAATTTTTACTCACACCACCGCCATCTATGATAAATACGAATAGATTAATTCAAGAGCATGTTCGGCGCGACTATACACTATTGTTACGGCCCGCAGCTGCTCCTGCAAAGCTTCAATATCCGGGGCCCATGAGCGGAAGATTCAACGGGCAGCCGCGGGTTCGAGCCCGAGTGGCTATATGGAAGAATTTCCTATAATACTAAGCTATATGGAAAATGTTTTATCCTATTACAATGTAATGGGGAGGCTAGTCAATTAGAGAGTATTAAGACTTACCTGTATCTGAGGCGACGACTGCCTCAAGGTTCGGTCAGGCAGGAGGTGTGTATGTGTTGCGTGTATGGTGATGGGTTTTGTGGTGTGGATGTGTTTGACCTGACTGGACCATTGAATTCGGCAGCAGCCCGGACTTTGGCACCACTCCAAATTGTGGTAATCTCCAGCGGCGTCACCCACAGTCACTTTTTTTCTTCTTCACGATTACAGTCTATTAACTTTATCGTACAGTTAACTAACTTCCAGACGCCCCTAACTATCGTTTATTATAAAGCGTAACACACAACAAAACCAATGAGAACTTTTCGCCTTTATTCAACCATGATCCCCATGACATCGACTACATAAAAAAAAATAAAAAAAAATTATTTCGAAAAAATAGAGCTACAGAGCTGTATTAAATTATTTTTAATTGATATTACATTTAAAAAAATTACTAGCGGAAACCCAAACTAGGCATAGCAGTACGGTTATCAGTTTTAATTACGTAGTTAAAACTAGATTTTTTTTCCATACCAACAAATTATTTATTTATGCAATATACAATGCAGTGCCGCATATTCCAAGACCTTCGAGTTTCTTTAATAATATTTGTCTTGACACCATATCAAAGGCCTTAGAAAGGTCCAGAAAAATACGAAGGCTATATTTCCCACTACCACATTCGATAAAATTTGGTTTATCAGCAGATTAACAGCATAATCAGTTGACGTCCTGAGCGCAAACTGTCTATTACAAACTAGCTTCAACTTCTTGATATACTTTAACAGACGGATATTAACTATCTTGTCAAGAAGCTTTGAGAAGATTAAGGGAAAATATATAGGATTGTAACTATTCGCGTTATTCTTTGATCCAGCTTTGTAAATCGGACTTACTACCGCTCACTTCCAGCTTTCAGGAAATACGCCCATACCACGGCTTAGGTTAAAAATATGAGTAAGAGGATTCAAAATTGTCTCTTTAATAGTTTTGATAAGATGATGGGTACTCCCGTTAACCCCCGGCGCACTATCACTACGTAAACCCTCAATTATTTTTTTTTTGTTAACTTAACATTGTGAAATGACGGAGAGCGATATATGAATAATATATACAATGAGTAATCCAAGTCAACCAGGCAGTTTGTCTCATCAAAGGTGGGCTTCTGCACAAATAAGAGTTCTACTTATCCAACCTAATGTAAACAACCACTCCCCTACTCTTGTTAATATACTTTTTAGTATGAAAAGCCCTATAGACGGCGATTTGCCCAATTATTGAACTATCGTGTAGCCAGCATTCAGTCAGACCGATGACGTCATATGTTACGTTTATTCTCTTTAGAACTAACAAAAATCATTAATATTATCTTGAAGACTACGTACCTATATTAAAAGTGAGAACCTTAAAATCATTTCATTGAAAAACTTTCTTACAACATTCTAGCCTATCCAGAGAGGGACATTCAATCGATAAAAATTTTTCTATATCGTTTTAGATTTCTATGGCAGCTGTAGTATATAAAAATTTAATAGAAAGGAATATTGAAAACAGAGCTTGTCACTCATAAACTGGAAGTTGTACAAACATTGGATATTATAGAAATTAAGCCAGTCAAAGTATTAATCACAGTCGTATAATTTAATGGAAATTCGAATATAAATAACATAAAATAATAAATAAATAAATAATTTTGCTTACATTAAAAATATATGTAACATAATAAGGTTTAGAATGAAATTCTATTGCGAGTTTATTATAAATACGAGATTTGTGAAAAATTTACGACTATTAAATACATAAGTTACGAATGGGTAAAATAATAGTTTTCTTTACAATTACTGGTAAACAAATACTTCATTTCACTTTAGTTTGGCATAGATTAACAATAAAAATTAGAGAAAAATAGTTATAACATGGCTGCGAAAAATCAATACCATTAACACCAAGTAATATAATGCAAAAAAACAAATATGAAATTAATAAAAAGCAAAGCAGGCTAATTTGATTTATTGTCTTGGTGTGGAAAGGTGGATTACACTCATGGTCCTAGAAAACGAGATACCTGTCCATGTCTGCAGCACTTCGTATGGTACGGGCGGACTACCTTCGTGCTTTCGAATATGAGCATTTCCATTTTTGATCCAGCAGTACCTGTAACCCACCTCTCTTGATTGAGTTCTGGCATTCCGAAACAACCGGCGATTATATTTTGTAAGATGTTCATTAAAGTATAACTTCCTAGGAAGTCCTTGAACTTCAATATCTAAGTTGGTGAGGTCACGTTTAGCCTTCGTCACCCTTAAAAATTCATCTCGCTTGTCCCTTTTCACAAAGCTCACTTTGACAGGTCGGGGTCCTTGAAATTGACTTTCCTGGTTAATTCGGTCTCGTCGACTCTCAGCACGAACAACGAAATCAATGTCGTCATTAACTAAGGTGATGCCGACCTTAGAAGCCGTAACTTTAGCTCGTTTGATGATTATACGAATACGAGACATTCATTTTTTTACAATGAAATTACACGAATACAAAATTCATCCGCCATTGCGTAATCTGATCAGCTTGCTTATTTTACGCCGAAGTTGTATTCCTCGAGGGCTAATCTAAATTTAATTGATCGACTTAACAGATATCTCTTACCACATAGTGAAGTAATGGTTTGTGATTAGTTCTTATAATAAATTATCGCCCGTATCAATATGGTCGGAAATGTTTCACTGTCCATATTATAGCGAGAAGCTTCTTTTCAATATTCTCAATACCTTTTTAAGGCTTGCTTAAGCTCCTACTTTTAAATGCAGCATGTTTATCTTCGTTATTTAAGACTAACTTGTTCCTAATGAGCAGCCAGATGTATTGGTTTGATGTATGAATTGGTTATGTTCGTAAAAGAAATATTATTTCGAATAATTGGTGATCATATTAGACGTTTCTATTATTACTCAAAAAGTTTTAAAAATTCTACCTAATCCAAAAAAAAAACAACAATTTTAAAGTTATTTTGCAAAACTATGAACCAGTGATAGTAGGCAATAGGTAACTATGAATGACATTCGTTTTTGGGGGTCAGGTAGCACACCTTTTTTTCTAAAACATGTCCAAATCAAAGAACTTATTTTTTGCAAGAATATGCATTTTCCTGTCTGTAAAATTTTAAGTTTAGGTAATGTTTTAAATTCGTAAAATTTTTATTATTATTTTTAATGCTTAAATTACGTCCAACGTTAAGTGTAATAAAATCAACCAAATAATTAGAGCACTTTTCATACGCACTATTATTTCTGATATGGTTATGTTCATTTATATCGAGAGCAAACACGGGCTAGTTTTGAGACCCAAATTGAGCCGTCGATTTTTTGAACTCAATTGGCATCTAGAATTTGACATTAATCAAAACTACATAATATGTTAGTAATTTAGCAATTTAGCATAGTCGTATTTGTACACTTCTGTACCAGGCAAAAAAATTCTTCTTATAATTCTGACGAACATAAAAAAACTCAGTCTTAACATAAGTAGATTCCGACCTGGACATAATACAAGTCTAATGAATATTTCTGAAATTTACGTCAATTTATTTTCATGTAAACTTAACACGGATTATAATAATATATTATTATATTGGCTTTATATATTACACTATATTATAAATCAATCTTTAAAAAATACCGACAGGTTTCTTGCTGGTCCTTCGCAGGACAGAGTTTTTCCAAACTAGTGGTTTTACCACTAGTTTGGAAAATAAATGACTTTCAATTAGCATTCTAGAAATATAGTCTATACTAAATAAAAATATTCTATTTATAAATTGTTCCCTTTAAATTCCTCGTTTTACAAGGTAAATAAAACTCATGATGAAAAATGTGAACATATTATTTAATAACTTATAACTTAATAAATATATTCTTAAAAAAGTGCAACTTCAAAGTAGAAATTAATGCGCTAACTATTAAATTTTGACATTCACACATATATTAATTGGACATGTATTATTGCAAAAAAAATATTATCAACAATTACTATTGCAAGAAACACATTATATTCACCCAAAAACTAATTTGGAATGACTGAATTTTGAAATGCAATTAGATATATTTTTTCAATTCGACTACAGTTCGAAATAACAGCGACCTTCTGTTTCGTCTTGATCTTCTCTTTTCTTCCATTCGACTGTATGTTCTTTTTTTTATTTGTGTTACCTCATAACTTTTTTCTATGTAAACCAATTTCGATTTGTTTTAATTTGATAGCTGGTAATTCTCATGTCATCATCATCATCATTACAGCCCTTCACAAGTCCACTGCTGAACATAGGCCACCCCTAAGGAATGCCACAAAGCACGGTCCTGAGCCACCTACATCCATCGACTTCCTGCATGTCTTACCAGGTCGTCACTCCATCTAGTGGGGGGTCATAATTTATCTTGAAATCGGCTGCACAAAAATTTAAATTTTAAATTATATAGAAAGTGAGTGATTTACCTCGATCACCCAGACTCCTTGATATTAACCTTGACTGTAACCCCAAACGCTGTTGCAGCAATTTCGGTGACAACAAAATGTCTTGTGACTACAAGTGAAATATGATGTTCTACCGTTGTAGATAGCGTAATCTCATTTTGGTGGATAAATGAAGTTATAAATTTTGCTATGATTAAATAAGAAAACATTATCCTAAAGTAGATGCAAAATCGTCCATTGATCTTTGCATTGCATTGCATTGTTTAAGGAATTGTAATTTTACGCTGCTATAATTTCGCCAATCCGAAGATTGCGCAAACAATGTAAAAATCTTTTAATGGCCGGTTTTTCCTCAATATTTTTCACAGATTCAAAAGCTTTTGTATAACATCGGATGGCGTGATCGGAAGAACAACAAACAGTTCTGGTAATTGTTTTCCTTATTTATCAATAGACAGATTACCTTGTTGATTGAATTTTACAATAGATCGCAGTGTCTAATTTTCTGGGAAGCAATTTTCTATTCACACACGTCTAAAATCTTTAACAGTATCATATGAGAGTGCACTATAATTCTGTCCTGTGCAAATAGCATGTCTCACAGACTAGCTATCGTAACTGAAATTCGGTCTGGAGGACATCATTATTATGTATATAAAACGACTTCCAGGAAAAGCAGAATTTTTTTTTAATTGAAATTACATAAATAGCTATTTTGAAAATCTTTGCCCGTGCAGTGGCGCTCCAAGAATGTTTATTATGCGATATGGTCCTATAGGTGTCATATAAGATGATAGATGAAAACCGAAACAGGAGATGGGTGTTTGCTAGCCCGCCTACCAAGCGTGGCAACTATGGCAACACCGACCTATCGAAGCAATCTATGGAGAAAGCGAAGTGAAGACGGCAGTGGACTTTTATAGGCAAAGGCAATATATTATACATACAATATAATAAGTAAACTTCTCACATCTGAAATATTTTGAAAAAAAAAACGAATGTCCTTTATTTCATTTACTTTCTTAATTATTTTGTAAAGAAAAAAATTGCCACCTTTTACTAAATACTACACCCACTTCCAAGCTGTGAATCCCGCTGAATGCACGGGCGAGACTCAAATGATCAATTGTTGGCGTAAAAAGCATTCAAAGACCGAACTTAATTTTAACGTCATTGACTTGTGAAATGGAAGAGTTGTGAATATTACGGGTGCAAGGGCATTAGCGCTACACTGAGACACCAGTATGTACGTCATATATTATTTTATTTGCTTCCGTCCTTATCTTTGATTGTACCAATTTATCGATTTGAGCCTTATCTAGTGGGTGGAAATTATCACATATTAGTTTCGCGGAGTGTTCTGGGGTCAGCATTTTGGTTAGGTTTTGTTAGAGGAATGGTGATTAGACATAGCTTCCTAGTAATGCCTTGCCAGAAGGCGCATGATGATGATAAAAAAAATTAGATAATATGAAAAAGCATAGAAGAGAAAGAAAGAAAAATTTAATTATATATAATCAATTTGCTTTCAGCTTGAAAAAATAATGCGTTTATAATCTGTAATTCTGTATAATAACGTAAAATGCAGCATAATGAAGCTGCATGCGTTTCGTATGGTTAGTGAATAAAACCGAAAACAGGGACCATTCGTACTGGTCTATCCATCTATTGTATACCAGTAACCAAAAAACAGAGTTGGAAAGTGTCGCTTTAATGAAAAAACTCTTAACCTGAATTTTGAATTTTAATCGAGAGTAGATGAAGAAGCCTATGGTCCACGGCATCTATTTATCATCAGATGCATGCTTGTCACCCTTCCTTGAATAAAAATAATTGATGCCGTATTTTGAAGTTTATGACCATATGTGAAGAGGGAGACGATGCAATAATTTCTTAAAAAAAGACATGATGCAATCATTTTCAAGTTCAGACCTTTTAGTAAATAAAAGGAATTAAAAATGTGTTAGTAGTCGCAAGTACTTCACACTGTGTACTATGTTACCAAGTAATATTCGTTCCAATTTATATATTGCTAGCTGGCCAGGCCGACGTTGTTCTGCCCTCTCCGATGACCGTTCTTATAAAAAAAACCCTTAAATTCGCAATAAAAAATATTAAAGGTCACTTATCGGGATAAAAACTTTCCTATCTCTCAAGTTGGACCAAAATGAACACAGTGTGCAAAATTTCATTGAAATCAGTTCAGTAGTTTAGGAGTCCATCGCGGATAAACAACGTGACACATCATTTTTATATATAAAGATATAAAAGAACATGTCGAGATTGACTGATAAATCATCGCCGAGTCGAAGTTGAAGTTGATTATCTGTATTTTATATTTTAAGCTAGAAATTTCTTATAACTGAAAACCCTGTGGTCCTCCGAAAACTTTGGTTGACAATGACGGATTAAAGGCGATTGTAAAAGCTGATGATACTCAATAGACGGCTGAATTAGCAGCAGTTTTCGACGTTAGCATCAAAACAATATTGGTTCATTTGAGTCAAATTGGCAAGGTAAAAAAAAGAAGAACTCAAAGTACGCGTCGAGACGTGTCTTGCACTGCACAGGCACACAAACGAAGGAATTTTGAACCGCAGTGTTACCTGTGTCGAAAAATGGATTCGATTTGACAATCGCAAGAGCTCAACAAGTTGGTTGGATCCTAGTTCAGCACCTAAACAAAGCCTTAAACGAAAACTTACCCCTAGAAAAGTGATGGTTACTGTTTGGTGGTCTAGCGCCGGTGTGATTCATCACAGCCTTTTACAAAACGGGATGAGTATTACTGCAGATGTATACTTTGAAGAACTGAACACAGTGATGTAAAAGCTCGCACGTCTTCAACCAGCTTTGGTCAATCGCTTGTCCCCGATGCTCCTACACGATAACGCGCGATCTATATTTTGAGGATATTTGTATTTCGAAAATTTAAGATTTTTAGCAAACAAACATTTTTTTTATTATATAGAATATGTTTACCATGAACATGAACATGTGTTTGTTGTATAAATAGTATTGTTTCAGTGTACGTATTTAATTTTAAATAGTACCATACCAACTACGAGTAGTTATAGGTTTAAAATTGGTTCTTTTAACGTTAGCTTGATAAAGCTATAAATTCTGCAAGAATTACACAAATAAAATACTAATTAAAAAGTTACCTTTTTATTTATCAACATTATGTTAACATCTAACAGTAAACATTGCTATGCTATCTAATAATCTAAAATACTTCAATAATGAAGTTGTTTTAAATTAGAGTAGTCTGAACAGAAAAGATAATTAAAAGATCATTTTACATACACAAAAGCTCTCTTTAAATTATATTCACATAATAAACGTTTTTCATAAAGATGTAAGAAATATATTTTAAAATTATCTGTGACAAAATTATCTACACTACATAGTCACTACAGCAAGATCCTATTTTTTAAAAAGCACGCAATATTGTCTCTTTTGCAAATATATTTAAAAATATTTTATCAATTATGTACAAGCAACTTGGTTGTAAAATATAATAATTTCGTTTGTTTTTAATATCTTCTACTTGTAGGTAATTATTTTGCTAATTAAAACCTAAATAATATATGAATCCTCATTAATCTTAGTTATGAACAAAATTATAATTTAAAAGCTAAGTTGTAGTGATACTATATTATTATATTTACACGTTATGTTTGAGCTACTACGATATGAAGTTAGAATTTAGATATGGCACATTTATCATAAAATCTATCAGTCTTTTTATTATTAAAAAGAAACTTAAATTTAGATACTATTGTGTAACAGTGATTAATTAATACATCTCAAAGTTATAGTAGGAATTTAAGTCACACGTTTTTGAAAAATTAACGAAAAACTTCATTGTCATTTAGTTTTTTTTTTAATTATTAGTAAATATCTATTGCAAGAAGTAATGAAAAATTTGTACAAACAGAAATTAATTCCATACTTTATGGTTTCATTCCTATTAAAACATGGCGTGAATTATTTTGATAACTAGTTTAAAATATACATCACATTTATTTTTATTACTCGTATTAATACCATCTACTGCTGTAATTGTAACGACAAACCTTATAATATAATCATGACTGCCATATTTCTAATATACTTAAATTAAAATAGTTTAACAACATTGGCACTTACGAAGTATGCACAAATATTTAATATATGTCAACTTGTCAGAGCTACTGTTGCAGTAATAAGTAAGGTGCCTCGAAGAACTGTTGAGCTCGACGACTGTGTCGACTCGTAATCTGAACAACAAAATGTCATTTACACCATTTTTTCTTCAAAAATTTGCTTGTGTATTATTTAAAAATACAAGACATTACCAAGCATTACCTTATGAAGATGGCATAACGCTTGAATCTTAAGACTTCTTTACTGATAAAATATGAGCCGTCCTATTCTCTTCTAATTTAGAATATTTTCTTAAGTCTTTGTATTTTTTACAGTTTGTTCATATTATATGTTGCTATAACTTTTGAAATTTTAACGTCTATTAATTATTAGACGTGTTTGTTGTAAAAAATATTTTTTTTTTTAATTTAGGTAACTATTGGTACTGCAACTATGATGTTTAGTTAAATAGGTAAACAGTTTTTTTTCATTATATACCACATCCTTTCAAATGATTGTTTCATTTAAACTATATCATAAACTTTAATATTGTAATAAATAACTCCGCCCCGATATAGTCCGTATTAAGGATATAGCTTACTATGTTAACCAGTACGGTTCTGGAGTTCCTTAAAATATATGTAACTCTACAACTGTACTATAAGTAGCTTTCTCGAAAAAATGACTGTTGCAAATACTTATTACATCCATTATTACTCCGTTACTTGGGAATGTTAGCCATCGCATGACAAGAATTTCAACAAAAGGATGCCATCCTGTTATTTATTGCTTGTTTAGTCGAGTCTAGTTAAAAAACAAGGTGGGATGAGTTTAATTCTAAATCTATACTTTTTGACAAAAAAAATATGAATTCATTAATAATAGTATTTAAAAATTAAATAATATTTTTGGATTCAATTAATTTTTAATATTTATTACCTATTATATTATAATATTTGATATCAAACTCACCTATATCTTTCCATTCTTCCACTTCATAGTCGCCAATAACTCTGTTTTCAGCTGAAGATTCTCTCCAACGATTTTTGTTTTTTCCTAATAAAATAATGTTAAAGTAAAGTTTTTTTATATAGGATAAGGTGACAAACGAGCACACAGTCCACCTGATGGTCAGTGGTTGCTGTGACCCATAGACATCTACATCTATCCTCAATAAAGACTCAAAATGTCGATGCGTTGTCACCCGTGAGTACTAAGATGGAATGCCTCTTGTCCAGTAAAAAGGGTCTCCGGTTCTTTACACTCACCATACGAAACACAGCAGCGTTAAGCTGCTATTTTACGCTGGTATTCTGTGAGAGCGTGGTCCTTCCCCGGTCGAGCCGACCCATTCGTGCTACAACTATACTACTAATATAGCGGCAGCATTGCTCTGCCACGTGGAATAATGTCCTGCTGTTGGACAATAGCCTCTCTTACTTCTGAGAGGGTATTCAAGGCGGAAATAGTTTACCGCGTTACCCCAATCTTCTCTTTCTTCATCAACTGATCAAAGTCTACTACTAGACAAGAACCTCTCCTGTTGTAGGAATGATTTGCCTTAACTTTCACACAATGTAGACCAAATGGAAGTTACAGTGCCAGACGTCTTGCATTTTGACGCTGTCGTTTGGTGACGCCGGTCTGGGTATTTTACGGCTACCATAAGCGAGATGGCTATATCACCGTCTATGGGATGCCCAAATATATTCAAACACATCCTATTGTCGTCTCTTACAACAATCAGGGATCGAAATGGGAGCGATCGATTTCAACTACACCCCCTCCAAATGACACTACCCTGACACTTGCTTATAAGTTTAATTTGCAGTTACCAACAAGTTAAATTTAAATCAACTATGGTTCTAGAGCCGTGGTAGCTCAAATGGTTAGCGCTCGCTGTAAGCTTCACAGTACTCGAGCAACCCGGGTTCGATCCCCGCCGGCACCAATGAAATTGTTAATTGCAATTTTAAGTGCTGATTTACCACGTGCTCGGCGGTGAAGCAAAACATAGTGAGGAAACCTGCATGTCTGAGAAATAAGAAAAAAATATTTCGAAGACATGTGAAGTTCGCCAACACGCATTGGGGCAGCGCGGCGGACATTTCCTTGCCCCAAAACCCTCTCAGAAATGAGAAGAGGCCTGTGCCCAGCAGTGGGACGTAAGTAGGCTGCAACCTTACTTTACCTTTTATGGTTCTAGAGCATCGAACACTAATAAAAAACTAGATACACAATCAGTGACAAAAAATGGCCTTACCGAATGAGTGCCCACTCGAACATTTAGGTGCGCTTTTAATTTGTACGTAACTTTGTGAATACAACTTTAGGCAATGCATTTAAGGTTGAATTTAAACTAATGTATTTTTATTTCAACTAGAACTACGTCAAAACAGTTGGAGACAGTTTATAGGGAACTTTTGCATGGGAATGTGTATCTAGTTTTTTATTAGTGAATAGGTCGGCTCGATTGGGGAAGAATCACGCTCTTATAGAATACATATCGTGGTTGAGCTACGCTGGAGTTATATTGTAGTTGTAGAACAAATGTTAACCCACCGGGAAAGGGCCATGCTCCACAGAATACATAGGAAAACAGCAGCAAGAACCAAAATCTGAAATCTTAGTCCTCAGAGACATCTACATAATTTTGATTTTTAATAGAAAAATAGAAGTAGGTATGGGCTACGTCATTCACTTATCATCAGGTGGACTATGTGGTGGTTTATCACACTTATTTTATAAAACTAATACACTGCCTTCTTGATAATACATATTTCTGTAGCTTGAGGAGACCTGCAACCAACTTAGAACAAAGAAGGTCAGACTATATACACACACGGCGAATATGATGTAATGCCCTACACTAATAATTATACTGGTTGCCTTAACCTTCAAAGAGGAAGTAGTAGAGGCTGGTATTAACCTAAACAAATTCCTAGGCAGTAAAGGCCTCAATACCCAATATTGATGGACTTCGAAGCCCTAAAAATATTATTCCTTGTAAATGGTGAAAATATTTTTTCTAGTAAATGAAAAATATTGATTTTATAAAATTTTAAAACACTCAAAAAGTTTGTTTACATAATTATATTAAAAAAAAAACTGAGGAAACTTTTGAATCAAAATTTAAATAATACAAGAAAAAAGTAAATAAATTACAAAAGCAAGTTATATTGAAAGTCAAAGAGCAAACAGAATTGCTTTTCCCACAATAATATTACTAACGACCCAATTCTACGCAAGCATTCGGCTACGGCGGCAAAACCAATAAATACAAAATCCACCATCAACCTTTCCATTCGTAGACTACAGAAGTACGATGAATGTATAAAAGGCACGTGGGGCCTTCTGAACTTCTGCCTGTTATTACCATTACAAAGAGGTTCTCTTGACTACATTAAATTTGATTTTTTTTTATTTTTTCGCATTCGAAAAATAAAAATATTAAAACGAGTTTTGAAAACATTTTTTAATTTTGTATCCGGATGACTCGTAAATATTATAACTTCAGTATTACCTTTCTTTTTATGTGGAAATGTGGGGACGTAATTCACCGTAGTGCTCGACGTAGATGGAGCAGGAATTTCTAAAATAAGACTTTAATTAGAATTGCGATCAAAATTGAACCATAGACATATTTTTAATTAAAGTTTATACCGTCAAGTCGAATGAAGCCATCTGTTTCTCCAAGAGAATTTTTAGCAACACATCGGTATGATGTAAAATCTTTACTTGATACTTTTCTTATGGTTAACTTCATGATTCGACTGTAACTATCGTCGCTTAATAAAGTAATGTATTTATTACCTAAAATAAAATGATAAGTGTATAAAATACTAATTAGTAATATAAGATAACTAAAACTGATTATAGCTACAAACCTGATATTATCATATCGCCTCTGTCTGTTGTCCAATAGTTGATAGATGATGGATAGGATTCAGTATGACATTCTAATGTTACATCTTGGCCTATGTAAGCTGCTTCCAGTTGGTTTGGTATCGATAACATTGGTGGAACTGATAAGAATAATAAAACTTCTGTATTACTTATTTTAAAGAATAGTTTACAAAAAGTATATATGTTATACATAATATGCTGATTTAAATAAGTTAAATAATAACAGAAACTACATAAACCGTTACGAAAAATATATTAATCTTAAGATTAACTGATCATGAGTTTGTACGGAAGTGTTGTTGGTTAATCGAGTGAAAGTTACGTGAACGTAAAATGTTCACGTAACGTCATTTATAAGAAATGGTGGGAGAAAAAGTAGCTGAGATGCGAAATGTGAATTAAGGAAAGAAAAACCATCTCATTGGCTTTCACGGCGAGAAGCGTCGAAGGCGAGAGTGCGAGGGGTCTTTGGCGTACAGATAGTATCACCATTATCGCGCTCGTGTCGTATTCACGTCAGCATAATGCTCTAATTGGGTGCAATTACCGACGATCCGGTAGAGGGCGCCGTCAGGTAGAGTCGCAGTCTCCTCGTAAATATTCGTTAACGACGCCCGCCTCGAGAAAAATAATATTTTCTGAACCCAAATTACCTCCGAAGAAATTACATAAAAAAACAGATGATTTGAGGGTTAATCAACGAGACAGTATGAAAATGCCATTTTTAGAAAGTTGACTTAATTGATTTCAAATACCTACAACTACCAATATTTTATGAGATACTTCCTTGCGTTTTATTTTATAAACAGAATATTCAGTGTACCTGCTAGAAAATGGTTGCTGTGTCCCAAAAACACCATCATACATCATTGACAAATAATTGTGACAAACGTTAAAAATGTTAAACTCAACAACCACCGGTCAACAAATTTAAACTTAACGTAACGTTGCAGCCTATTTACGTCCCACTGCTGGGCACAGGCCTCCTCTCATTCTGAGAGGGTTTTAGAGCAAGGAAATGTCCGCCGCGCTGCCCCAATGCGTGTTGGCGAACTTCACATGTCTTTGAAATATATTTTTTTCTTATTTCTCAGACATGCAGGTTTCCTCACGATGTTTTCCTTCACCGCCGAGCACGTGGTAGCTCAGATGGTTAACGCTTGCTGTACGTACTGTACAGCAAGCGTTCGAGGGTTCGATCCCCGCCGGCACCAATGAAATTTTTGATTGCAATTTTAAGTGCTGGTTTAAACTTATTTATTAATAATTGAATATACAGTCTCTTGTTCTTTTTACCAAAAAATAAGTGTTGTATGGCTGGTTTGGGTATTCTTTATTATATTATACATTGTCTACATGTTTTTTCGTGTTTGTTTATATTAATATGCTTTCTTATAAAAAAAGTTCGTGAATATATTATATTGGTGTTTTGACTACTGAAAAATTTTCAATAATCGGAAGCTAACAACACTGCAGGCGATATTTATTCATCTTGTGTCACCCCTATGTATGTAATGTTAATGCAATAATGTCTACGTATGTAAGCTAGGATACATAAAGCCACAGGTTAATAAAAATTTTGACCCGAAAATCAATATAATTTGCGTTTTGCACAAATGTTCTATGTAACAAGTTTTCCACGTCAGGATCCGCGACCTTGCTAATCTGACCACTAATATTTGAAGGTAATAGATAGCTTATATTGGTACGACAGGGGCCACTATGATTTTTCTTTTGTTTTCGACCCTGGCCAGCAATAATTTATTTTGAAAATACCATTATTTACAAGTAAAAATACAAGTGTTCCAATTGCGAATTTTCACTCAACATTTTTTTGCACGCAATTGAATCACCGTGTTTCATTCAAAAATGGATTCGTGTCGCCAACATTTTTGCGCGATGTTTTTTACATTTTCTAATGTCGCTTAAAGCGGACGAATTGTTTCATAGACATCTTTAGCAGAATTAAAATGGCATTTATGGATAAAGACCCTTCTAAGGCAACAGTGCACCGCTGGTGTAACAAATTTCATCACGGTAGACTATTTTGAGAGATGACGAAAAAAGTGTTTGCGTTGGAAGGAAACAAACATGCTATAACTAAGAAATTCACTTGAATTCGAGAAACTTTCACCAAACCTATACTCAGATGCACAGGTAAAATGGTGCGGTGACATGCTTATTAAATTTGAAACTGGCTCGACTCAGTCTGTTTACGACTTTATGGTAGGTGATAAATCTTGGATTTATCAAAACGATCTAGAAACGAAGCGCCAACCATTGTATTGGCTGTTTAAAAATGAGTCAATGCCCACCAAAGTGAAGCGATCGAAAAGCGTAGAGAAGATTTTGATCGCTAGTTTTTCACTTTAACTGTGTAGATACACCGTTAAATTCAGTCTCAATACCTTGACAAAATTAAAGTAGCGTTAATGACGATTGGTATTCTAAAAATGCTTCCTAAAAGTGTTCACTGCGTTTTCACAGAACCTTCAGCGAGCCACCGCTTAGATACGACAACACGCTCGCACTTCCAGCGCTCTAAACGAGGTACTGGGACATCACTCCTAGTAAGCTTTTTGGGTCACTCTCCTTACTGATTTGGCAACGTGTGACTTTTTTCTGTTCGTGTTTCAACAGCAATTAATGTAACAAACTAAAAGAATGGCTAGTAATAGGTTTCCTTTATATTGCTTGATGGTATATTGTTGTTGAAAGAAATTGGAATAAGAACAATCTAAGGGACAATATTCTAATTTATTTATTCCCAAAAACAAAACATCACTGAATGGAATGTATTTACTATCGCCGGAAGGCTAGCGCATCTTTCTGCGATTCTGAGGTGAACTGGAAATAGTGTTTCGAGGATTAGTTCAGATGCAAGAACCTTTGTTTTGCTGTTGGAAAGTTCTTTGAAGAGATTTAATAGTAAATATTTTAACCATATAATGGTTTTTATGTTCCGCAAAACTTTCTGAGTGTCCGAACGTAATACAAAACATTTACAAGACACTAAAAAAATCAATTATGAACAATGTACATTGTATTTTATAGTAAAATGAGGTAAAAATACTTACACTGGACCATTAAAACGACTCTCTTACTGATAGAAGGTGGTACACCGTTTGAGGCTATACACAAGTATGGACCCATGTGCAAACGGGAGACTTTGGATATGGTAAAATTTTCTCCATCCACAACGTTAACTGAAAATTGTTTTATTTAAAAATGACAAAATAGGAAAGGTCTACACTAAAAACTTTCCAGTGACAATAAATAGGAAACCTGGAATATGAAACAGGAAAATTGGAATAATATTAAATTTCTACACAAAACAATCCAAATAGTAAATAATACAGATTATCAACTGTAAATTTTGGTCACTACAAAAATTTTAATGTATTCATAATTATCATTATCATCATCATCATTACAGCTTATCAACATACTTAATTGTTGAATATAGGCTTCCATATATATTGCCTCAAAAAGGGAATATTTGTCGTATGATCCGTGGATCCGTGGGTGATAACAGCAGTTTTTTGTAATTTTATAACTGTTATTAAGAGAAGACGCTGATTTTCATTTCCTGTTTATTACTTGGTAGAATCAAGTTGAGGCTATATTGTGGTTGTAGTATGAATGGGTCGACTCAACCGGTGTAGAACTCTCGCAGAAAAGCAGCCTGAAAAAGTAGAATATGCAACTGTGCTTCGTTTGGTGATTGTAGAGGATCGGAGACCCTTTTTAATGGTAATGAGGTTTTCATCTTGGACTTCAGGTCTGACAACGCATCTGCATTTTGAATATTTATCGATGATAGATGTAGATGTTATAGACATTTATGGGCCAAAGCACTTACCATCAGGTGCCCACGCTCGTTAGTAACCTTAATTATAATTATTATCTCATAAAAAAATATTGAAGAATATTTGCCATTGCTTAGCAGGCACGCTGACAATAGCAGTTTTTTTATTGCTATTAGGAAGATGTTGCTGCCCGTCTCCTGGTTTTTTTACCTTCGTCACCTCTTACAACACCAACTGTTCGATATGGAGTAGTAGATATACTTACACCGCCGCTATATATTATGGATAAGCCATGTGCTGTACACTTTGTGTTTTAAAAAGTCTCGTTAAAGGCAAAACATTGTATCTTGTTGGAAATCTTGCTGAGAGCTTACTGAGCCAATATTTCCTGAGATACTTTGCTGCCATGTTTTGCAACACCTTGCAAAGTATATTCCGGCAATGTTGCTTAAATTGTATTGCCAAGCAATTGAGTTTAGTGATGTGATGTTCAGGCGATAGGCTAAGCAATATCATTACGTTGCGGGATATAGTCGGCACCTTGACGACTATGCAAATGCATCTAGAAGTTGCCACAAAATTAGTCCTGTTTACGAGCGATATACGACGGCCCAGTAGCGCAATAGTTAAGCGGTCGATAGCGGCGCTGCGGACCGTGTGTTCGATTTTCACACGAAAGATGTATTTAAATAGTCTGCAAATAATTGTTTCGCCTCTGACTGTTTACCATTGAGAAATTTATGTACCTATTTATAACGCCCCACGATACAGTACCTCGATATAAAGGATTATAATATTTACCCGACTCGCCGTTACAATTAAATTCCTGTCCATCTTCGCGGCGCCACATAACGTATGGTTCGGGGTA
This sequence comes from Parnassius mnemosyne, assembly GCA_963668995.1. NCBI lineage: Eukaryota > Metazoa > Arthropoda > Insecta > Lepidoptera > Papilionidae > Parnassius > Parnassius mnemosyne. Next base: position 21,642,072 of record CAVLGL010000002.1, read on the forward strand.
ACCCGTCGCACGACAGTGCATAGTTACGTTTATTCCTTCGCGCACTACCATATCCGTTGAAGACATATTGTCTATGATCATCGGCGGAACTGTTTGAACAATAATATAATCACTAGATGAAAAAAAAGTTCTAGATACTCAAGTATTAGGCCTCTGTATTATTTCAATTATACGGAACAATAAAACTATGGTTAATTTTATATAATGTTTTCTATATTACAGTAATAATTTTATGTTAAAATCATAAGCAATTACTTACCGACAACTTGTAAATAACCTTTTCGTGATCTCATAGGGTCTGTATTTACTTGACACATATACCAACCTCGATCCACTTCCTGTACATTCTTTATATGCAGATACCAAGATCGATGATCGTTAAAAGAAAGGCTGATGCGTGGGTTTTGTGTTATGATATTATGATGGATACTTAAGATTGTCTGCGTGTCCACTCTAACCCAGGCCACCTATAAAATAATAAGTTATGCTTTAGAGTCTGTACTAAAAAGTAAATATAAGAATGTCTATAACATATTTATAATTCGTTTTATTATTTATTTTTTATTGGATAAGGGTGACAAAAAAGCACACAATCCACCTGATGGCAAGTAGTTGCCATCCGTCTCTATCCACCTACATCATTGTTCGACTACGAATCAAAATGCAGACGCGCTGGCACCCGTAAGCACTAAGATGGAATGCATATTTTCCAGTAAAAAGGATCTCTGGTTCTCTACACTCAACATACGAAATACAACAGCGTTAAGCTGCTATTTTACGCAGGTATTCTGTGAGAGCGTGGTCCTTCCCCGGTCGAGCCGACCCATTCATGCTACAACTACTAATATAGCTGCAACATGGCTTTACCATATACAAAATCTGAAATATAATCTGAATTATATAAAAATATATTGAAAAAAATTACAAATTTTGTTAAAGGAAGTAAATTTGTGTCTATTGTGCAGACTCGATCTAAAGAGATAATATTTTAATATCTGCGGAGACATTAAAATATTATCGTAATAAATCATTTTATATATTTTATTTTAAAGTAAATTATTGAAAATATTATTAAAACTTAAATCGTCACATTATCAAATGTGGTTTTCAATTTAAGGAATATTTATGAGATAACTTGTTGACTACTCAAAGAATATTAAATTTTCCCTTGAAACTTGGTCTCGAGCGGATTCCTCTCATCCCATATAAATCTCGCCACACTACACGACACACCAATTTCGCTAACTAGCCTTCCTGCATGATTAATAACTGGTGAATCGTGCATTCTGAGCAAAATGATATTAAGTTGGCTTGTTAAAACTTTACTACACAGTGCAGATGAAGTTCTATATAATTTTAGTTACGAGATTAAAGGTATAGTTCATAGGCAATTTTACGTATAAGCAGGAATTTAAAGAAATTAAAAATTGGACATTTGTGCTGTCACAAACATACGTAATATATCTAAATAAATGCAAGATATTACATTATTGTGTGTGTATCAACTTTAGTATTGTAGTTAATATTCATTCATATATCAGTCACATGTGATTTTTTGTAAATATTTTTATCTTTTATTTAATAATTAGCAATTTGAGCAATGAAGTACAAGGTAAAATTTTTATTTTGATTCAAGAACACCCTTCCAAAACAGAATGCTTATTGAAGCATAAGAATTAATTATATACGCCATTAAATTTAAATTACCAGAAATGATCTCTAGTCTATGACTACCCCTAACCTATCAAGTAATATGTCAAATTAGATATTAAAATTTATTTGACAAAGTTAATTCCTTTTATTTTATGTTAAAATTCCTCTAAAATGGACACAAGAAAAAACTAATTAAAAAAAGCAAATTAATTATTTAAAAATTATAAATTGATAAGATAATATTTTTTATCATTTAATATTAAATTTGCTCTTAAAGAATATTTTAGAAAATGCTTTTTTATATACATACCTTATAACTTTTTAAATCTTCTACAACGCACGCAAGTAGGGCGTCGCGCCCTACTGTCACTGTTACATTGGGAACCGGTTCTACGAAACGTGGATAAATAGATTCTAAAACAAACAGATTAATGTTAATTTAATTGACGATTATTAATTCTTAGTCATTTAAATAAAAAAGAAAGTAAATAAATAAGTTACATTAAAATTATAATGAAAAATCTAACATAAGTTAAAAAAAGACAATATATACTATTAAATATGAGAGTATATATTGTCTTAATTTCTAACATATGGAGATGCTTAAAAATATGTCTCTTTAGATGACTGGAAGAATACATTGCGTGACTTTAGACAAGCATTCTTCCCAAGAGAATCTAGTTCAAGCTCCGGCTTTCATATAATACAAATCGGACCACTCATGTGCTACGGATCCTCGACGGTCGTGATTCATTCAAAATACAAATCTGCTTTGGTACCTCTTCAATATAATGAGATTGCCTTTTGCGCTCGGATGAAAAGTTTGAAAATAATTTTATGAAATTCAATTTATTAAGTATTTATTCTCGCGAATTTTATACATAACACAAATGAAAGCAATTTGTAAGTCGTCTTATGTAACAAAAACAGGAATAATTCACAACAATAGTTTAACGAAGATAATATATGATAAATATAATAAAATGAACTGTGCCCGCGACTTCATTTTCGTAAATTGAAAAATGTATGTAAATCTGGCACCAGTTTGAGATATAATGAAACAAAGGCTAAGTTTGTGAAGTTACTGAGTATGTAATTTTACATAAAATGATTTAGATATATTTTACCATCACTTCGTATTATGTTAAGCGTGTATCCACTTGACAGGATAGATGATGCCAAATCCTAAATCACAGACACATACCTTTATATGGTGTTTTTTATTCGTATGTAATAACCGTATAGAATTTAGAAATTATATCGTATGATATGAAGGTTAATTAATGCACCAGCCACAAGGTTGTATTACACTGCGTATTGACTGGCAAAGAATATCTCGTAACGCACTATCCACCCTTTATTTTTTTAGTTATAAGGTATAAAGGTTACTACTGCTCATAGACTCAGATCTGGACACGTTCCATGTAAGAAATTTGTATTTCTAATGAGGAAAACAACTTCGCCCAACTGTGAAGACTGTAGAGTTATAGAAGACCTATACCATATATTGATGGAATGTGTTTGATTTGAGTCTATTAGAAGTAATTTCATAAGGGTCTTGAATTTGAACAGAACTGACATAGGCACATTCCATAATATTCTATGCCAACCAAATGGCGACGATGCGAAAGTTCTGTTCGAATCCATGGCCCGTGTAGTATAATAAGTATTAAGCAACATTATATGAGTAAGTCATGTATATTAGGGTATGATGGGACTGACATACGCTAAGCGATAAATGTCCCTTAAATTATAATAGAATAAAAAAAAAGGTTATAATAAAAAAGTGAATAAATAAGGTGAAAAATACAGTTAATATTTAATAGAATGTTTGGAGCGATTATTCCGCCGTGCTGCTTCGTAGTGCGTGTTGGCGAATTTCACATCACGATCATGTCCTCGAAATATTAATATACAATTTCTAGGATCTGTAAGTTTCCTCACAATGTTTTCCTTCACCGCCTATATCATAGTAAATCAGCAATTAATATTGCAATTGACAATTTGATATTTTATAGCGGGGAGCGAACCCAGTTCGCACGGTTACTGAGAAATTCACAGCGAGCGCTAACTCCCTGAGCTACTATGACTCTTTCTTATATTTCTTTTTTAATTTCGTAAGTTTTCTCATAAGGTACACAGTTATTCAAAATATATATTGCTTTACACATAAATTGTTACAAAATTAGAACTGTAAGATTGAAAGAAACGTAAATCAGCTTATACTTGAAAAAACCACCATCAATGTATTTCACACGTAGTTCACAAAGGTTCGCAACAATCTATTTGGAATAAACAACCTAAGACACGGACAAATATCCGCAAATGATTGATGAGAGGAAAAGCGAATAGAACAAATCCATCCCGTGCCCATCAATCTTGGTTGTACGGGGTTGTATACTCTGAACTGCATGCGACATCTTCTACTTTAATGAAAGAAGAGCTTACCGAGAACGTATAAGAAAATAGAAAAATTGTAATTAATGCGTACATCATAACGTCATTTTTGAGTTCTTTAGAAAAAATGTTATTACATTGTCAGATACAATTTGGCATATTATTTTGCAAAAAAAAAAAAAATTGGAAAACAAAATTATCTTTCTGTTACTTTTTCAAAACTTAACATATCCTTTTAGGTTGTTTCCAATTTAGAGCAACCTGAGAAAACCTTGCTATTATATTTTATGCAAATTATTACAATATACTTTAAATAGCCTTCCGATAGAGTTATCAGATAATGATAACTTCTTCTAATACACACCTAAACACGCTGAACTTAAAACGCCCGAGTTTTGGAAGTTCAGTATTATTAGCGCATCAGTTCTATGCATTAACCAGCCGACAATCGACGATAAAATCAACAAATCTCTTTACTTACATCTACATAGGTGTACCGTTTGGCTCATTCTTGGAAAGGCTTATATCCAGCAACATGCTTACAAAGCTCGCACTTAACGCATATCATCATCTCAATTCGCACTGTCACTTTTTAAATCTACCTGATGGTAAGTGTATGTTGTGGCCCATAGACATCTACATCGTACCTCGATTAAGAATCAAAATGTAGATGCGTTTTCATCCCAGAGGACTAAATGAAATGAGTTATACGAAAGTCTTCAAAACGATTATATTATGGAATTAAAATTAAACTTCAAATGTTATATATTATCTAAGCTTCAAATATGGGACTTGAATGCTTACTTTTATAATATAATCCTATAATTAGGATTGTCATATATATTCCTCAATGTATTATAAAATCAATTCTTAATTCTTAGTATTATATATATATATATATATATATATATATATATATATAGCCGCGGTAGCTCAGATGGTTAGCGCTCGCTGTAAGCTTCACAGTACTCGAGCAACCCGGGTTCGATCCCCGCCGGCATCAATGAAATTGTTAATTGCAATTTTAAGTGCTGATTTACCACGTGCTCGGCGGTGAAGGAAAACATCGTGAGAGAAAAAAATATCTTAAGCATTGGAATTCAAACGTAGTTTGTTCATGGTATGAAATTTTAAGCTGTGCAACTATCCGTTGACCGTCGTGTCTTAGGTAATTATTATATACTAGCTGGTACCCGGCGCGTAGCTGCCACAGAAGAAAAAATTGTGGAAATATCGTTTTCAAATTAGAAGAGTTATATTGTTGAATGAGGTATGATATATACTACATTCATTGAAGATGAATAATATATAACTTACAAATAATTTTTTCGGTCCGATACTCACGTCACCTGTTGCAAGTTAATTATACTATGCCTATAAACTTCTCGCGAGTGTAATCAATAAGTTGATAAGGTTTTAGCGCAATCTGAGGAACAGTGTGGCAGCGCATAAAATACGAACAGTTAAAAAGTTAAAGGTTAGTTGGTGGAGAATGGCATATAGCATTAAGCTCGCCCTTTACAAATATTTGGTGCAAAAGAATATAATAAATATAATAATAAACATCAATTCTTATATATTAGATTATTTTGTTATAAGCGTATTTTTTTTTCTGAATCCAAGTACGCACGTACCTATCACCAAATTCATTTCATCGATCATCATAATCTGATTTACAACGTTTTTTCCAGTCATATTATATAAAAACAACATAAAACTCATTATTCAATTTGCTAACAAAACAACAACAAAATGTTGTGGTTTTCAAATATGAATACAAAATAGCTAGTTCATTAGATTCAAGTGTTTACGGATGCACATGACGGGGCATGTCGGGTCCACGTCCTTTTCACCTCGTTTGGTATACCCGTAGCCCGTGTATTTACCTAATTGGAACACTACGCTGTGACAAAAGTCCGTGCGAGTCTCTCCCGCAAATTAGATTCTCTGTCGACTCGCGCCACACCAACACTGCCCAGAACACTCGCGTTCGTTTAACTTACCTCTTTTACCGTAAATTAACTATCCTTAATTGAAATACCCATCAAAGATCCATTACGACATTAATTCTTGTTTTGGTCATATTAAATGTATTACTTTCAATTATATGTGAAATAATTTTATTAGAAAATGCTTTAGAAATGTTATGTCTAAGTGTATCGCCTGCATGTATGCATTGATGGCTTACGAGTAAAATTGGATTACCCATTCGTGAGACTACAGTGACATCACACCGAAGGATCTCATTCCGCTTTATGTATAGAGAACTCAGTGTAACTACATTCATGAGTATCGATTTTATGCAAAATGCAACAATATTCACTAGGACGCGTTGGGTGTACGCGCTATACCGAACACCTATCTAGTGAGCAATTACATCCCTATCGCTATCAACGCTTGTAAATGGCTGCAAATAGCGCCGAAGCGTTGAAATGCGAGGACCCAACTGCGAAATTGAGAGAATTGAAGTCATGTATAAACATGGAACCCAATTAGCGGTTAGGTCTTAGATGCGCCGAGAACGGCACCCCTAGTAAGATGTTGATATAGCTAATTTATCTCGACTTCAGATATCTGTTCATTATTACCAGATCCCAGAAAATATCATAAAAAATAAGGTATTGGATGGGTGCTTGTGTTTAATTTTATTTATGTTATGTGTCCTACTTATATTGAATATTTAAATTATATACATAAGTGAAACGCACGAAAATGTTATTAAAAATATTTATTTCAATTATTCACTGTTAAGTTTGCACGTGCCAGCATTTTTTCATTCCTATGGTGACTAGTAGAGAATGCAATAAAGCATTATATCAACCCTTTGTAACTGAAGGTGACTGTAATCAAGGATAAATAAATAAACTACTGTTCTCTAATATATCACATGTTCTATTGAAATCTGAAGCAAAATTGGTGGATGCATGTAGTTTCAGGACAGCGATTTGTGATATACTCTGATTTAGAGAACTTTTGTTAAAGTTTTTATTTATGCAGCATAAAAATTAAAAAAAAATATATGTAAAAAGTGACTGAAATTTTAAACAAATTTTCTTGTCAATTGTGATCAAAAAGGAATTTTAACCAGAAAATACTTTATGGCACTAACGACTTCTGCATATTTGATGCCCGCCGCTATAGAGTGGTAAGCCTCCATTATACAACTTTATCTCAGTTTTAAATTTTCAGCTGACCTCTTCAGTACATATAAATTTGATTCACAATGAAATTTAATGAGCTTCTGCATGACTTGATTGTTATTGAAATTGCTTGAATCATTTAATAAATTAAAATATAGCTTAACTTTTTCAATTATATAATGAATTGTCCATTAATAGTCTAGTGTAAAGGTAGTTACACTACTGAACAAATGCTAGTAAAGTAACAAAAATAATATACGATATGATAATATAGAAATAATTATTCCAAGTTAAGTAAATTAGCTGTGATTACTGTCTTCGTAATTGGCGATCGTAGTGTAGTACCCGCTTCCCGCATCGTAAATTTTCAAGATGGTTATTCCGCAATCCTTCGGATGCCCAATTTCGGCATCAGTTGACTGTCACCTATTTAACTGAATAATATAATACAGGTTTCTAGTATGTTATACAACGCTTTATAAAATTAAGTCAGTTATTTTTATTTTTAATCTAAGCCGATATGCTAATGATATGTTATCGTTAAAAATCAGTTTGATTCTTTCTTAAAAAAACCGTTGAATTTAAAAGGGAAAAACAAAACTTTCAATTATATGTAATTGATAATTTTGAACATGGGTGAGGTCTATGTTCAGCAGTGGAATTGTGTAAGGTATATATATTACCTATAAACCTTTCACTATATCTAATGATGATAATAATTTTGAAGGAAATGCCATTAAACAAGTTAAGAATACTATTTTAACTTTATACACGAAAGACAATGAAATCAATTTTCTTAGAATTATAAAAGAAAAGTACAATGATTATAAAAGAGAAAAAATGTAAATCATAGCACGAAGTTAAATGGAATAAAATATTATTGAAATTGTACAAAAGCCAAACCGAAAGAGATACAAAGCAAGAATTCAAGAAAGGGAAGTCTTAGAGAATACCATCTATGAAAGTTATAAAAATATCTGCATGACAGGTTGGCGTTATATTGCCGTTATAAATCAGGGGTGGGCGACAGTGGCGTGGCGTTGCCTGCGGGTGGCTACGGCGACGAAGCGTACGGCAGCGGTGCCATGTCGTAGACGACACCAATCGACTGCATATACAAACACGCCGATTGTATTATACGATTATATGGTTATCTACACTAGATTTTATTTAAATATATTTTATATACATATTTTATTTGTTTTAAATCAATTTACGTTCGATTACTAAATATATTTAACTTCCCATTTGGAAGTTGTTGGTATGAGTTCGGTATATGAAAGTCCAAATTTCAATATATATATATCTCTACGTAATGTGGTCGCTAGATGCCGATTCTACATCATCACCAGCACCACCCCCATCACCAATACTACCATCATCATCAGTATCATGACAGTCTATCAAAGTCCACTGCTGCACATAGGCCTCTGCATAGATTCCCTCATATTCCTAATATATTTAAAATGATGTGTATAATGTATGTGTACGTGAATGTGACTTGTGAATGTATGTGTGTGTAAATGTGGGTGTATATATTTGTGTGGTATTGTACGTAATCAATTCATGTTATGTCTTGAAAACCTGAAGAACAAATGATAATAAAGACTCAACAGGAAGCAATTTAATTTGATTCACAGTTGCATAATCTAGACTACTCTATTCTTTAAAATCAAAAAACCTTATTCTCACATAATTGTTTTTTGAATATTCACTAAGAATGACTTGCTTAAAAAATCTGGGTATGTATACAAACGAAACAAATTTCAGTCACGTATTTTTGTGTGCATCCTTTGTGAACATGCATTTTAAGTTCTTGTATACATTATACAGTTCTCTCGCGTTTTTTATTACAGTAGTATTGCATAAATAAATTTATTTTAGTGCAGAAACATCACAAAAACTGGCAAGCATCGCGTGAAGTAGTTCCGATGCCAACATTGGCATAGATGTTAATAAATATGGGCAAACGTTGCGCTCATACAAAACATGCGATAGAATAGAACACCAGTGTATCAAATTGTGTCGGTAACTGTATTCATTCGCTTTTATTTCTTTATGTGAATTCAAATTTATTTTATTTTAGTATGGATAAGTACAGTATCATCGTATTGTTAGAGTATCAATTGAATTATGTCTTAGAAATGTGAACTATTTGTTCATATAATAAATAATTTAAATGAATTTTAATTAGTTAGTATATTATTGTATAGTTATGTGTGTGTGTTTGTGTCTATATGAGTGAAAAGGATGTATAGGATTTTACAAACATTTTTTTACTTTCCTCTTTTTTGCTTGTGCATGCATTTGTCGCAGCAATGTCGACGATTTTACAGTTTTTTTATGTAATAAAAGTGCTGGTAAGTCGTCCTATCACAGTTCTCTGAACTATTTCATCCAAAGGGCTCTTGTTTCTATAAATGTCTGTTCGGTTTTAGAGCCTTATAGAATATTTAGAGACGATGGCAGGAGACTCGACGTTATAACTTTGTGTGGAGTTGTGACGTTCCTAAAGGAACTGTATCCGTAACTTGTCGTCGCCGCTGGCGACAAAAGTATAATATGCCTAAATAAGAGTAGCCATTGAGCGAAGAAATGCAGTCAACGTTCTCGACAGTATACTGCGGTTTTTCGTTTTAGTTTTTTTTTAAATTATTATAGTCAATATTGTGTATTCTAATTAATGGATATTGCGATTAACATATAAATATCTTTAATGCGATTAATCATATCTGAGCCATAAATTCAACCTTTTGGGGAGGTCTATAGTCAACAGCGGACTTTGGATGGGTTGTAATGATAATGGGGTAATAAAAATTATAAATTAATTAAGGCCCATTAACTCACACATTTTAAAACCAAAATATTTCCAAGCTTTCAAAGTTTTCAAAATGTAAGACATAATATATTCAGTTTATGAAAATACGAAATAATTCGAAAACGCGTATTGAGCAAACTCCAACATTTAAAAGCGATTTTAACAGAACTACATGAATGTTATAAAAGCCTTTAATATTATAGCTAATTTATTTAATTTAGAATAAAATAACTTTTATTCAATATAGATTACAAAAATACTTATTGAAAGTCATTTAAGGTTAACCATTGGTCTCGCAAAAAGCCTCTGTCCTGGGAAGAACCAGCAAGAAAACCAGCGGGACTTTAAATTTACAATATGATTTTTTTATGCAATCAAACATCAAAACCTTTAGAAACAGTACTATAGCGATAACCTTATTCCCCTCATTGCCTGTTAACCGTGTAGCAGTGGCGGAGTAAAAATATCCACTACCCCATATCATCCCGAGGGTGTCGTAAGAGGCGACAGAGGGAAAATCAAATAGGACATGGGCAGCATCATCTTTCTGACAACAACTGGACATAATAAAAAACTGCGGTTGCTAACCCGCTTGCAAAGTATGGAACTATGGCAAAATCCCTACATGAGGCAATCTATGAGCCGTTAAGAAGTGGCCTTTTATAGGCTGTAATGGATTTATTATATCCACTACAAATATAGGCTATCATAGCTATATTTCCACAAGGGTTATTATCAATCATGCACTCTTTAATAGTATTATATAAGCCTTATTAAAAATAATAAATTTTAAATTTTAAAAGTTATTTTAAAAGCTTAAACTTTAAAAGTTATGATAGATAGGTCCTTTATATTTTATCCTCACTATTTAATTAATAAAACACTAAACGTGTTAATGGTTTTACTTATCGTAAACGTATTTACAATGTATAATTAGTATACGTCCATAAAATAAGTCACATGCGTCATGATTTCCTGCGGACTTTGTCAAAGTTGTTAATCTATCTTCTTCTAGGTACTGGCTGTGTATGACATTACAAGGCTGCCACTTGAAAGATTTTTCGCATAGATTGTTGATCATATTTTTCTGATGACTATTCTTCCGCATGATCAGAAGCTCTCACTGCTCAGTTAATATTATCATGCTACATGATGTAAACAAGTATAAACACACCAAATCCGGTGTAATGCTTATGTGATAGGATAGGGACCGGTGAAATAATGGATTTGACCACCTATTGTATTTTATGGTTTTGGTACTAGTTGGAGGCTGTGGAAGGCTCGTATTATATCTAACCTTTATGTATGTTAAAGCCCAGCTGTTAATTCATGGCGTAAACTTAGTTGTCTGAGATATACTCGTACACGTCTACATAATTCCGAGGCTTGAGGATTTAGGAAAGAAGAAGGGTTAGCTTGGACTCATGCGGTATATGTTTTCTTGTTTATATAAAGGATGTCACTTCTGTTATTAATTCTAAATCTGGTTCTGAATTTATCCATATCTTAATATAAATTTTAATTAAAAATCAACTGTAAAGGCGTCTCTCAATCAAGTCTTTTGTAATACAGGATAGATGTAGATGTCTATGGGCCGCAGCAACCACTTACCATCAGGTGGACTGTGTGCTCGTTTGTCACCCTTATCCTATAAAACAAAAAAAAAGTCAATTTTGTTATAAGTATTCCCGTGTTTAAATTATGTTAATTATAGATAAAAATTTAATGTTTAATTGTCTGTAGGATAGTATTATTTTGTTTTGTATGGACCTTCTAAAATAAATTCTGCCTGCCCAATGCCACCGAACCACTCCCTGAGTTCTCAAAACCTGTTTAGGTCAGTCAGAGTTTCGCTCATAACAGTCTCCCTTCCGATTCAGAGATGGAGGCAATATAAAGCATGCATCTGCAAAGCATGCTGAAATATGGGTTTGAAAACGAGAACCTGCCTATATGCGGTACAGCAATACCATGGAGTTTAACTCGGTGTGAATGTAACGTAATCCGTCATTGCTCACGCGAGGCGAATATATTTATTATTATTATGTATTGGCACGTACGTCTTGCGATGCAGTTATGGCCGTGGTTGAAATCGGTTACCATAATTTGATCATTATGTCTATTACCGATTAAGATAATCGGCATCTTACAATCACAAACCATGAATAATTAGATAATAATTTTCAATCGACCCTATTGATGTGTATGCATTATAGAAATGATTTGTTATCATTGTATAAACATTTACTGATAAAATATTTATTGAATTAAGTCAATTCGTTGCAGCTTACTTGCGAGGCGAGCATAAACTTCACTAAAGGTCTCGTCCCGAAATATCTTCTGAGATGAAAGGACCGTGAAATGCAAATAAGCAAGCTTCATAAACGCGGCTATTTCGCAAAGTCAAGACGACATGCTTTAGCATAATATAAAGTGACTTTTAAATTTATCTTTTTGTTATTAAATATAAATTTATTAATAAAGCTATAAAGCTGACTTGAAGGACAAAAGTAACGTATAACTTTGGGTCAGAGATCCTAGCTAGACCAGAGATAGAGTCGGAAGCTTCCAAAGAGTCACTTCACGTCATTATGGATCTAGATTTGGTCCACAATGTTTAATAACTCATTAAACTTTTCCCCTGTAATACATAAAAGGAATTGCAATAAAAGTAGGTAAAATTACTAATAATGGTCACCATAAAATAGCCTGTATTAATGAGATTCAGCCCCTTACCAAATGATGATGTATTTGTTCCATATATTGATTTCCGCTGTGATCTAAGAGTTTGAACGGAATTCATATATGAAACCTGATTTCAATAAGCATTTTATTAAATGTCACAGACCGGTAACGAAGTGGCTAAACATTTGTACGATTAAAGCAACGTGCGATGCGGCGTTTCGGCCGCGATTTCGACTTCCACACGGAGCAAGTGTTTGGATGGTGTACAAATAATTGTTCGGAGTTTGGATGTTTGCCCATATGCCTCTACTCTACAGGTAACGCTTTTTTAATAAAAAATAAAACATTAAAAAATTATTTATTAAGAGATATTTTTATTTACTTATCAATTTTCTAGGTTTCTAGGTTCCGTTATAACAAGTACCGTCCACTTACCTAATTTGTTAAACAGACTACAAGCCCAGCTCTGTTCCAGTCCATTTTTTATAGGATAGGGTAACAAACGAGCACAGAGTCCACCTGGTAGTGAGTAGTTACTGCGGCCCATAGACATCTACATCTATCCTTAATAAAGAATTAAAATGCAGATGCGTCGTCACCCGTGAGGACTAAGATGGAATGTCTCTTTTCCAGTAAAATGGGTCTCCGGTTGTCTACACTCACCATACGAAACACAGCAGCATTAAGCTGCTATTTTACGCTGGTATTCTGTGAAAGCATGGTCCATACAGTCAGAATAGTTTTTAAGAGTTCTAACAATGTTATTACTGCTAAAGCTGCTGTTGCCTCTCCAATTAAGCACAGAATTCTTGTGCTGAGAAGGGTTCACAAAAGTATTTGCTGATACCGGTGAATGTCTAATTTCGTAACCAGTATCCTTTATCATTAGGCTACTGTCGCTTTACCACTACCATCGAGATGGATTATACAATTTCGTTAGACCTTACATTGCTTTTATGTAAAAATGAAATCGAAATAAAGATATAGATGACTATTTAAGTTTACAATAAAATAAAATGAAAATGCTTCGTGCACTTACTTGAAGAAGTTCGCAGTTCTAATATAAGTTATGTATTAAAATAATACACAATATTATTTTTAAAGAAACTTTTTCTAATTAAATAATTGTTATTAGATTTCCATATTACTCCGTTTTAGTCCAGTTTGGAAATATATTAAAAGTTATTGATTTATAATCGGTCTTATGCAGTAGCGTTTGTACTCTTTGTTTTTTTTTATAAGATAGCGTGACAAACGAGCACACAGTCCTCCTGATGGTAAGTGGATGCTGTGGCCCATAGACATAGATTAAGAATCAAAATGCAGATGTGTTTTCACCCCTGAGGACTGAGATGGAATGCTTTGTTTCCAGTAAAAAGGGTCTCCGGTAGAGAAGCGGAGACTCTACAATCAAGTATACGAAAGACATGCTGCATTTACCTGCTATTTTACGCTGGTATTCTCTGAGAGCGTGGTGCTATCCCGATAGAGGCGACCCATTTGTGCTACAACCATAACATAGCTGCAGCGTGGCTCTACTGTGTACAACCACGATCTTAAGGTGGCATTGAGTGGTTTCAGTATGTGTTTTCCCCCTAGCTCAAGGTTTTGTCCATATAAAGACCTTGATTTTTACCTGATCAAAGAAAGGGATGACAGTGATGTTATGTTTTTCAGCAGGTAGCCTATTGTAATCAGCTTTGGCAAGCATTCTCGAACTCATCAGATGAGAAGAGCTATTTCATCAGATCGCGTTTTTATGGATTGTCTGTCCTCATATTTTTCTTGTTATTGCCATCATTGGGAATATAAATTATATATTTTTAAAATGTTAAGTTGCATTTTGTGATGAAACTCAGTTTTTATGATATATTTAATTAACTTTATATTCGCAATATTTATAGTCTGTTTGACGTTTTAGAGATGGTCTGCATTGATTTTCAGTGGTAATCTTTGACTGAGATTACGAAGAGTGATTGTGTCGAAAGAGTTTTTCTCATCGATCATGTGCTTTGTGAGAAGTAACGGTCTCAGGCCTCATCGTTAGCCGTTCTTTTGGCACGTAACCATTGAATTTTTATATAATTTATTGTTTTCGATTAAAAGTCATGTTGCCGGTAAGTTTTAATTCTATTTATTTTCTATTTTTTTAGCCGATTTTTTCTTCATAGATTCTTATTTTTACATATATACGAAAATAATGCATTTGACTCCCTATTGTATATTTCAGATGGTACGAAATGCTAAACGCCGTTATATCCATAGCAATATTACAAATTCTTCGACCGCCGATGTGTGGAAATTTCTTAAAACACTTGGTATTAGTAAGGCTGTTACATCTGATCATGGTCCATCAATCACTATGGATGAAATAAATCATCATTTTATCTCTACTCCTCCTTTGGATCCCACAGTTCGTTCTACAACAATAGCTTCCATTCAATCCATGCCTTCTCCTCCTATTCCTTTTTTTTACTTTTTACCTGTGACTGAAGATGAGATCAAGAAATCAGTTTTAGCTATTAAATCCAAGGCTGTGGGTTGCGATGAGGTTAGCTAGGTTATGATATCCATGATCCTTGAGTGCCTTTTGCCTGCAATCACACATATCGTAAACTTTTCCCTTGACGCAGGACAATATCCTACTCAGTGGAAAAAAGCATTTGTGCGACCACTTCCTAAAACACCCAATCCCTTATTACCAACCCATTTTAGACCAATTTCAATTTTGCCGTACCTATCTAAAGTTCTGGAAGCCTGTGTTCACAAGCAAATCTCTATGTTCATAACCAAACATAACCTGCTGAATAAATATCAGTCAGGCTTTCGAGCAGGTCATAGTACTACCACTGCCTTGATAAAAGTCACAGATGACATTCGAATGGGAATGGATGAGCAGAAGCTTACAGTGGTAGTACTTGTTGATTTTTCAAATGCTTTTAACACAGTCGACCACGATATCCTTATAGCCTTCCTAGCTAATCTTAGATTCTCAATCCCAGCCTTGGAATGGTTTTCATCCTATCTTCGCGGCCGCCAGCAATCAGTTCGATTAGGACAACAGTCTTCAACATGGGCTGACATTGAAACAGGCGTGCCGCAAGGCGGAATACTTTCTCCTATAATGTTTTCTCTATTTATAAATTCTATTACTTCAGTTCTCATCTGTTCGTACCATCTGTATGCAGATGGTCTTCAGCTCTATGTGCAATCTAGTGTTAATGACCTTAACCATAATATTCACAAAATCAACCACAACCTTGATGCCATAAGAGATTGGTCGTACAGACATGGTGTTTCGGTTAACCCTTCCAAATGTAAGGTAATGGTTATAGGTAGTAGCAGAATATTAGCCAAGATTAATAACAATGATCTTTCTCCCGTATTTTACAATGGAAAATTGCTGCCATTTTGTAAATCTGTTAAAAATCTTGGCTTACATATAGACCATACCATAACATAGACCATACCAATAGCATAACCATACCTTGAGCTGGGGAGTTCAAGTTGCTGAAATAAGCCGTAAAGTTACTGCCACCTTACGATCTCTTTGCCGTCTCAAAAACTTTCTGCCTTTTAAAACTAAACTTCTACTTGTCCAGACTTTGATATTACCCATTATTGATTATGCGGATGTGTGTTACCCAGATCTATCTCAATATCTTCTCGATAAGTTGGAGCGCCTTCTCAACAATTGCATTAGGTTCATTTTCGGCTTACGTAAGTATGACCATGTTTCTCAGTACCGTTCTAAGCTTAAATGGCTTTCTATTCGTCAAAGGCGTATCTCCCGAATTTTACAAGTACTATATTCAATTTTAAATGACCCAAATTCTCCTTCTTATCTTAAGGATAACTTTCAGTACCAATATTCTACTCATGATAGAGTTCCCCGTTCCCAAAACAGTCTTAAAATTCGTATTCCACCACATAAGAGTGGTTTCTTTAATTCCTCTTTTACTGTGCAGTCCATACTGCTCTGGAATGCCTTGCCTGTTCATATAAAAAAAACCAGTAACAAACAATATTTTAAAAGACTTGTTCGAGAATTCTTTAACAAGAATAATACCACCTGATTTATCCGATTTTTGTTTTTCTCACTCTTTCGCTTTGTAATTGATATTTTGTATAATATGTATTTTAATATGCAACATGTTATTTTATTTTTGTGTTATATTATTTTATATTTATTTAGAGATTTTGTATATATATGTATATTATATCCGTTTATATATTTTGTTTATATACATAAGTATATTATATCCGTTTATATTTTGTATATATAAGTATATTTTATCCGTTTATATATTTACTATTAATTTTTTTTTCTGTTTATTACTAAGTAGATAATATGAAGTTTGTATAGTTTAAAAATATTTTATTTATTTGCTTTTTGTTATAAGATATAATGTTTTTACTTATTTATTAATTAATGAGTGGTGTTGCACCTACCACAGCTTCTCAAATCATCCAGGGTTGACTGGTAGAGAATGCCACAAGGCATTAAGTCCGCCCTTTATATCCCTTATTATAAGGTAGATGTAAAAAAGAATAAATAAATAAATAAATAAATTATGGTTTTGGTAGGACTTGAACGATGCGGAAGACCTGTATTATATCCAATATTTTGAAGGTGTAAGCTGTTAATGCATGCCACGTAATTCCGAGGCTTGAGGATTTAGGAAAGAAGAAGGGTAAGCTTTGACTCGTGCGGTATATGTTTTCTAGTTTCCCATGTTTAAATTATTTTAATTAGAGAAAGTACTTAATGTTTAATTGTCTGTAGAATAGTATCACTCTGATTTCTATAGCGATGTCTTGCACCTTCTGAAATAAACTCTGCCTGCCCCATCTCTAAGCTACCGAAACACTCCCTGAGGCTCAGGGAGCAGCTAAGGGTGGAGGCAATATAAAGCATGTATCCTTCTAATCTATCACCGTTATATGAAATATAGGTTCAGTGGTTTAATATTCATTCCCAAGAGTCGAAAGTGTATGTCAAAAAAATCATTTCAGAGGTTTCGTATTACTGTCGGACGAAGTTTAAGTCGCGTGACTAACGAAACTTTTACTTTTTAAATTTTGTTATCATCATCTTCAGCTAATAGATCAGTAAGAACTAAGATACGTTACAAACGCCAGAATTGTTCTATTTTCGTATTTGCTAGTCATTGGTTTTGGATCTAATATCATACCAGTTGTCTTTATACTTATTGCCATGGCCATTATTAAAAAAGCAAAAATCTGCCAATAAAATTTGTTATCATCATCTTCAACTAATAGATAAGTAAGAACCAAGGTACGTTAAAAGCGCCGGAATCGTTCTAGTTTTCGTATTTGCTAGTCACTGGTCTTGGGTCTAATATCATATCAGTTGTCGTTATACATGTTACCATGACCATTATTCAAAAAGCAAAAATCTGCCAATAAAGCATGGGGAGAAATAGATGACATGAATACGCGATTTTTCCTAATGGTAGAACAGGCACTGAATTTGACTTTATTTGATGAAGTTAATGAAGTCATGTTTAAATTAAACAAGCAGGCTATTCCAATGAAGATTTTTATTATTTTTTATTAATTTAAGTTTGACGAACTGAGGAGTATTGATTTCAACTTAGGCCTGAATTCCTCCTACGCTGACGTCGATTGCGTACGGTCGGTCGCGTACAGCGTTCAGCAAACTAGGGTCCGCTGTCGTCAGCGTCGCAGTGTGGGGCTATATAGAACACAATGTACATTAGTACGCGCGACCGACGTACGCGACCGACGTCAGCGTAGGAGGAATTCAAGCCTTAGAAATATACACAAGCTGGGAAGGTAAGTTGAGAACTAAGGTGGAAGTTGAAGGTATCAATCAGATATAATATTCATGCACCACGGTATTAAGACCAGCAGGCATATTCTTTGTTGAAATCAAAATCAAGATCTAAGCAAAATTTTATAGGTATATACTGTGTCTCTAAGTACATTTTTATTTTTGTAGCGTAAGACAATTCGCTGCCACATATATTCTGATGAGTATCGTAAGACGCGACAGAAAGAAATAAAATTGGAAAGGAGTAGCAGCATCTTCTTGACCAATACTCTAAAATGATAAAAACTGTGGTTGCCAATCCACCTGCCAAACGTGCCAGCTACGGCGAATGGACCCTAAGAGATATTTACGGTGAGGTTTATAAATTAATGAATTATAATTTTTTATAAGTTTTTGTAAGACAAAACTAATAGATAATTAGTTATTATGAAGCGTCAACACTATTTTATGATTTTTCCTGTGAATTTTTATCTATACAAATAAATAAAATTGAAGTGTCTGTTTGTAATGTCAAAATTACAGCTTTATACTATATTCATATTAAAGTATATACGGTACTAATAACAAAAATACAATTTTTAAAATTTTGTCTGTTTGTCTGTCTTTCAATCTGTCTGTCTGTTTGTTTCGACTAATCTCCGAAAGGGCTGGACCGATTTTGACGGGCTTTTCACTGGCAGATAGCTGATATCACAAGGAGTAACTTAGGCTACTTTTATTTAAGAAAAAAGAATTTTGGCGCAAAAAAATTAAAACCCCAAAAAACACGCGGGCGAAGTCGCAGGGAACAGCTAGTATAATATAAGATTGAAATAAAATCAAATAACTCTTCTGAATATTCTACAGTCCATTCAATAAAAAGCTAATCCGCTGAATAATGGGGTAACTGATATCAACGCTGTACCAGCCGTAGCGAAAATAAGAACGTCTATTGTTCAATCCATAATTTAATTGAATGAATAGCGAGTTGAATGTAATAAAATAGTCGTCCAGTTTGAAAATCTGTAAAAGTTTAGCACGTTTAATAACATAATATGTTGTTTTCAAAGATATATGTTCATAAGCAGTTTATGGATTTATATTTATTATGTATATTTTTTAAACAAACTTTACCACGCTAAAACTACACTAGGATTTCCCCTGTATCGTAAACAATTTACGTACATAAATCGCACAAGGACAATCATCCAGAACCAGAACAATTATTTTCAAATGTATGTTCCGTGCGGCATTCGACCCCGAGGTCTTCAGCGCTATAACAAGCCGATGCCATGTGAAGCCTTCTATTAACAATAACTTTAAGACACATAAATAAACTTATTGTTAAAGAATCCCTGAATTGATGCATCCAGTATAAACGTGCTTATTTGTAAATATATATTTGAAAATGTGCTTAAACCAACAAAGTAAGAAAGACGGAGCGCTGTGCACATTTTTCAAGTGACACCAAGCCAAAACCATGCTCAAATTATTGAAACGCACTTATTGTAACACGCATTCACGTGCACATATGCATCTAAAATCATTTGCAACAAACAGCGTGAATGCGAGTCAAGAAGTTAAGCATGGTGTCAGCATCACTTGAAATGCATACACCGTCTTTCTTTCTTGGTCTGAGCAAATGTGTAAATAGATAATTTAAAATTAGAAATGGCTTTTTTATTCTTCGAAAATTTTATTGAATGAAACTCAAGCATATGAAACTTTAATTAACTCCAGTGTATTAAGATAAAACACCATTTTTTGGTCTGGACTTAAAAGTTGACTAGTATTTATAAGCTTACACTAAAGCTTTAAGGGCAATTAAATTAATAATATTTCCCCCCAATAATTACGTTAGCACAATTTTTATTTTTTATTCATCAATCAATTTAATTTTCTGTCTTATTATATAATGTTAAAGAATTACCTGTGTAATAACTTACGAACTAACTCACACAAATCAATGTCAATTTAAGAAAAGTATATAGTTTCTCTATCTCTCTTCACTAAATGGAAATAGAAAAATACACGTACAGAGATAATTAACCCGGCCCATTCGTGCTACAACCATAATATAGCTGCAGCATGGCTCTACCACGTACAAAGCGGGGGTTCGCCCTGCTTTTCTTCTTCTACCGGTACAAGGCTGCCACTCGAGAGCCTTTTTTCCCTATTGGTTGTTAGTTCTTCGAGCTGTAGGGCCGGCCCATTGCCACTTCAACTTACTAATCTGTGGGGCTATATCGGTTACTCTGGTTCTACTGCGAATATCCTTATTTCTAAGTTTATCACGCAGAGAAACCCCGAGGATAGCCCTTTCCATAGCTCGCTGAGCAACCTTGAGCGTCCTTATACGGCTAGCAGTGAAGGACCACGTCTTAGTTCCATAGGTCATCACTGGCAACACGCACTGGTTGTACAATCTCGTTTTGAAGTTTTTAGGTATAGCTGATGAGAAGATGTGTCGTCATTTCCTGCCCAGCCGAGTTGAATCATTGGATTGACCTCTTGGTCGAAGTAGGACTTACCTAGTCGGACTATTTGTCCCAGGTAAACACACTCGTCAACAAGTTCGAGATTCCAGCTTCGATTTTATTAGGTAGTAAATACCGTAACATAAATATTGTATGATGTAAAAAAATTACAGCTATTCTTGGGCCATAAGTATGTTTGGCATATGTTTAGCAGAGGACTTGTAATGCTGTAATTAATGAACAAACTACAACATATAATATAGATGGATACATATATAAAAGAATTACTATTTATTGCAAACAAAAATATAATCATAAACATAACTAAGAAAAATAAGGAAAATACTGAAATAATTATTAAGATTTTTTTTATTGCAAATATTTTATGTTTGAAATTAAGAAAAAAATACGAAAATAGGAAGATTAGACTTATTTTCTCTAGTATAAGTTTAAGTAAGAACTTCTTTTTTTCTAAAACAAGATTTTTTTTGTTTTGGCCATATTTTGCTAACTTAACTTAAAAGAATAAAACTTCTATAAACAAAATATGGATTATAATTAATGTACCTTAAGACTCATAGTCATACTTACCGTTCGATGACGAAACAAAATTGTTGATAGATAGCAGAAATATAAGTAATAAGTAATATGAAATAACTGTTCGATTCATCATATTAGTGTCATAAATTATCTTCGATACGGTAGTTTAAAAATCTTTTTATTATTTAATCGGAAAAAATCGAATAAAGTTTATCGATTCGCCGTTTGAGGCTATAAATTAATTATTCATTTGTAAAGAACGCATCGGTATCGTGGTCGCACTCATCGATGCTTGTAGCAACGTGGCATTAATGTCAACAAAACAGCGCCGCGCGTCGCTGCGAGCTCGAAGGGCTCCGTTTGCATACTGGCCGCGCTTCACATACAGGCACCGCTTTGTCTACAAGAGCTGTAGGCGCGTAGCGCTTGCGTAGCCCCGCCTCGCGAGCATAAAAGGACGGAACATTGCCAGTATTTGTAACAGTTTGTGTCAAATTGATATAAATGGAGACGGTTTTAATAAAGTGTAATTGACTTTGCTGACTTTGTGTCACATTAATTTCGACCAAGCTAAGACGCCTCCGGCAGGTGCGACGCGCTGTTAAATAGCAGGTGCGACGCGCTGTTAAATAGCACGAAGTGACTTCGCTCGCGGGGAAGAATAATTTCATATTTTAATAAATGGAAATTTTAATGAGATTAATCTGACATTAAAATATTAAATTATGTAGGCTTAAATATTGCGAAAAAGAATTCAATTAATAAATGAAATGTACGCATATACGCGAGGAACCCGGGTGCGCTCCCCGCTGACACCAATGAAATTGTTAATCGCAATTTCAAATGCTAATTTACCTCTAGCTCGGCGGTGAAGGAAAACATCTTGAGGATACCTGCATGTCTAAGAAATAAAATATTTTAGTTAGTATTTGAGTTTGGGTTTTCTCCATAACCCCCACAGAAATGAGACGAGGCCTGAGTGCATCTATAGGAAGTATAAAGGCTGTTCCTTTACTTTATCTTAACAGGTAATATTAGGCATAGAATCTACTTACAATAGCCGTGGTAGCTTAAGACTCAAGACTAAGCGATCGTTGTAAATTTTACAAAATGTGAGTAACATGAGCTCGACCCCTACCGGCACAAATAAAATTATTAATTGCAATTTAAGTGCTGATTTTCCACGTGCTCAGTAATTAAAGAAAACATTGTGACGACGAGGGAACCTGAAGTCCACCATCACACACTGGAACAGCGCGGATCACAAATTCGTCCATAAAAATCTGAGGCGTAAATGAGACCCAATGCCCAGCAGTAGGACGTATATAGGAGGATGTACCTTTATTTTACTAATGATAGTATTTTACAAATGTATTAAACGAAAGAAAATATTGATGTACCAACAGTATTTGAAATCATGACGTTAATGAATTAATTATAAACACGTTTCGCCAAGCCGCTTATGAGTGAGGTTCGAAGAATAATTAATCATTATTGTAAAGATATAATAAGACAAGTTTTCTATATACACAAAGCAGTATAATGAGTTAACAAAAATTTACAGGACAATAGTAATATTTACAAGTAATAAAGTGTTGTGTATATTACTATCGATCTGCCCCGGTTTTGCACGGGTGGTTCTTGACAAATTAACTACCTACCGGGTTCAATTGTGAATTTAAACCATTCAGAGATTGACTCAAATACACACAAACAATTTCATCAAAATCGGTCAAGCCATTTTCGAGTTTTTGCGATACTAACGGACAGCAATTGGTTTTTATATACAAGGTTGTCTTGCAATAACCGGAGAAATTTGCAAATAAGGTTCAGAATAAGTAATATAAGCAATTGGTGAAGAAAAATTAATTAAAAAAAGATCTCAAACATGCCGCCCCTTTTTATCTTTTTTTAATTCAAAAAATTGTAATGCATTATTATAACTGATTTTACTGCGCACGCACACATTCATAAGGGTCGGGAATTGAATGTGATTTGTGAGGCAACAACGTTTATTGCCCATAAATCACATTCAATTTGGGATAATTTGAAATACAAGTTAGTGGTAAAAGTTTTGTACAAACGACTTCAATATAAACTATTAATGATAACTCAAAAACTATTAGTCAGACGTTGATCAAATTGTACCACATGAGTTGCACAAGCTTTCAAATAAAAAAATAATCATCGAAATCGGTTCACTTAGAAAAAGTTATGAGGTAACACACATAAAAAACATACAGTTGAATTGAGTGCCGCCTCCTTTTTGGAGTCGCTAGAGAAAAGTAGAGGCCTTATTTCCTCGTATTTTCAAAAACTGCAATAACGGTATATAATTATTTATACATTTGAAATTACGTTTAAAGTTTGGCTACTCTTTGAAAAATAACCTTTATAGAAGATCTTATGTTATAAAATTTAATATAAGCTTGTATCCTAATAATATTGTAGCTACTAATACATTTTTGGCGATAAGTACAATGTCCTTCAGATGTTTAAAGTTTGTGGTAGTGATGAAGAAGATGAATGTTTAGCTTGAAAAACTGATGATGATAACCATGATGACGATTTAGGCTAAGTTCATATGGCCGCGCGGTATAAGGTCAAAGTAAATAGCAATTATCGTCCACATCACCACGCGGTGACGCGCAGCTTCGTGCGGTCATATGGACTTGTCTAATCGTCATTTTCTTTGATCTTATACCGCGCGGTCGGTAGTTCCGCGCGATCATATGAACTTAGGTTTAAGTGTTAGGTCTCCTCTAAGTGTTATAACCCCTTTTCTACATAGGAGTCCGTCTGGCTAGGCACCACCCTCTTATCAATTTTGCCGCTAAGCAGCAGTGTATGCACTGTTTTGTTTTGGTCTGAAGAGACAATCAGTACAATTACTGGCTGTGAGACATTTTGTCTTAGTCCTCAGAGGTTACTACGCATCCGTGGCCATCTTTGTGTGAAGTTAGTTGCAGGTGTTCATGGATTGCACTAGCCACTTATCATTAGATTGACTGTGTATCGTTTCTCTTTTCAACTTTATATAAACATAAAACATAAACATAAACACTCACGCCTGTCACCCAGAGGGGTAGGCAGAGATTATGGACTTCCATTTGGCACGATCCTGACACACCTCTCTCGCTTCCTCCACATCCATATACCTACGCATACACGCTTGTCGGTTAAAGGTACTCTTGATATGGCCCATTTTTAATATATCTTATATATAACTTTATATATTATGTGAAAATACGAATGTCATGTGAAAATAAGAGATTTCATAATTCTATTTCGTTGCGTCGGTGTCATAAGAGGCGACTGTTGCTAGAAAGATCGCATCGCACCGCTTAACATCTCATATACACCAGATTTGGTATTTAAATCTAGGTATTTTAATACCCAGACTGGTAACGGGCAGCCGCGTCAGTGGTGCGAGATCTGCTACTGCGATCCATTCCGCCTGTGGCATGCTGCCATTAACTTACGCGACAGGACCTCAATATCATTATCAACAAAAACATAGGTTGTTTGTAAAGGCACCGTACGGTAATAACTGATGAAAAAATCAAATTTAGTAAAAACCAACTTCAAAAATAAAAAAATAATAAATTCCACATAATTTAAAAAATATTCTTGAGTCGATGCTAAGACATAGTGTTTCGACGAGTTTAAAAGTTTCCAAGAATTAATTAAAGAATTAATAAAATTTCAGAACTATTACATGAAAATAATTTTATACTTCTAAACAAATTTTTGTGACCATTAAATATGACATAAAAACGATTCACTTAAATTGTTTTAACCGTTTCCGAGTAATCGGTAAACATACATGCCATCAAAAACATAACTAGTAAAAAAAACCAAGTCTCGCAACTTAGTTCTTCTACCGTAAAAAGTTGTGAGATCCATGTAATACCAAGTCGGTTAATTTATTCAGTCCCTACTAAAGGGTCCTTCTGTCTCAAGTTATTACGTAATTAGCTAACCTAACAACATCTTATAGTGACCATATTAATATTATTTTCTTTTATGTTTTAAATAAATAGATTGACTTGGCCATCACATGAAAACGTTATGTTATGTATGTATGTTATGTTTTTGATGGCATCTCATTTCTTTTTGTAGATAGTTATATCTAGGTACCTATCTACACCTATTATTCCATTATATTATATAAAATAAGTACACTGATTCATTCACTACAAATGTAGTTAAATAAATAAATAAATAAAATAAATATATTTATATAGGATTACAAAGTTATTTATGCAGTTACATATATAACAGTTGTATTCCAAATTTGAAGCTTCTATGTCCGCTAGAAGTGCCTTAGAGTTTTGTTGATCGGTCAGTCAGTGAGTGACAAAATTAAGAAACTTTGACTAGTTATAATTCTTAAACTACTGGTTCAAATTTAATGAAATTTGAAATATACCGAGCTTATACAATGCCTTTAGTGAAAACTCAGGCTTCTAGTTTAATCCACAACGAAGTTATAGGATTTCGAAAATGACCTGAACTGCTTCGAGAAAATGGCCGTGCCCCCAGATAAAAATATACACATTAATTATAGAACCTCTTCGTTTTTTGAAATCTGTAAATTGTCATAATTGCATTATTTTAATGCCTTTATTTCTTCACGCGTATTCAATCAATTATTCTTTATTGATATTTTATAGTTTACATACTTTTTACAAATATATACAATACATCATGAGGACTAATTTGAAATGTGTAGAATCCTGAGTCATCTAGCTATATTAAAGGACTCGTTCAGATAAATCTGAAGTTAAACTCACTCAAAGAACCGAGTGCAGTTACCGAAGAATTTTTATACGTGGTAAAGCCACGCTGCAGCTATATAGTGGTTGTAGCACGCTTAGGTTGGCTCGACCGGGGAAGATTTACGCATAAAATACCAGCGTGAAATAGTAGCTAAATACTGCTGTGTTTTGTATTTTGAGAGTAGAGAGCTAACTGGAGACCACTAAGATGGAATGCCTCGTTTCCAGTAACTTTTTACTGGAAACGAGGCATTCCATCTTAGTTCTTAGAGGTAACAACGCTTTATAAGAATAACAGAGATACGATGTTTTATAAGAATTTGTATTTTATACTCTCAATTTTTCGAGTGAAGTGTTGATAAACCCTTTTTTTGAACGCCGCCCTACCCAAAGTGTGACCCGAAAATGTTATCTTCTCTTACCAATCTTCATAGACATTTTTGTTTTCTTTTTTACTAAAGCACTAATGATAACGGTGGCTAAAGTGGCTATATGTATACACGAGTACAACTGTTATCACCATTTTTCTTGAGTGAATATAAAGATTCTATGATCATACAGTGTAATATGTATTATGTATGTATAATTGACTGATAGCTATTACAGACTATGATGACAGATATTGACATCATATTTCTATGAAAACAATATAATAATGTAATAGCGGTTTAAAGAAAATCACAACCTCAAGGAAACACCTACTAATGTCGTCTAAATAGTTACATCAAAAACTTTATCCCCTGTTTTTGCAACCTTAAGAGTGATATTAAAAAAAAGAAGTATATCCTGTTAAACAGAAAAAAATCATTAAAATTAGTTCTGCCGTTTCCGAGATATCGGTGAAAATACATTAAAAAAAAAACATACGCGTTGAGTATACGAGTAGAGCTTCCCGTTTTCAAAACTCGGTAAAAAAGTAGTATGTAAATATTTCTATATTACGACCAAGTCTAAAAAGTACATTTAATTATTTTTATGTTAGTTTTGTGCTTATTGATTAATCTACCTCTAAAATAAATCTCGCGACATGGTTTTAGTTTGCATTAGAATGTAGTCATACTGTTTATAGATAGTATTTTTCTATTTTACAAACTTTTTCTAATGACACTTCTATAGACCAGCCTTAATCAACCATTGACGGCTCCGTAGCGCAGTGGCTTAGCAATGAGTTGTTGCGCTAGGGGCTGCGGGTTCGAATCCCGCACGGAACAAGTATTTGTATGGCCTACAAATAATTGTTCCGGGTCTGGATTTTTGTCCTCGTGCAATTTATGTTTGTAAACTGCCTCCACGATACAGGACAAAATCCTAGTGTGGGGGTAATGTTTTTTAAAAAAAAAAACCATTTTGTTTGTATGGGGCTTACACAACATTATGGATTTTAATAGGTGAAGTAACAAGTTTCTTCGTATAAAATTGAAAAAAAAATCTCTTTGGTTTTACTGTTTGTCTCTGGCTGGTTTTAATGTAGGACAGTAAGAAAAACAAAAATAAAAATAATAAACACTCTCCCGCTATTTTTCAATAGTTTTTCTGTCCGCCAAAATGAGTGAATTTAACGAAAAAAATCGATATATTCTAAAGTTCTATTACAAAAAAGGGAAAAATGCGACTCAAGCCGCAAAAAATTTTTGACGTTTATGGTCCTAATGGAGTGTCAGTTCAAGCGTTTTCAATCCGGGAATTTTGATGTCAAAGATGCAGCTCGCTCTAGTCACCCTCATACGGATAAAGTTGATGCCATTTTTGAAAAAGTGGAGCAAGATTGGTATATTAGTAATTACAACATAGCCGAACAATTGAGGATTGATCACAAAACAGTTTTGACCCATTTGAAAAAGTCTGACTATACAAAAAGCTCGATATTTGGGTACCACACGAGCTCACTGAGAGAAACCTAATAAATCGTGTACTCATTTGCGATTTTCATTGAAACGTAATGAAACCGAACAATTTTTGTAAAGATTGATCACCGGTGATGAAAAATGGATCATCTACGACAAGAAAGTGCGAAAAATATCATGGTCAAAATATAATGAAGCTCCACAGACTGTACGAGTAGCGAAACCCGGGGATTAGCACGCAATAAGGTAATGCTGTGTATGTGGTGAGACGGGAAGGGCATCGTTTATTATGAGCTTTTACTTCCGGAAAAAAACATCGATTCGGATCTCTACTACCAACAACTAATGAAACTCAAGCAAGAAATTGAGAAACAACGGCAACGGCAACGGTATTAATCAACAGAACAGGAGTGGTCTTTGATCATGATAACGCCAGACCACACACATCTTTGTTGGCCAATTAGACTTGTTGTTGTAAATTGAGAGAGCTTAGTTGGGAAGTGTAAATATATCCATCATATAGTCTTGACCTTGTACCCTCAGATTTTCACCTGTTTTGGTCTCTTCAGAATTCTTTGGGTACTTTAGGTAAACATCAAGAGAGAACTGTCGAAACTACTTGTCGCATTTTTTTGATCAAAAATCCCAAGATTTCTACACCAACAGGACTATGTCACTACCTACAAGATGGCAACAAATTATCGAACAAAATGGCACATATATATATATATATATATATATATATATATATATATATATATATATATATATATATATATATATTAACTCCTTCGTTTATTTTTTTCTTTTTGTGCATTGTCATAAAGATAATCGAATCAGTACGCAAGTACGCACTCATACGCATGCATTCATGTACGTACGTTTACCGTTACTTAAGCACACACACACACACCACAAACAAAGTGCGCATCCTACAGCCTACAAGAATTTGAGAGTCAGAGATTTTCTTTTATATCCGTATCGAAGCTTTAGCAGAAGTGCATAAATGTTATAGATGTAAAGTACCCCGTAAACGTAAGAAAAAAAAAACTTTTTTTTTTTACGTTTACTGATATTATCGTTCATTCCATCCGTTCTACATCAATTATAAAAAATGATGCAAAATGTATGCTGATGTACAAAAACAAATTTATGACATATTTTCGCACAGTCTTGTTATACAAAGTTTTTAATAACAGATAAACCAGCAACAATCACTATGTATTTTTAAATAATTATAATTTTAATATAACTTTTTAATTTTTTCACCACTTTTTCATTTCGATTTCTTTTTCCGTCGTCACTTCAAACTTTTAAGTAATTATACAAACAGTAATGCTTTTTTATTGCATGGACGTAGTTTTTATTAAATATAAGTTCCACGATTTTTTTCAAGGAGTGGTAAAAATAGTGACTAATTACCAAAAAGTAGCGCACTATTAGTAGCATAAATACGTTGCTACCTTGTTACATATCAATTTGTTCTTGTAAAAAAGGAGGTAAGCGAGACTCTTACACACTTTCTATTAGATATTGTCATGAAAAAGGATCATTAATTTTATGATTATTTTTTTATTTCTATAGTGGTAAAGTTTCTGCTTTTGTGCGTTTCACTGCTGGGCAGGAGCTACCTCTGAACATCCCTGAACAGCGTTCCAAAGGTATGTTATCTAATTTTTATCGATATTCACTTTGATTTCTTTTACGTGTGAAGCTAATGTGATACGGCCAACAGCTGCCCTGCCTCAACAGGCGTTGGATCCTTCGCGGCCCATAGACGAAGGAGCCACGGGCAGATGCTGGTCGGGCGTTCCTACGCCGAGGGTCAAATGTTTCTAATGAACACACGAGGGGAAAGGTCACTAGGATAAATGCACCTACCTGCCCCAGGAGCGCAGGCGATTCTCCTCGACCGGCCCGGCTGATGACAGTGTTGTGAGTGTATGTGTAATTGTATGTGCTGGTATGTTGACGGGAACCGATCTGGATGACGCAACGACGTCCGGGAGAAGGCACGCGCTGGTATCCCCGGAACTTTCCCCTTCTGGAGGCACTCGTAATGGGTTGTCACGAAATGGGACAGCTATTCGTAGTCCTTCAGAGGTAAATCACTGTGATAGTTGCACGCGAATTTAACCGAGTTAGTACGTTCTAATAACGATACCGTTATTGCAACGATTTACGCGGATTGTTCCTTTAGCAAAGTTAGGCTCGAAAACATACGTCCGTATAGCTCGCAAGAAAATCCTACTATATTCACGAGAAGTGCCACGCCGACGCGTTCGGCGGCCGGGGGGGGGGGGGGGGGGGGAGCGGGGGAAAGGGAAGGTGCCCTTGATATCGAGGCCAAACGCGCGCGTTAAAAACTACGTTTTTATTGTAAATTTTTCCTGCCTAAACAACCCCCCGCCCCGGACATAAGGCATTAAGTCCGCGAGTAGATTGGCAAACGGGACAAGGTCGCGACGGCCCGTTGCAAGACCGAATCTCCGACCAAAACCTCGGCCACTCTAGGCACCCCATCCGTTCCATACGACAGTTTAACAATGCGCCCACGGCGCCAATACAAAGGTAGCGCGTTTGGTTCTTTAATCAACACGAGGTCTCCCACCCGAGGAGGCTCCGTCTTGTCAGACCACCTAACGCGCTGCTGCAAAAGATGTAGGTACTCCAGAGACCATCGGTGCCAAAAGCGTTGAGTCATCTGTTGCAGCAGGGCAAACCTGCTAAGCCGTGAAGCACTCGTTTCCCTGAAGGGATACTCGGGCAGAGCGTTAAGAGGCTGGCCAATCAGAAAGTGTCCCGGGGTTAGAACCTCCAAATCATTCGGGTCAGAGGAGAGGGGACAGAGGGGCCGAGAGTTGAGTACCGCCTCAATTTTACAGAATACAGTGGCGAGCTCCTCAAATGTCAAAATGGCTTCACCAATAACGCGACGGAGATGCGTTTTGGCAACCTTAACCACCGCCTCGAAAATACCGCCCCAGTGGGGACACGCCGGAGGGTCGAATTTCCACTGGATGCCCCTTTTCGACATCGCATTTCCTAAATAAGCCCGGTGGCTGGACAGAAATTCGACGACCTCCTTGAGATACCTATCCGTGCCCTTATAATTCGTCCCGCAGTCCGACCGGATCAAGTCAGGCAAGCCGCGCCGCGACACGAAACGGCCAAGCGTGGCCAAGAAGGCTTCCGTGCTGAGGGCGCTCACCAGTTCCAAGTGAACGGCTTTAGTGGAGAGGCACACGAAGACGCAAAGATAGGCCTTACATGAACGCGCGTTACGAAGGTTAGAGGACTTGACGAGGAAGGGGCCAGCGAAGTCTGTTCCGACCCCAGCGAATGGTCGGATGGCCCTGACGCGGTCGGGCGGCAAGTCACCCATCAGAGGCTGCGATATGGGGGCCTTCAGTTTATAACAGGGGATGCACTTAAAGATGACGCTCCGAATGGTGCGCCGGCCAGACAAAATCCAAAACTCCCGCTGCAAAATAGCCGACAGGGCGTTACACCCAGCGTGGGCATTCCTAACATGGTGGTGGGTTACCAGCAACCGGACAAGGGCGCCGTCCTTAGGGAGCAGCAACGGGTGTCGAGCCCCGCACGTCAGTTGAGAGTTTTTCAAACGTCCGCCCACGCGCAGCATCCCAGCGTCGTCCAGAAAGAGGTTCAGGCGGGCCAGAGCGCCCTTGATAACGGAGCCACGCTTCAAGTTTTCGATAACGGGCTCAAAATGCTCCGTCTGGACCATACGGATCCAATGCATCAGGGCTTCCCGACGCTCGCTAGGGGACAAAACGCAATCAGAGAGTCGGTTGGACGGATCTCTCGAATTGTGGACAAAGCGGCGCAGCCAAGCAGTCACTCCTAAGAGCTTATCGAGAGAGCTGTACCGTTCCAGAAGGGAGAGATCCCGAGTGGGCTTATCCTTGCCCACTCCTACTCGGGCCCGTAGGCCCGGCAACTCAGTAGGTTCGGAGTAATTACCCTGGGGCCAGAAGGATTGAGGATCAGATAACCAACCGGGACCCCACCACAATGAGTGGGCAACCAGCGCGGGGGCCTCACAGCCGCGGGAAGCGCAGTCGGCGGGATTCAACTCCCCGGGGACATGTCTCCAGTGGAGAGAAGTCTCAGAACTCTGGATTTGAGACACGCGGTTCGCCACAAAGACCTCAAGATTGTGAGGTGCGGCTCGGAGCCAACAAAGTACTATCTCACTGTCCGACCATGCGTAGACGTCCGTAATGTCGATTACAGGCTTCAAGGACGAGTGAACGTGGTTGAGGAGCCGCGTGAGAAGAGCGGCTCCGGACAGTTCCAATTTAGGGATAGTTAAACGGGATCTAATGGGGGCAACCTTGCTTTTGGCGAGTACGAGATGAACTGCAGTATGCCCAGAAGAACTCACAGTCCGCAAATATACGCCAGCAGCATAGCCCTTCTCAGAGGCGTCGCAAAACCCATGTAGGGTAGCCCTGCATTTCCCTGGAGGTAGGAAGCACCTTGGCATGGAAACCCGGTTGATGTCCGGAACGGAGGAGAGCATGGAGAGCCACTCTCGCAAGAGGACCCCGCTAATAGGCTCGTCCCAACCCAACCCGGACATCCAGAGCTTTTGAAGAAAGCACTTAGCCAAAAAGATGACCGGGGTGATCCATCCATTCGGGTCGAAGGTGCGAGCTACTGTAGACAGCACGGAGCGCTTGGTCCATGCTTTGGGAGGTGGGTCAAGTTTTACTCTATACGTGAAGGTGTCCTGAATAGGCTGATATTGAATGCCCAGCACAGTCAACAAATTAGGATTCTCAGGGTGCTCGAACAGATGAGGGTCTTGTTGATCCTCTCCTGGGAGGTCCCTCAAAAGGTGTGGGGAGTTCGACAACCACTTGCGCAACTCATAGCCTCCAGACTTCAGGATGGCAATTAATTCGTCTCGCAAGACCAGAGCTTCCTCGACGGTGGAAGCGCCCGTACAAATGTCGTCCATGTAGACCGAAGTCTCCAAGATAGAAGCTCCCCGAGCGTATCTCAGGCGCTCTCTCTCAGCGAGTTCAAGGAGGGTTCGCATGGCGATATACGGGCTGGACCGGAGTCCATATGTGGTGGTGTTCAACTCAAATACCTGTATGGGATCGCTGGGCTTCTCGCGCCACAATATCAGCTGATATCGGCGGTCATCACGATGTACCACCGATTGGCGAAACATCATCCGAATGTCCGCGACAAAAACCACTTGGTGTCGACGGAATTGGGTCAGGATGTCGGATATGTCCTTGATCAGTTTAGGACCCGAGTGAAGACACTGATTCAGGGACACACCGTTTGATGTGGGGGCGGAACCGTCAAAGACTACCCGAATCTTACTCTCAGGGGTCCTCAAGACCGCATGGTGAGGGAGGAAGTAGTGCTCATGTGAACGCCATTCGAAGTTGGATGGTGACATGTGACCCAGCTCCTGATACTCGCGCATGAACTCGACATATTTGTCGCGAAAGGCTGGGTCACGCCGCATGCGGCGCTCCATGGAAAGCAACCTCTTCTCGGCCAGAGCACGGGATTGACCAAAAGAGGGGCGGGAGTCCAGAAAG
Organism: Parnassius mnemosyne; assembly: GCA_963668995.1. Taxonomy (NCBI): domain Eukaryota; kingdom Metazoa; phylum Arthropoda; class Insecta; order Lepidoptera; family Papilionidae; genus Parnassius; species Parnassius mnemosyne. Next base: position 21,675,795 of record CAVLGL010000002.1, read on the forward strand.
GGTAAGCGAGTGACGAAACGACCGTCAACCCGCCGGCCGGTATTGTTCTGGTAGAACAACTCACACTCACGGTCCAGAGGGTCGACTCGAGCTGCATGGGGTGGTTCCTCAATGTCCCAGACTCGCTGGACGGCGTCCGATAAGGACACGCCCACGACGGAGAGCGGGTCGGCCGTCGGAGCGGGAGGAGACCACATAACCGGTCCAAAAAAGCTGTGCCCAAATATCGTGGAAATGGCTGACAGGCCATCGGGCTGCAGAGCTCGTATCTCACCTAACAAGAGGGCGCCCAGCGTGTCGGCCCCCAGTAACAAATCTATCGGCCCAGGTTGGGCCCACCGAGGGTCTGCCGGTCTCAAAGCCGACGCACAGCGCACAGCGCTGTCATTTATACGAACGTTAGGGAGGAACCCTACAATGTCGTCGAGGACATTTACCTTGACTAAAATACGAAGGTGTTCGCTGTCAGGGCTGAACACCAACTCCGCTTGTCCCCTAGGAGCAGGAGGCTCGGCACCTATATCGATACCTACCATCGGACGTGATTCAGAGCTCCAGGGGAGCCCCAGTCTTCCCACCAACCGAGTAGAGGCCACACTACGCTGGGAACCCGAGTCCAATAGAGCTCGAACCATTAAGTGGTCGCCGCTCGGGTTGTAAACCTTCACTGAGGCTGTCGGCAATAGAACAGTTTGACAGGTGGACTGCTGACGACTTATAGGCTCAGTGGAGGCGGCCATGGCGGGAGCTAGGGCGGCAGCCTCCTATCTGGAGCTGCCTCTGTTAGGCCGGCACCCGAACCGGGGGCCCCGAGCGCGGCACTCCGACGGCGTCTCGATGACCCCCGACTGGAATTCCCCGAACGGGCCGACCGAGGGAAACTCGGGGATCCTCGGCTCCAATGCCCGGGGCCGATACGCAGTCTCCGGAACCCGGTAGTACCGGCACCGGCCAAAGGGGGGCGGGCGGCGTTCCAGTCGCGGCCACTCAGCCAACGGGGGTGAGAAAGGTCTAGCTGACCGCTGAGTGGCCGCGAATCCACTATCAACTCGAGGAGGGGGGGTGAAGACCCCCCCGCCCCTGGGGGAACGACTCCCAGACCGATCGGGGGAGGGACTCCCCTCAGAAGGAGGGGCGCTGTGGTCCGCCGGTGAGCGCCGAGCGTCGCCCGACAGTGGGCGTGGCTGGGCGCCCCCGCCCGTGGGAGTCGGGGGGCTGGCAGGGCCCTGCGAGGACGAGCCGCGCGCACCCAGGCACAAGAGGACGTTGTGGTTGCCCTGGCAGTGCGTGCAGGGCCGCTGGTGCGGGCAGTCTCGTTGTAAATGCCTCTCCAGGCACGAGAAGCACCAGCGGCGCTCCCTGGCGATGGTTCGCCTCGCCTTAGCCGGCTTGCGCAACAACTTCGGGCACGACGCCGGCCGGTGGTCGGATGCTCGACAATAGGAGCAGGGAGGCGCCTCCCGGGCCGCTAGGCCACTATAGGAGGGTACGGGGGGGCGCACTCCCGCGGGGGCTCCACTCGGCCTCAGGGGGGTGGGCGCCGCCTTGGCCGGCTGACTCCGCCTTTCCCTGGGCACCGCTCGGGAGGCGGCCGGGGGGCCCTCGACGGCGCCTGCTGCGTTCTCCAGCAGCCTGCACTGCTCTTCCAGGAACCGCAGCAGGTCCCTAAAGGGGGGCATATAAGAGGCGCCATCCCCTCCGAACCTCTCCTCAAAATGGAGCCGAAGGTCGAGGGGCAGGCGGGACAGCACTATATGAAGGAGCAGAAAAGACCACTCGTCCACAGGTAAATCCAGCCGCCGCAACGAGTTGCACGCTACGACGACTGGATTCACTATGTCTTCACGTAGTCTAGTCCGGTCCTTCAGCAGCGGGAGGTTCAGCAGCCTCCGAACATGATCGTCCGCAATCCGCCGGACGTTGGCGTACCTTCCAGCGAGGAGGTCCCTGGCGTTTTGGTAGGCGTCGTCCGACAACTTAAGGTGGCCGACGACGCTCAGGGCCTCCCCCTCTAGTGAAGCCAGGAGGTACCCCATTTTTTGGCAGGGGGTCAGGTCCCTCCGGGCGTCCACCAGGCTGTCAAACAGGCCGACGAAGGTCATCCACTCCGAGAGGACCCCGGAGAACCTTGGCAGGTCCAGCGTCGGAAGTCGTCCTAGCAGCTCTGGCTGAGCAGACGGCTTCCGCGGGGACTCGAGAAGGCTACTCAGCCGAGCTTCGCGCTCCCTCTCCGCATCCTTGGCCCCCGCCTCGATCAGGTCGTCCGTTAGCGCGAGGAACTGCTCGTAGTCCGCGCGGCAAGATTCCAGGACTCCCTTTTCCACCTCCAAGTCCTCGAGCTCAGAGTAAGCCTCCTCCACGGCCGCCCTTCGAGCATCGACCTGCTCAAGCCTCTTCCTCAGATTGTAGACCCTGTCCGGTCGGCCTATCAACGCGTGTGCGCTGGTAGCCCAGCGCAGCTCAGTCCGCAGGCAACGGATTAGCATCTTGGGCGAGGACATCACTACTAAATCCAAATTACGACGCGGCTCGAGCACAATTACAACAATAACAAATACTAGTACGATCAAATCAAGTTAATTTAAATTACGTAAATACAAATTACCACTCTTTAGTTCAAATACAATTTACAATACGAAAGATACATAACGAAGATACACATCAACAAAAATGCCTTGCTCGGAAATCAACCCTTTGATAAGTAACACACTACCATCCGACAACGACAATTAACCGATTACGTAAAAATAACCATCTACCTACATGACGCAATCTCCCGCTTGCGCGCGAACCGGGCGCAGCCTTTCAAATTTACCCGCTAACAACAAAGCAAGCTAACAAAGAAAGGAATTTTATTATTACGTATATAATAAAAAGGTATTTTACGTATTACGGACGGGCGTGATTGTAGCCACAAAATCAACCCAACGCTCCTGCCACCAAATTATTTAATTTTTATCAAATACTATGGTCGGTGGATCGACCGGGAATCGATCCCAGAACCACGCTCTGCTACCAAATGATACGGCCAACAGCTGCCCTGCCTCAACAGGAGTTGGATCCTTCGCGGCCCATAGACGAAGGAGCCACGGGCAGATGCTGGTCGGGCGTTCCTACGCCGAGGGTCAAATGTTTCTAATGAACACACGAGGGGAAAGGTCACTAGGATAAATGCACCTACCTGCCCCAGGAGCGCAGGCGATTCTCCTCGACCGGCCCGGCTGATGACAGTGTTGTGAGTGTATGTGTAATTGTATGTGCTGGTATGTTGACGGGAACCGATCTGGATGACGCAACGACGTCCGGGAGAAGGCACGCGCTGGTATCCCCGGAACTTTCCCCTTCTGGAGGCACTCGTAATGGGTTGTCACGAAATGGGACAGCTACTCGTAGTCCTTCAGAGGTAAATCACTGTGATAGTTGCACGCGAATTTAACCGAGTTAGTACGTTCTAATAACGATACCGTTATTGCAACGATTTACGCGGATTGTTCCTTTAGCAAAGTTAGGCTCGAAAACATACGTCCGTATAGCTCGCAAGAAAATCCTACTATATTCACGAGAAGTGCCACGCCGACGCGTTCGGCGGCCGGGGGGGGGGGGAGCGGGGGAGAGGGAAGGTGCCCTTGATATCGAGGCCAAACGCGCGCGTTAAAAACTACGTTTTTATTGTAAATTTTTCCTGCCTAAACAACTTTGATTTCTTTTACGTGTGAAGCTAATGTGTGAAATAACATTTTGAAATAATAACACTAATACAGTTATGATGATAGAAGCAACAATGCTGGTTCAAGTCTCTCTGAAGTTGGTGTGCATCTCTTACTTATTTACGTGACTTAATTTAAGCGTTAATTTTAGTGTCGTCCGCATACATGAGCAACTTGGAAAATTTAAAACAGTCTCTTAAATCATACAAGTATGACACATACAGCAACGGACCCAATATCGATCCTTGAGGAACTCTAGGTGGGACATCCACGAAGTCAGAGTCCAGCTATTACAACAGCTTGAGATTGGTTACGTAGATAGGACACTATCCACCTAAGATTCCCGTGATTTCTTAGTGCCTGGAGTTTACGCAAAAGAATAATGTGATCTATGCGATCAAATGCCTTTTCGCACTCTGTATGAATGACATCGATCTGAAAACCATCATAAATACCTGGAAGAACATCCTAAGAAAAAAGCCCTGGTTGAGCAATCACGAACAAATGTAACGAACATCCCTTTTTTAATATTTTAGGTTTATTTAATTTCCAATCTATACGAGGTAAGTTGAAATTACCAATCACTATAAAATTATCATCTGGTTTTGAACTAATCGCAGCAGTAAGTAGTTGTATAAAATGATGCATATGAAATGCAAGCAATATACGAGTTAGATAACCTCAACGGAAACCGTACTTTCGGTCACTAATCAGCTGGTGGTCCTCGTGAGATGGTAGTTTATAATTGTTTCCATTATTTTGGAAAACTAGGAGGTGATAGCAATAGATGTGTAGTTTGACGGTACTATTAATGCCAATGTGCGTATTTCATCATTATAATTACATCAGAATACATATTTGTGTTTTGATGTAATTATAATGATGAAATACGCTTGGCGTTAATAGTGGATTATTATTAAAATTCTGGTGTGTTTTGTAATTCTTGTATTATAAAATAGATTGATATCTAACTAGAAAAACATATAACAACACTCTTCTTATATTTTAATTTTAAATTATTTTACTAAAATATTAAAATATCTGTTGGTCCTTAGACTACGCTTAGACTAAGATTATCGTGAGGAAATTAAATCAATGATTACTTTTACGAGGTATAATATGTAAATGTGAGTGCTTGTGCGTACGTATGTGTGCGTGTGGGTTTATATAATATGTGTGTGAGTATAACAATGATTGTGACAAAAGTTTTAGAGTGGCGTGTAATATTGCTGAAGTGTGCTTTGAAATGTGATTGTGTTAAAATAAATGATCATCTAAATTAAAGTGAGGTATACAGGTAAGATTTTTTTTTATATAGGATTCAGATTTTTCGTATGAAAGTTTTAAGATGTACTTAACAATGCTAAAAAGCTAAAGTATTTGCTTACAATGGTTAAAGAGCATTAACTTTTTCCTAGTTATACTTTTAATTTTTAGTACTACTGCGTTGTATAAGTATAAACTACATGTTATGAGTATGGACATAAAAATGTTATTTATAATGTTTTAACTTACTGTTGTGCTACTCGATTAATTCTTTATTTTTAACAAATATTCTTTGAATTTATTTTAAATTTTAAGAATGCCTAAGCTACAATTTTTTTTTACATAGATGTACTATATAATTGACGATAATTCATCGGAAGCCTACCGGATTCCGAAAAACATGATAAAGTAGAATTTTCAAACCGATAGTTGTGTTCAAGCACAGCAGACACATCAGCAAAACCTCAAGTGAAGTTGATATGCAAGTGTATTGTCTGAACAATGAACGCAAGATGCGAGAATAGTTTTTACGTGGTAGAGGTACATTAATACTATAGTTGTAGCTCGAATGGGTCGACTCGACCGGGGAAGGACCACGCTCTCACAGAATACCAGCGTAAAATAGCAGCTTAACACTGCTGTGTTTCGTATGGTGAGTGTAGAGAACCGGAGACCCTTTTTACTGGAAACGGGGCATTCCATCTTAGTCCTCACGGATGACAACGCATCTGCATTTTGATTCTTAATCGAAGATAGATGTAGATGTCTATGGGCCACAGCAACCACTTACCATCAGGTGGACTGCGTGCTCGTTTGTCACCCTTATCCTATAAAAAAAAATACTTTGTATACACATAAGATAATTATCGTATTATTGCAGCAATAATGAAAAAAAAAAGAACTGTTTAAAGAAAGGATTTTCATTTACTATTAGCCCGAGTTATTTCATAATACTTGACCGTTATATGTGGTATCACGGGAAAAAGTGAATTTTAACATATGGACATATTTTTAGTTCTGAAGTTTAAAGCAAAGGATGTTTTAAAACTTCTATGAAAATGGAAGTGAATTGTTGGCTAGTCATTAACTTATATTAGAATTTATTCTTTAGCAGATTTTATTATTGTATGTTCCACCAATTATTATCTGCAAATAATCAAGCAATTTCAAGTAAAAATGTTTTTTTTTTAGATACGATAAATATCGGTTTATAAGTGACTCTTAATAAGAAATATTAGAAAATAGCGAACAAATAATATAGAACGGAATAGAATTTACATAATATTTTTATTTCATATATATTTTATTAATACTTTAACAGATTTTTCCGAAGTCTAGTAATAATAATAAATATAATGTAATGTACGCGGGATGTTTAATTTTACTTACTTACTTACTTACTTACTTACTTATCTTCACGCACAATCCCTGACGGGGTATCCAGAGGGAACAGATCGCCAAGTGTCACGATCCTTACAAACCTCTTTCGCTTCTTTCAGATTCATTATCTTCTTCATGCATGCACGTCTAGGTATCCGAGTACTTTTGACCCTACCCTCTTCGAGCAATTTGCTCACATGGTCTTCGAAAGTTAGTCTCGGTCTACCTCGACACCTTTTAATATTAACTTTCGCGCTATATATTTTCTTCACCATTCGGTCTTCACTCATTCGCTCAACGTGCCCAAACCACCGAAGCACGCCCTTATCAATTTTTCTGATAAGGTCATCTTTCAAACCTGCCATATTGCGAATCTCTTCGTTTCGCTTTCGGTCGGCCATGGTAACGCCGCACATTTTACGAAGAGATCGCATCTCCACTGCATTCAACTTACTTTTATGCTTCTTCTGGCATACCCAGGTTTCGCTGCCATATAACAAAGTCGGTACCAACACTGCGTTATGTATTGCAAGGCGTGTACTCTTCGCTACGCCTTTCCTTTTGACAAACGCAGTCAGGGCACCATTGACTTTGTTTCCGGCAGCGACACGCCTGTCCACATCTAAATCACATCTTCCATCCCGGCTAAAAGCACTCCCCAAGTATACAATTTCATTTACCTGTTCTAGACATTCCTGATTTACCCATATTTCACACTTCGTTCTCTCTTCGTCCCTTTCAAATACCAGAACCTTAGTTTTATTAGTATTCAAACGGAGACCTTTAATTTCACATTCCTCTTTCATACACGTGACTAATGCCTGCAGTTCTGCCTCTGATGGTGCAATAAGCACTGCATCATCAGCATATAGCAGACAATTTACTTTAATGTCACCCAATTTCACACCCAAACAACTATCTTTCAGCTTCTGTAAACAGCTGTCGAGATACAGTATGAACAGCCAGGAAGACATGACACAACCCTGCTTTACGCCCGTTAACATGGGTGACAGGTCATGCCCTACCCACACACAGGCTTTACAGTCACAGTAAAGAGACTACACAGCCCTTAGCAATCGACCATCCACACCATACCCCGGCAACAGTTCCCACATTTTCTTCCTTACAACCTTATCAAATGCTTTCTCAAGATCCACAAAAGCACAGAAAATCTTCTGGTTAGCAGCCAGAAGCTTTTCCGTGATCATGCGGAGAGAAAACCTTTGATCCGTGCATCCTCTTCCAGGTCTAAATCCGCATTGTGCCTCCCATAGAAATCTTTCCGATTTCTCTTGCATCCTACGTGTTTAATTTTAAAAGGTAAGAATATTAAAAAAAAAAGTTAAATACTAACACTAGTTTTAAGTTTTTATTATTGTTGTACTGACATTTCTTTAGACTAAGTCTGAAAAAAATATTATTACTATTATAGCATTCCAAGCAAATGGTAACACCTAGTCATCTTGTCTATTGAATATCGGATGTTTTAAATTTCAATATCCTATAGATTTATCCGCATTCATGATTAAAATTGTACATTACTCTGTCTTGTAAACGGTAAAGACGGCAACAACTTCATGAGTTAAAAAATAAATTAAAATTAATCAAGATAAATAACGTAAGTAAAATTAGTTTTATTAGTAATCAAATTTGTTGGAAGTCACATTTTTACGAAAGTAAAACAGTCATCAGATTATAATTTTATCCTGAAAGGAGTAAAAAACTTCAAAATAAAATTTTAACTTTTAACCAAGATGTCTAATTATTTTAGATAATCATTCTATAAACAGTTTCAAAAATTTTAGGAAATTTTTAGGAAAATTTTAGGATTGAGAACACCTCAATCCCAAAATTTATTATTATAGAATGGCACTATGAGATTGGTTCGATAAAAGATTTTATCAACTTTATATGAATTTGTCGGTTATTTACAATTACATATTACAGTTATTGGGATGACGGTAAGAACATGCATCTTTGTTTGACTTATCAGTCATATTAAATATTATGTTTTGTGCTAAATTGCAACCTTTGGGAACTATTATATATAAGTTGTCCATCCATCAGTTACAGCTTATAAATGTTTACTGCTTAACATAGGCCGTAGGGGGGATTTTGCTATAGTTGCCAAGATTTGCAGGCGAGTTGGCAACCGCAGTTTTTTATTATTTTGAGCTGTTATCAGAGAGATGCTAGATGATGCTAGAAGATCCCCATCTCCTGTTTCAGTTCCCGCTGGCGCCTCTCACGACACACACGGGACGATACGGGGTAGTGGATATTCTTACACCGCCACTACACAGTTATGCTTGATATTGTATTACGGTTCAATTTATTTTATAACTCTTTTATTAATAATTATGATAAAGAATTTTGCCGCCATCAAAAATTAAATGATTCTTTGACGAATTAAAAATATTGCATCGTAAACATTTAAAGAAAATCTTTTTACACGCACCGAGAAGTAAAAGTTTGTTCGTTTCAAATTCAATATATTATGGCGAGCGTGCTCTCGCTCAGCCGACACCGAAACTCACTCGAGCGTTGCTTACAGAAAATTTATTGTTTTTCTAAGAAAATTTTCTTTGCAAAATGTTACAATCCTGCGAATGCCTCAGGGAAGTGTTGCGAAACTTAATGACATCCTAAAAAAATATTTTCATCAGATTAATTTTGAACTTACGCCTTCAATAAAAGCATTAGACGTGATAATAATTTAAATAAACATTAAAAAATAAAACAAATTAAAAATGTATAATTTTTTTATTTAAATTACATTTTTATATAATACAATTTCTTATATATATACATATATAATTATAAGATAGGTTTTATGCATCATTTATTTACGTTATAAGTTTTCAATTTTGCTTATATGCTGACGTCTCTGCTGGTGTTTGTCAAATCAATTAATGACGTGAGGAGCTGAGGGTATTAGTGAGTAAACGTGAATTTAAGGTAGTAACTCTAACTGAACATATAATAACGCCGTGCAAAAGATTGCTCACGGAAGGAACACGTGCGCGCAGAGTACTCTAGAGACTGATCCCTACTTTTGCTTAGATTAAATTTATGCCTATAAAAATGTTTCCTTCAGTCGATAACGTCGAAAATGTGCAGATGTCGCCAGAGTATGAAACCCGCGATAGGAATCACGACGTGTCGAGCGTACTGACAACAAACGGTAATACCGATCATATTCTTGCTTTAGTGAATAAAGGAATTACTAAATCTTTAAGCATTTCTTGTATAACAAAAACTGAAAAGTAAACAAATTAATACATACAAAAAATATTTATGGAATCCATAAACAAAAGTAGGCTTTGAAGTGACCTGCATATTTATCATAGATTTACGTGTCACGTTGTTTGTCCGCGATGAATTCTTAAGCTACTGAACTGATTTCAATGAAATTCTGCACACTCTGTGCAGTTTGGTCCAACTTGAGAAATAAGGATTGGCAGAACAACATCTGCCTCTATGTACTATATGTAGTATATATATATATATATATACTACACACAGGCTCGTACTCTCTCTACTCGTATTGCTAAATACTCACCATGCCAAGCAGACAGGTTTGTAAGGGCAGCGACGATATTACTACTACTCTACCGCCATCTATTGGAAGACGGAAGATATTTTTGAGTACATATCTAATTGTTTTATACGAGTTATATATATTTTATAGAGGTGACAAACGAGCACTCAGTTCACCTTATGATAATTGTATGTTGTGGCCTATGGACACCTACATATATCCTCCCATTAAGAATGAAAAATGCTAATGTTGTAAGAAGGATTTTGTTCCATTTTTACATCTTATTTGTGCCAATTGATTGCAATTTTTTCAACAACTTATTTAAGTTAAGCAATTTTCGAACAAAATGTGTTTTTTTTATTAACAGAGCATACAAATTATCACAAGTTTACTGTACTGTACTCCGCTGAACATAGGCCTATCTTTTTCATAAGAAGGTCCTTCCATCTAGTGGAGATTACACGCTTAGTGGTGAGAGGCCACTCAAGAATTTTACTTTAAGTTTGTGATACGTTGTTAGATAACCATAATTCTCATTAAAATATTTAAATATCGCAGTAAAATCCCGAGCATAGCCTTCTCCATAGCTAGCTGAGTGATATTGAGTCTCTTTACCTAACCAGCAGATATGAAAAACGTTTCGGTGCTATTAATTCTCAGATCTCTAGCAACAAGCAGTGCTTGTACATTATTTTAATAACTTATCAAATAATATACTACTTTGTTTGTATAGTAAAATAATTCAAGAAAGGAATAAATTATTACTTTAAACGGAAGCTTGTATTGCTTGTGTAAATTTCCGAAATTATAAAGTGGGTAGATACAAAAGAAATATTATGTTAGTACGAGCTATCAATAAGATTGGCGTGGATCTGCAAATATTGGCCATTGTTTATTTTAGCAAGTTAGGGAACGTGGGTGGTCTAAAAGGACGTAACTGAAGGGTGTCAACATTGCCTCCATCCTCCGATAATAATACTCACAGCCCTGAACGATCAATCTTTGGACTATTAGGATGTTTTAGCGCCTTGATGTATTGTTTCAACTTCAATAAAGTTTTGATGAATTTTCGTGTTCTTGCCAAACCTTTGTTTAATTAGACCGTTGAAAATTAATGAACAAAATGACGGCATAACAATGTAGTACTAACAACTAACAACAACTATATCCATTTCAGCTCGTTGCATGCACTATAATTAGTTTTGCTCTTTCCTTATCTAGGAGGAGATGTCCAATTTCTGTTTACAGAAGTGACAACACACATGTAAGGTTTTCTGCTTAGGATTAGATGTTGTGGCCATTTTCATTAGGTGAACTATGAGGTTACCGTTGCAGTCTATTAAAGTTCACTGCTGAACATAAGCCTCCCCCATAGATTGCCTCATATGAGGGATATTTGTCATAGTTTTTACGCTTGACCAGCGGGTTGTCAACCGTTAATATATTTGTCAAGTCAACTATGAGCTTACCTTACAAATATTCCTTCAACTCTTAATTCTCAAAAATACATATTTTATTATCAAAAAGTCGTAACTTAAAAGTGCTGTATTTTAAATTTAGCGTAAGGTTCTTAATCAAAACTCCTTCCATTCTGTTCCATTGTAGACGATTACAGGAACACGTAGCTACATTTTCTTCGAATATGTCACGGCAACCGGGCTATCTGCACGTGTGCGAATTCTAAGAACAATAATATTTCACCCGTTAGTCATCATTTGCCGCTTAAGCACGATAGAAAAATCGTAAATTCAAGGAAAAGAAATTCCTTTAGTCACCAAAAGTTTCCAGATATAGGCACGTACTTGAGCATAAACGACAATGTGCACAAATGGCGCAGAATTGTAATACCTCACAATTTTGTAGACGATATAGCTTTTAAAATTATTTTTGTTAAAAGATGGAATACTACTTTCAACTATTACTATATTATGAATATGTTGTATAGAATACAATAATATATAATATGTAGTTATCGACCGAATTTTTTATCCGCAGTATGATAAAAATAACAATTTAGTTTTTAATGTTACTGTAAATATTGAATGTGAAAAGATTAACGCGCGACTTTACGAGAATGTCCAACTTGATAAATTTCAGATGGGTTGGCATCAAGCACAATGCAATCCGTTGTACTCGGAGTCTGCGGTTATGCGCTTCTGACATTTCCATGAATCTGTTGCGGGCAAACACTCGATAGACTTTTCAATTGAAGTTTTTTTTGCTCTTTTTTAAATTGTTTATATCAATACTTAAAGAGTCAAAAAACGATAAAACTTGTAATAATAATTACTTTAGAACTATTTTCATAAACAAGCATAACTAAAATATTTAAAAAAAATTCTAATTCTAGAAATATTAAGATTTTGAATGAACAAACCATCTTACGATTTATATAAATATTTTTCGTCATTATTTTATGTTTTGTAATATTTCCATAATATTATGTGCACTATTGTTTAACTTAAAAGAACATTCTAGATTTTATTGTATTATATTAAAATCCTAAACCCTCTTTCACATTTTTTTAATCATAATATGCCAGTGCATGACTAATATTCCACTTAAAAGTAAATATTTTTATTTATTTTGTAAGCTGTGTAAATATTTTGAATAAATTAGCTCTTAAACCCATGAATCCTAAAACGAATAACAAACGTAGTTATATTGCTTTTACACGACTATAAAGTCTATAAATACAAATCACTAACATGTTTATCGCAAAGGAAAACTGAAGCAGTAAATGGGCATCTGTATCTACCTAATTACTACTAAATAAAGTAAGAAACTGTGGTTGCAAACCCGTAGCATATAACCAAACAATTTATAAAGAATAATAAATAAAGCAATCTACAGTCCCAAGTTTGGCAGAGGATTTTCGATAGGCTGAAGTGATAACAGTAATTAAATTATACATGAGAGATACTAGATCACGTATCTTACTTCTGTAGCAACAGAGAAAAGCACTGCCATTTACCTTCCGTATTTTAGAATATACTTATATAAACCTATAACAATATTTGATACCATTTTAGAAAAATAAAGAGAACGGTCCAAAATATGATGTTAACACGTGATAAAATAATAGGTACCACGAGCACATGAATCTCGTAGTAAAGCTTACATGTGCGTTTGACAACTGTCGAGAGTTTTGATAAAAAATTGTAGAGACATGACTGTCCCTGCTCGTTTCTTGCTACTGTAGTAAGTTTATAAAGCTCAAAAATTTTTAACATTATTTTGTAATTCATGGAATTATTAAGTTACGTTCAGTTATGAATTTAAGTATTTTACTACTTTATAGTAATTTAAAAATATTATTAGAACATAAGAAATCTCCGCTAGAAGTAAAAGAGTTCTATGATCGTAATTTAAGCCCAAGTCTTTTTAAAGGGGAACACAAATTTTGTAATAGAACATGAAGAGAGGAAAAAATAAATCCGATCTAAAAAAATATGCTTCAGAAGTTCAATTAAAAGAATCATTTCAAAGTCCGCCATTTGATATCCTCGTAGTTAAAGTGTTGAGTCTTCAAGTACCAGAAAAACAACCAATGCACTTTGCTATGCAAGTCGTGTTCTATGACCAATTAATCCTAGATGAAGTAGTAACCTCTTTGTGGGCCAGAGAATTAACTAACGAAGAGATTATAGCACAAGGTGTGATGAATTATGACCCGTCGGACTACGAAAAAATATCTCTCTTTGCAGATACACCGTTGAAAGTGACCATACAACCTTTGACAACGAAAGAAACAAATGTAGCATCAGTTTTAAATTCTAAATCAAATGAAAGTCAACACAAAAGATTAGGTGCAGAAGTCCTCAAGACCACGACGAATATGAGTAGTTGCAATGTGGATATTTTACCGATTTTCCTTGATACAGATGAAATGTACATAAGAGTACGCATGCATCCAGTAACACAAACATCAGTTTTAAACGCGATTAGTTTCGACAACCTTCCACTTCTCACAATGAAACTGTCGGTAGATCGAAATGAATTGAACGCTAAGCATCATGATATACTTAGTGAAGCGAATTATTTAAAAATAACGCTAGTTGGATGTTATAACTTACCAATTCCGTACAACAAAGATTTTGTGTACACCGCTGCGACAAAAGCTACATTAACCAATGAAACGAATAATAATGTAATTAAGTTCAACGAGGGTTACAAAAGTCCAAAGAGATTTTCCGACACCAACTTCTACCCAAAGTGGGAAACAGTAAGGTATTATGAAAATGTCTATTCAGAAAGCTCCGAGAAATTTAACTGCAAGCTTGAAAATTTTCAAAACGACGCAAATATTGATTTAGAAAAATATTTGACTGAATCCTCCAGACACAATACAATAATATGGGCTTCGTTCCACCGTACACTGTTACTGAAAGAAACTGAGCTACGGATGTGCGACTTCCTCCGTCAATACCATTGGCCTTTAGAGCTTCGTATCTCTGGTAGCACCGACTACTGTCTTATGGCGTTTTTGGATTTATTTAAATTGCTGTACCCGGGAGGCAGGTACTGCTCATCTCTTGTCTCTATTTTCATCTGTTGCTTCTTACACACCACCAATACTCGATGATGGATAAACTTAAACTTCTAATTTATAGTGAAGACTAAGGATGGTATTAATAGACTAGACCATATACTTAACAATTTTTTATATTGTGAAAAGGAATAACTTAGTTTTACTTAAAAAAAAATTGTTTTATAAAAATCTGCGTTAAAATTTAATATTGTAAAATTGTATGGAAAGATACTGATATCCTAAGATACAGGATTAATCCTAGTTTAGGAATCAGTGCAACAATTTGTTTGTAACCTATATAAGTTTTAATAAAGATTATTATTATTATTATTATTATTTATTATTATTATAATTACATAATTAATGTTATAAACCATCATATACCTTTAAATATAATACTTATTATAGTATAATATTTAAAATTATCTATATTTTATCTCTTCTAGGGTCTTTTTAAAGTACAAATTTGTCGAAATCACTAAAGCAAACAAGTTCTACAAAAAAAGTTTGGCCGATACAAGTCTTATTGTGTGCTTCTATAAGGCACAAGGCCGGCGGGAATCGAGCTCAGCTCGCGTCACATAATATTTTAAAGTAATCAGTTATCATTTAAGCTACTATAGCCTCTCAGGAAGCGAATTGCCAATTGATGATTGGAAGGAATTTTAGACGTTTTGCGCCTTCGGGTTTTTTGTGGTTGTAGGTTAGAGTACTGAGGTCTGTCTTATATTGTCCGAAACCCGCTAGACCGCAAGATTTTTTAAGCATTTTTATTTAGTTGACCTTAATACGTGACGGGATGAACATGAGTGATGGCTTCTGTTCGATCGTTACCAAATGGACAAACTAAACACGCTTAATTATGATATGGGGACAATTAAAATTTATTGCTCCAGTCGTTCGAATAGTGGTGAAATTTCATTCAAAAAGATTACGATAATTACATCATGTAATTGTCGTAATCTTTTTAATGAAATTTCTTACATGCTCTATCTTTTCTGAAAGATATGTATTATTTTTTTATAGGATAGGGTGACAAACAAGCACACAGTTCACCTGATGGTAAGTGGTTGCTGTGGCCCATAGACATCTAAATTTATCCTCGTTTGCAAATCAAAATGCGGATGCGTTGTCACCCGTGAGGACTAAGATGGAATGCCTCTTTTCCAGTAAAAAGGGTCTCCGGTTTTATACACTCACCATACGAAACACAGCAGTGTTAAGCTGCTATTTGACGCTGGTATTCTATGAAAGCGTAGTCTTTCCCCGGTCTAGCCGAGCCATTCGTGCTACAACTATACTACTAATATAGCTGCAGCTTGGCTCTACCACGTACGAAATAATGAGTATATAATGAGTATCGTATTTAACAACTTCGAAGTATTCTATGACCATATGTTCTGTTTTGTATAATACATGTTACGCTATATCTTCATCAATTGTAAACCGATTTTAATGATTCATTTTTTATAAATCGTTTGGCACCTTAAAAGTGGTGCCATTTAAATTTTGATATGTATTTTTTAAATATATATATTTTATTCAAAACATTGTTTCACATCATTTTATATTTCTCTAATTCATGACAAACGTACGCTGTTCAAAATGTTTGTCAAACGTGTTCCAACGCTGCATAGTCCACCTTTACACTAACCCTTAACACTAACCTCAGTCTATCCCAAAAAATAATATATAGCATGACTTATATATTTACGCAATTAATAGTAAAACTTATTAAATCGTTCTCGAGAAAGTGCAATATCCATATATGGTATGTTAGGGCTTGTGAAAAATAATATTATTATAACCCAGGAACTTCAACATGTTTTCATTTTTACAGAGTAATAACGCAGAATATTTATTCCGTGGTAGAGCCATGCTGCAGCTATACTCATATTATTGTTGTAGCACGAATGAGTCGGCTCGTCCAGGGAAGGACCACGCTCTCACAGAATACCAGCGTAAAACAGCAGCTCAATGCTGTGTTTCGTATAGTAAGTGTAGAGAACCGGAGACACTTTTTACCGGAAACGAGGCATTACATCTTAGTCCTCAGGAGTGGTCACGCATATGCACTTTGATTCTTAATTGAGGATTAATTAAGATGTCTATGGGCCACAACATCCACTTACCATCAGGTGGACTGTGTGCTCATTTGTCACCATTATTCTATAAAAAAAAACTCTACATAAAAACGGAATTAAAAGTACTGATCGATTTTATCGTTTAATGACACATAAAATATTTCTACTCATTAAATCACGTGCGCCGGAAGTGAAGTGCTTCGAGAGCTTTTACCAATACCGATTCGATGGATGAATCATGTTTAAATTTTCATAACGTAAATACACTTAGAATTCGGCAAACAGTAACGTAAACAAAACACATAGGTGATCTACATTGTTTTGATTACTTTTATAACACTAAAGCAATATAAAATTTAATAGTAATCAATGAAATAAAAAGCATATGTTACTACCAGAGTTTTTGTATTTAAAGTAAAAATATAAATATAAAAATATAAAAATAAAGTATTATGTATAAAACATTCTGTCTTAAAATATTATGAAGTCATACATCGTAATACATTCTGTGTGTTAGGTATTTTATCTGTTTTTTAATTTTTTGTGAGAGTGAGTGAGACTTGAAAGTTTGTGAGAGTGACTTGAAAATTGCGAAGACTTGTATCCATTAAGACTGGCAGGCGGATTGACAACATTTGATACAGTACCAGATATTTTGCATCTTTATCACGTTGTTGTCGTAGTCCTCGTCTTCGACGTCGTTTCTTTTTATATTTTGTCGGTTCTAATGACACGTCCACGACACAAGAGTGTGTGGTGGGTTCTATCAGGCCACCATAACAGAACAAATAAATACTTTAATATATATAGTAAAGCTAATATTACTTAAAGTTGAAAAATCTGAAATAAAAGTGAAAGTTCAGTCAAGACTGAATTTTGTCTATACGCGTTGGCGACAGGTGATAGAAAACGATAGTGCTTAATTAAAATTTTTGTTAAATATAAATACAATTACGAATAAACTTTTGTAAAACGGGTTGATTTGTTCCAAACCTAATATAATTTTTCACCTAAATAAAATTAAACCGAATTAAAAAATAACTAACTATATAACAAGCACCTATTTTATTAACCATCACAACAATAATTATTATGTGTTTAAATGTACTTTAAAAATACCTATTAATTGTTTTTAATAATTTCCTTTAAATTCGTCATTTTTGGTCCAAATTGGTTAACACAAAGCGTAATGCTACTACTAATATTGCAGATTTTATTATATTTAATTTACACGCGATGAATATGCGATTTGAAATCCCTAAAATTTGTTTAATTATCGCCATTTATAGTATTCTTGTGAATATGAAATCATTATCGACCTGTGCAAAAAATAGCTTGCATTGTTTTTGCTAATTTTGTCAAACCATTTTAGTTATAATAATTACTGCAAGTAATTTCAAAATTGTACGTAAATATATGCTCTGGTTTTCGTCTGCTTATAAACGTCTAAACCGACTGAATTACGGGTTACTGAAACACAGCTACTACACGGTCATAATTCAATCGAAACGATATTTCTCGTTCAGATTCTGAACTGGAGCGTAGCGATAGCTGCCTCCGCAAAAGTTGGCATGGTTGGCGCGCGAGACCTTTGCCAATTTCCATTAGCCCATCATCCCAAACGAAAAAAAAAAGAAACGATCATTTTTTATTCAATTAAAATTGGCTATCTACCAAATTGGTTACATATGCTGCGAAAAACAAAGCATCTACTTATTTGATATTAAAATTATAATTTGAAATAAATTGAAAAAAGAGCAATTAAATTGACGAATGTTTTTATATTACTTAATATCAGTTATTGTTGTTGGTATCAGAAACATTGTAAATCCATAAGCTTTCAATATCGCTAAGTTAACTTAGGGTTTGTTCCCATTGGTTACATGTTCTGAATATCAAAAATGTAAAAGCAGCCGTCAGTATCCGAGACACGTATCTTGAGACCCTATCACTTCGCTCTTTACTTACTTGCCAGGCGCCATCTGCACATTCTCTACCTAATCCACTATCGAATTTGATTAGGTATCAATATTGAAATCGGCATATTGTTCTGTTTCAATACTTTCTTTTGATCATTTTAACACAACAAAAATATATAATTTTTTTTCAGTGTGTAGGCAGCGTAAAAGAATCCTTCAACCCATTTCGTCCTGTCGGCGTTGTAACAGACTGCAAGAAATATTAGAAAAATCTTAGCTTTCCATAGCCATCTTGTTTACGACATCAAACGTAATTATCAATCGAGACAGGCGACGGTAGCAGCGTCAAACGTTCGAGATTTTTGCTGCTGCCATCGTCAGTCCGCTCGCCAAGCATAACGATTAAGGCAAATCCTCCCTTTACCTTACATTTCCAGAATTGAACATTTATAAGCCGATATAAAAAAAAGGAAGAAGAAAAGATATTGATATAACGTTTGACGATACTAATTCAAAACAATCTGATCGAGCTTCCAGGAAGCACGGTCATTACGATGCAGGCAGCCGGTATTTTTGTATTTTTATGGACAGAATCGCACATTCATTGTAAAAGTTAGATATAATACTCAAGAAGATGAGCGCGCTAGGAGGCGCTTTAATGGCCTCTTGACGAGATCTCACCGAGCACTCTAGGTCACTTCGTTATTCGAATTGTACAGACAGTTACGTGCGCCGTGAATAATCTTACAGGAATTTCGAGAATTCGTTTAAGATGTTAGTTATTTCAGGATAATTTTTTCATAGCATCATGTTCAAATGTCAGTCGAAGGTAATCCTTTTTTTTAACACTCGCTGTTTTGTTTCTATTTCTGTGTCATTCGATTATCTTACTAAGGTTATATATGTGGAGTTTGGCATTTTTTGGATGCAGTTGCAGTAACAGTTGCAGTTGCAGGTATCTCTTAAACGGTGATGTCATTATCAATTACAATAATTTATCATTTCTAAATAATTTTTGTTAAAGCATGGATTTTCAAAAGAATATGACGTGCCTATGAGGATATTATAGACATTTCATCTCAATCCTTAGGGAACCAATGCTTCTGTGCCCCTTCTGTCTTTAAAGTTAAATGCAGATGCCCATAGTCTGCTTACTATTTATCATCAGGTGGACTGTTAGCTCGTTCATTACTCATATTGTTGGCGACGCGCTTTAAAAATAGTTTGTAATTTTTCATTTCATAAAAAATAAACAAATTTGTATTTTAAAATTATTGCTATTAAATTATATAAGGCATTCCTAATAATAGATTCAATATAATTATCAAACGAAAGTTCAGGGTTCGATTCCCCGGTCGAGAGTTAATTCCACAAAAGTTTGTTTATAGATTAATTTAGAGTCATGTGTTACATAGTAATTGGCTAAATAAGAATAGCATAATATGTAAAGAAATAATGTTTCATAATGAACAGAGATAGTTTTAATTTAGACAAAGAAAGCACTAGCCTCCTACTGATACGAAAAAGGGTCATGTACTGATTTGTTGTTTATGTTGTATGCGATTTAAGCAGTGTCTAAATAATGTACTATAAAAATTAAAAATAAACTTTTAATTTATAATTTATAAATGTTTCAAGATTAATGTGTGTATTAATAAGAACAGTGCTGTGTTAAAAGTGCCTAAATTTGTGCTTAAAATAGTGAAATAATAATAGATTTATTCGAGTAAAAGAAAATCAAAGTCGAACTAAAGTGTATTAATGCCTTTAAATTGTGAATTACACTATTGTTTTAATTAATATATTCATAATGATTTCTTATATTTACGCGAACACTACACATTGAATAAAACTGATTTTTACGGATTTTATCGCGTTTAATTAACTTATTTTATATTCCCGACGTTTCGGTTGCTTTCCAGCAACCGTGGTCACGGGGGACTGAGGTGATTGACGTCCCGATGTCAGTGTTTAGAACTGAAACGTCGGGAATATAAAATAACTTAATTAAACGCGATAAAATCCGTAAAAATAGTTTTATTTAATATATTCATGTTTATTCATAAAAAATGTTATTTTGACCATATTTGTTAGTTATTTAAGATTTATAACTTTGAAAATGTTCTGTAAAATAGGTGTATTTTGTTGAATATCTTATATTATCTATTATACATAACGATAAGACTTTGTATGTGTTTCTTATAAAGAAAATTGTGTAATCATATGTTTTAAATAAATAAAGATATGGGGTAAAATACAAGGGTGCAGTGATGAAAATCAATGTTAAAATATGTCGTAATGGCGCGCGGTCCTCTTTCGCGTATAAAGATAGTAAACTGGTAATTTGGAAATTCGTTATATCGTTATATTTTATATCATTCTAGTTATGTATTATATCATTCGTTAATCGGCGTATAGACCTCTAGTCTATACGCCGATATATACGCCGATTAACACAGCGGACGACGTAGAGGCCGCTGCAACCAAGATTACAAAAAACATCCAAGAAGCCCTCAACGCGGCCTCTACGGTCGTCCCACTAACAGCAAGGAAGCACGTTCTACCGCGCAACATATGCGCTAAGATGAAGCGCAAGAGGACGCTGAGGAAGCTCTGGGTGAGTACTCGCTGCCCCAGATTGAAGACACAGCTCAATAAAATATAGGATGAACTATCGGTTGCATTCCAGGCCCACAGAGGAGAGGCCTGGGAGCGGTGCATCGTGAAAGCGGAAGAGCAAGATGCGTCGCTTTACAAATTGAACCGACAGTTGACTAAAACAAGACCCGCCGTATGCCCGCTGACCAACAATGCGGGCGAACGCTGTTACGATGCCAAGGGTAGAGCGGATATCCTAGTAGAGCACTTCGAGGAGCAATTTATGCCGAACCCAGCAAGTGCGGAGTTCATGGATCTTCATGTCCGGAAGGAGGAGTTCTTGTAGTCGCCCGCGTCACCGCTTGCAGGAGAGTGGTACATCTCCCCCGCTGAATTGCGGAGGACAGTGACCCGCCTGCAGCCGAGGAAGGCGCCGGGACACGACGGGATTACCAACGCTGCACTTCGACAGCTGCCCAATAGGACATTAGTAGAGATAGGATGACTCTACAATGGAATACTGCGGACATCCCACTTTCCGGAGGAATGGAAGATTGGCAAGGTGATGGTGTTGCCGGGAAGGACAGGCGTAGAACTGCCAGTTACAGGCCGATTACGCTACTGCCGCACATAGCTAAACTGCTAAAAAGATTATTGCTAAGACGCCTCCGCCCGTGCATACAACTTCGGGCGGAGCAGCACGGATTCAGGAGGGATCACTCAACAGCGACACAGCTGACCAGAGTGCTGCACTACCTTGCGGCCGAGCACAACCACGGCCGTACATCGTTGGGCATCCTTCTCGACATAGAGAAGGAGTTCGACAGGGTGTGGCACTCTTGATTAATCTACAAGCTAGAAGAAAAGACCAGTATCCCTCCTGCTATGTTGCGGCTAGTGGCGTCATTCCTGACTAACAGGAAGTTCTACGTCTGTGTAGAGGACGTCATGTCCGCAGCAAAACCTATCAGAGCCGGCGTACCACAGGGCATCTGTTTGTCTCCAGCCCTGTATGCGCCTTACACCAACGACATCTCGACACTGTCAGGACATCTGCGCGAGTAGGAGGACGACGTAGAGCTGGCGCTATAAGCGGACGATAGCGCCAACTTCACCTCGTCCAGAAGAGCCCACATCGCCACTGCCAGGATGGAAAGGCTGTTGGAACTGCTGCCAGCATGGCTGACATCGCGTACGAAAAGGCCGTGACCTATCTTGGATGCCGAATCGACAGGATGTTGCGCATGACCGCGCATGTCGATCTCGTCGTCCGCAATGCCAGAAGGGCGCGGGCGATGCTCCATCCCGTCCTGGCATCCAAGTTACCACTGAAGACCAAATTGAAACTGTATAAAATGTACATAAGAACAAGACTCACATATGCTGCTCCAGCCTGGTACGCACTCCTGAGCGATTGACAGAGGCGGCAACTGCAGGCCCAGCAGAATTTATCATTACAAACCATCGTCGGTGCAGGTCGCTAAGTCCAGGAATGACGTCATGAAAACGTCTGAAATTGGAATACATACAAGATTTGTGGTATGGTTGGCGCGCGGTATGTTCGACAACGGGCCACACCCACACCTAACCAACCTGGTACCTTTACATGCCCGGCCCCCGGACGGGCAACCTCTATCAAGAGAACTCGTCTCTATAGAGATTAGAGAGTCGAGTAACAATCCTGAATGTTATTGACAGACCAACCTTGACTTATTTTGAAATCAACCTGCAGCGACCAGGGAATCGAACCCCCGAACGTTGTCCTATACTTACAATGCCAAGACGGCTCCCACGACGGTTACATATTTGTGTACCGCGAGGAAAATCCGGGTAATGGGGGATGCCCCGAGGCCCGAGACCTGCTGTGTGCTAAATAACACACACGCAGAAGACAAGGATAATGGAAATCCGTTCGGGACCAGCTACCAGTTTTATAGTCTAAATTAAGAAAGAAAACAATAGGGAAGTGATAGAAAAAGTAGTGAAAGCTTCAACGTTGCACTCTTATGAGGAACTTAGGAAGATAAAAATACTGTTTCATTTCCTACTGCACCTTCCAATTAAGAAGATATATAGTCCACTGTACAGATGTCAAGACCGTAACGACTCCATAGGGACCCGTGATCTTAGTCGTCTAACCTTTCTTTTGAGAAAGGGCAACAGACGTCCTTGTGTGGCACTCCTTCTCAGGAGTCACGCCCACCTCGTTGTTCCCGAACCCAACGTGGTGTGATATCAGTTTATTGGAATAGAAAGTCACTAACTGATTTACCCCTATCTGTTGGACCCTTTTAGTTGAAGGATTGATGCCGAGCGACGGGCTCCGATCCTTTCACTTATATTATAAAAACAATTAAAATTGTAAGAGATTCCATAATTCCTTCTCGTTTCTCTTATATATTGAAGTGACAAACGAACTTACAGCCTACCTGATGACCTGTGGTTACTACATTCCATGGAACATCTGCAATTCTCCTGGAGTTGCAGTTATTCTTGGGCAGCGGTCGACATTCTCCATCAGGTGAGCCGCATGCTCGATTCAATCCCTCTTCTATAAAAATATACACCTGCCACCACCATTAAAGAAGTGAAACTATAGATGCACATACTTACTACTTCTACTCTACCTACTTTTGTTGCCAAAAAGCAGGACGTGCTCTGTTGCAGAAGTAGGTAAGAAGAAGTCCCCTGAAGCAATCCTAGGTATAAAAGGAGTTCTACTATTGTACATATTATATGCAATAATATTTACAATAGTAGAACAATAAAATAATATTGCAAATTGTATTTATCAGTTGATGAAATTCTTAAAATTGTCTTGTAGGTTAAGAGTCAACTTAGGGGAATGCCAGGAAAAATTAGACCAGGATGATTTAAGGTAATACTCATACATCACCAGAGTTTGAGCTCAAAAGTTTTAAATGTCGTAAACACAGTTTTAATTTATAAAGTAAAGTAACGGTTTTATCTCAACATAATAACATTAATAAAGCACGTTCCTCACTTTGTACATTGCACACAATAGTGTAAACTTACCTCATTTGTCACAGAAGTTGTGCTGAACAGGCGATAATAACTTTGTATACCGGGTATGTATTTTTTTAATCTAGATGAATTGTCAAGTTATACTTATTATAAAATTGAAATATATAGCTATTTCTGTTGACTATTATAACATTATATACATTTATTAAATAAAATATGGGTGACAAAAGAGCACACAGTCCACCTGATCGTAAGTGCATGCTATGACCCATAGAACATTTGTCCTCGATTGAGTCTCAAAATGAAGATGCGTTGTTAGGACTAAGATGGAATGTCTCTTATCCTTCGGTTCTCTACACTCACCATACGAAACACAGCAGCATTGAGCTTATATTTTACGCTGGTGTTCTGTGAGAGCGTGGTCTTTCCCCGGTCGAGCCGACTCATTCGTGCTACTAACATAATATAGCTGCAGCGTGGTTCGACAACGTATAAATTATAATTTCTATAATATTTATACAAAACTGTTTTTATAAATATTATTCATATATTACAATTTTTATTATTTTGAATTTTTAGTGCTATTTTACGTGAGTGGCATGGCGGTAACGGATAATATCCCGAAGAGACCTTCACATGTGGGAAATGAATAAGATTTCGATATCAATGGATCAGAAAGAGTGAGTGAGAGTAGAGAGGGCTTACTCAAAGTTGTCTGTATCCAGAAAGACACTTTTTACTGGAAACGAGGCATTCCATCTTAGTCATGGATGACAATGCATCTGCATTTTAATTCGTAATCGAGGATAGATGTAGATGTCTATGTGCCGCAGCAACCACTTACCATCAGGTGGACTGTTTCCTCGTTTGTCACCCTTATCCTATTAAAAAAAGATCGAGACTTGTGACGGTTGTAACTTTCCTTTTTATTCCTTATTTGAGAACATGGCATAATTAATGAATGTCACAATAACCAATTTATGGCGTAATTCTTAAAATAATTACCACCCTAAACGAAGCAACGATTAAGGGGCGAAGCGTTTGGGTCAGTAATGACTAATTGTTCAACGGAGCGTAGTAATTCCGCCAAACTTTACACAAGTTAAAAAAGTTGCTTGGTGACTTTTGCGTTACGCTTCGTGATCTTAATAAATGCTACCAAATTGTATATAGATATGATCAAGAAACATGCAATAAGATATCATCGTAATACCCTTATTAATGTCATAATAAGTATATTAAGTAAGTATAATAAGTAATGTACTTATTACGACGTTAATACATAACATGTTACTCTATGCAGTATTATATGTTGTTATGGACTATCAAAATGTTTATCACATAAACTTTTAAAATATGGTATAGAGTAACGGATATTTTATGATTGTCATTGCACATAATGCCTGGGAGAATTCACAAGATGCCTTAGGTATTTTCTGTGACCTTTCCAAGGCTTTCGATTGTGTTCATCATGATACATTAATCAGGAAACTACAACATTACTGTGTAAAAAATTTAGCGCTTAAACTTATTATTTCATATTTAAGTAACAGAACTCAAAAAGTCGTCATTAATGGTAAATGTTCCTCCGGATCGGTAGTATCAATGGGCGTTTCTCAGGGCTCGATTCTTGGCCCATTCCTGTTCTTAATCTATATTAATGACTTACCTTATCTTGTAGGGTACAATCACGATATAGTATTATTTGCTGACGATACCTCTTTAATTTTCAAACTGAAACGGCAGTCAATTAAATATGACGATGAAAATAATGCTCTATCGAAACTAGTACATTGGTTTAACGCCAACAATTTGCTCTTAAACGGCAATAAGACGAAACGTATTAAATTTACAATACCTAATGTAAAACATTCGAAAACCAATGTGCTCTTAAATGGGGAGGAGTTGTGTCTTGTGGATACCACTGTTTTTCTCGGTATTACTATTGACGCGAAACTTCAATGGGGCCCCCATATATCTAAATTAGCAAGCAGACTTAGTTCTGCAGCATATGCTGTAAGAAAGATTAGAAGTCTCACAGATGTTGAGACAGCTAGGTTAGTGTATTTTAGTTACTTTCATAGCGTAATGTCTTATGGAATTTTGCTATGGGGTAATGCGACTGATATTGAAGCTATATTTGTTTTGCAAAAGAGAGCCGTATGGGCGATTTATAATCTAAATTGTAAAGAGTCCCTTAGAGAAACATTTAAAGAAATAAACATATTAACTTTGGCATCGCAATATATTTATGAAAATGTAATGTATGTACATAAAAACATAAATAGCTTTAATAAGAATAGGGATGTTCATACCTTAAACACTAGGAACAAACATAAGCTTGTAATGCCACTTACAAGACTCCACAGAATTAGTAATTCATTTATGGGGCAATGTATACGCTTTTACAACAGAATCCCAGAACATGTTCAAAGATTGTCAATAAACAAGTTTAAAAGTTTTATTAAAGAAAAACTGTACAAAAAGGGTTATTATAATATCAAGGAATACATGAATGAAAATAACCCCTGGGAATAAGGTGATCGCCACCATGCTGGTTCTATGAAAATTCATTTAAAATTGTATAATCAAAATTATTGTTAAGTGAAATTATGTTTAAAAAAAAGTCCCGCTGGGTTTCTTGCTGGTTCTTCCCAGGACTGAGGTATTTTCCGAACCAGTGGTAAATAAAATAATGACTTTCAATAAGTATTATGTAATAATCCATATTGAATAAAAATCATTCTATTCTATTCTATTCTATTCTATTCTACATAATTGGTTTATATGCACTGACACAATCATAAAATTAGCGTCTGATATCACGCGCGTTAGTGTCATTTGATATGATTATTTAACAAACTTGTTTATCAATAGTTATATGTAATATAAAATATATAACATATAATGGGTATAGTAAAAGAACTTTTCCTCAAAATTGTTTAATATAGTATAAAACATTGTTTAGTACTGCTAGTAATTGCACATTTAACAAACGCCTAAACTAAATGCAGAAGATTTTGCAGCGGTATCTATTAATGTAATCGCGATTATCGTCATTAATAGAAGCATGGATACGCTCCTTAGTTGTGATAGTAAGGTAAGGTCTCAGATTAGTTGCCAATTATTGCCAAATGTTGTGTGATTCACATTACTTCAAAATACAGTTATTTTTATGCAAATAAAGAAGCAAGAAAAAACACTATCATATAGTCGGAAAATTTGGTCAGCGTCTCTTCGCTTCCCAACAATCCGAGGAGGAGGGCAGGAGCTAGGTCATCGCTACTACACATACTATAAGCAAAAAATTACACGCAATAAAATGACCTATATAAACTATTCTAATATTTTAAATAAATGTATTTATAAATCCAAACAAATTGATAATATTAAATATATAAATAATAGTAATAACAAATGCAAGGCAGCATGGAGAATTATTAAAAATGAAATTCATAATCTGAGCAGTTGAGACACCATTAAAGTTGGAAATAACGTATTATCAAATCCCATAGAAATAGCTACTGCTTTTAATGATTATTTTATGGATACGGCCAAAAATCACACCTCAACAAAAAATTTGAATGTAAACTACGATTTAAGTAGAAACTCAAAAGTGAATTCAATGTACTTAAAACCTATGACAGAAAGTGAAGTAAAAATGGAAATGTTATATTTAAACAATACAAACTCAGAGG
Organism: Parnassius mnemosyne; assembly: GCA_963668995.1. Classification (NCBI taxonomy): domain Eukaryota; kingdom Metazoa; phylum Arthropoda; class Insecta; order Lepidoptera; family Papilionidae; genus Parnassius; species Parnassius mnemosyne. Next base: position 21,703,504 of record CAVLGL010000002.1, read on the forward strand.
GATATGACGAAATTAACACGAAAATTTTAAAATCATGCGCTGACAATGTATCCAAAATTTTGACACATCTTATTAATTTATCATTCTTATCAGCAAAATTCCCAGAAGCACTAAAGTTTTCAATCACAAAACCTTTATTTAAAAAAGGAAGAAAGGATGATATTCAAAATTATCCTCCAATCACCTTGATACCTATTTTGGCCAAATTTTTTGAAAAATGTATGTATAAAAGAATAGTTGATTACTGTGATAAATACCAGATCATTAAAAGCGAACAATACGGGTTTATATAAACACAAATCGACCTCACTTGCCATGTTTTCTTTAGTAAAAACAATACTTAGTTACATAAACTATAGAAAATTGACAACAGGATTATTCTTTGACCTCTCAAAGGCCTTTGATTTTGTTGCACAAGATATATTATTGCAAAAATTAGAGACAGTAGGGATCAGAGGACTAGTACTTCAGTGGTTATCGTCATACTTAAATGGTAGACAACAATGTGTTATCATTGATAAAATAGATAAAAACAATAACTTGACATCTTATTCATCTGGATATAAATATAATAAATTCGGTGTTCCCCAAGGAAGTATATTAGGACCGATTCTTTTCCTATTATATATTAATGACATTGTTGATATCACGAATCATAAATGTATTCTATACGCTGATGACATTTCAATTATTGTGACATGTAATAAAAATAATAATACAATTAGAAATCATGAAGATGACATTAATAATACAATTGACACATTAATAGAATGGCTTGACATAAATAATTTGAAAATTAATCTAGATAAATCCCACTACATACAATTTAATAAATCTATCAATTCCAATCATAATATGAAATTTAATATACCAAAACTAAAAGAAGCTACATGTACAAAATTTCTGGGAATAACGTTAGATGAAGATATAAACTGGAAAGAACAAATTGATAACGTATGCAGTAGAATTAATAATTTTGTATATGTCCTTAAACAAGCCAAAAACGTTACAAATATTAAAACAGCAATTGCAACGTACCACGCATACGTAGAGTCTATTTTACGCTATGGACTTATAATATGGGGTAATGGTACTGACCGAAATAGAGCATTCGTTGCCCAAAAAAAATGTATTCGTGCAATATGCGGAATATCACCAAGAGAATCCTGTAGACCGCTATTTAAAAGCCTTGGTATATTACCCCTCCCGTTACTATACATTTATGAAACTGGCTTGTTCGTTTTTAAAAATAAGTCATTATTTATTAAAGCAAGTGATATATATCCTCGAAACTGACGTGACCCAGACAAACTTGTCCTAGATGTTATTCCTAGGCTCGTTAAATATAACAAAAGCTGCCTTAATATGTGTGTAAAAATATATAATAAAATACCTAAAGAATTTAAATTATTAAGCGAAAGACTATATAAGAAATATTTCTATGATTGGTTAAAAATTGAATGCATTTATGACTTAAAAGATTTTTTAGATTTAAATAATTATTAATATTGTATAAACATTTTAAAATTATAATTTGCATGCTATTATTAGCGAAACACGACTGCACTATATAAATTGTAACATCTTTTTATACCGTGATTCTTGCAAATAAACATTTATGATTTATGATTATGATTTATGATTTTAATCCGCGTATTACTTGCATGATATTTGATGCATCGCAGATAACTATGAAGAATGTTAGAACATTGACGAAACATCAAAATTACTTCATGGCCCATTAAATTGTTATTAATATCTTTAAAATTGCCAAAACAAATTTGCAGAATCCTAAAATCTATCTTAATATCAAGAACTAAAGTGTAAGTCTACCCTTGAGAAAATTGGTTACAAAGTTCATTAAATTACCTACCTCGAATAAGCTCATCTTATAGAAGTATTAATTACCGCATGTTCAGCAACTAAGAATGTATACATTGAATTATAATGTATTAAAAATAATTTTATTTAATTACAGTTATGTATTATACTGTACGTTAATATAGTAATAACCACTTTAATATATTCTTTGTTAAACTTGGCGATAAGCAAATTGTATTTATCTGTTGATGAAATTCTTGACTCCGTGGTCCGTGTTCAAGTAACGCGTTTTTCAAGCAAGAAGCCTCCCTAACGATAGGTATCTTAAAGGAGAAGAACAAGTTTCCATACATTATTGGGCTCAGGTGTTAACAAGATGAAATTAGAAACATTTGAAAGCTTATTTATAAACAATTCATAGCTGGAAATCTGCTAAGATTTGTCAATCTAGGAGCTGAGTTATCGTAGAAGAAGAAAAAGTGAGGCTATAAGAGGGTAGTGACACTGTAACAGTCGATATTAATATTTATAAATTCGTATTCCTACTATAAGAGTAGGCCCATGATGTCTAAATTCTAATCAGGGTCAATCGTGTAGGCAACATTCTCTGTGACTAATAACGAATCAATGTCAATAAAAAAGCTGGATCAGTATAAAATCATTAAGTGCCGCCACATATATTCGGAATTCCGTTTCGAAACACCGTTTTGGAATATCGATTCGGGATTCCGTAAATATCTACATCACACACATACGTTTATTTCCCTTTGGAATAACAAGGCTCAGTTGAGAGATGCCAGGCATTGCGTCCAGACATTTTGTCATCGAATACGGACGATGATTTTCTGCATTGTTGCTGTATCATTGATACTAGGTGTATCCCCTTAAAACCTTAAGATTACAAGATAGTCAATATTATGTATCTCACAAGAGTTTTTTTTTTAAATATGGATGTCTGTCTATAAACTCTATCGAAGAACTATAAAACAAAATAAGACGAAAGGTTACGAAAAGAGATACACATATGAGATTACATGTAAAAACACACATAAACATACCTACTCGCTTCGGTCGTGCGACTCACACTCGGCGCGTTCTGTATGAAATTTAAGAATGTGTGCTGCGACTCATACAAAATCTATGGAACGTTTGCGTTCGGAACGGCTTTTCCGTGCGGGATTCCGAAAGCACAGGCAATCATGCGGAATTTCGAATCGAAGAAAATTTCGAAAGAAAAGTTCGAAATGTCGAATCGATATTCCGAAACGATTTTTCAAAACGGAATTCTGGTTGTATGTGGCCGGCCTATAGAAAAGCTCTGGTTATCAAGAAACGAAATGGTGAAACGATTAAAGAAAGTTAAATCAACTACAAGTAAGTGTTAGTACGTGGTAGAGCCATGTTGCAACTATATTACAGTATAGCTGTAGCACGAATGGGTCGGCTCGACCGGGGAAGGACCACGCTCTCACAGAATACCAGCGTCAAATAGCAGCTTAACACTGCTGTGTTCCGTATGGTGAGTGTCTCTACACTCACCATACGAAACACAGCAACACAAGGGTATCCGGTTCTCTAACTGGATACCCTTTTTACTAGTAAAGAGGCATTCCATCTTAGTCCTCACGGGTGACAACGCATCTGCATTTTGATTCGCAAACGAGGATAAATGTAGATGTCTATGGGCCACTGCAACCACTTGCCATCAGGTGGACTGTGTGCTCTTTTGTTACCCTATCCTATAAAAAAAAGTGACATGTATAATAGTGAATATTAGACATGTCGACCTGAGATCAATTACTTAAGGCGCAGGTTGAGCAAAATGTCGCGCTAGTCGTTATTTGTGCTGTATTTAGGAGCTATCTACTTTTTATTTAAAAGATATATCAACAAATAAAAAACACATTATATTTCTACATAATCTTGATTCCATAAAAGCTATATCCAATTTTTTTTAAAGGAATAAATATTAATATAATCTCCTTACAACGAAACCACATAAATGTGAAATTATTATTGATAACATGCATCTCCTCGTAAAGTAAGTATTATTTTATTTTGCGATTTACACCAATGGATAGGCAATTTATTAATGAACATTTCTATAGTAAATTTTTTTTCAAAAGACCAAAATTTGATTTTATTAAGAATTTATTTTAAAATCTGGGCATATTCACTGCTCACGGGCTTGCTGAAGTCAGTGAGCCCTGAGCTCTTCGACGCGAAGCCCGTGTCGTTAGAGCGTCGACCAGCACATACACTCACGTCATATTAGTCGATAATAATATTACTTATTAGGTTATTTATAGGTAGTATTATTTGTTTGTTTTGGGTATAATTTTTCGTATTAGTTGTGTTTTTTACTGCGCGAAGAAACTTTTTGCGTGTATTTTCTTTGAAGTAAATGCAAATAAAAAAATGAAGCACCATTAGCATGTAAGGTTCGAATCCATAATTAAAATTTCGACAAATATTATAATTTACACTATAAAAAGCTAATTCAATATTATCACCCAACCACAATATCTTATTAGGTATAGTACCGCCTCGTTGGTCTAGTGGTTGTAGTAGTGCGAGTGCTGATCATGAGGTCTCGGTTTCGAATCCCGGGTCTTGTCAAAAAGTCAGTTATGAGTTTTTGGCCCGTTTTTGTTTTTATTTATTGCTTGTTTTTTCTTCTTTTTCAAAAAAAAATAATTGAGTACATAAGATGTTCTATACGCCGAATGTCAGAGAGAAAAGCTAGTACATCTTTTGCTAAACTTTAAAATCTAAAACCAATTTTAAAACAGACGAATTGATCATAACTCCCTTAGCTATAAAATAAGTTATGATCTAATTAATGGTATTTATTCCAGTTTATGGCAGCTCTGATTTATATTACGTGGCTGAAATTAGGTACATCTTATTAGGTACGTCAAACCAAATAACATCCGGGCGGCTGACATTATGCACTCCATACATTTCTTATATTATCTAATTACAGTCCCATTAATTTCCACTAAAAGAAAATAAATAAGTTGTAAATTCAAACAAAAATAACTGCATTACTATGTCTATAGTCATATTCATACAAATCAAAAAGCCTATATATGAGATAATGTAAAGTAAGCATAATTTTACCGGGATCATAACTTGTCAAATAATTAGGAAAATGATCGTTTTTCGTTGCGTACCTGTTTTGATTTTAACACTGTTAGGTTTAAAACTGCGAGGTAATATTTGAATAAATATAATTTCCTCTAGGTACAAAGAATTTTTTAGATGAAAATATTTGTAGTTAAGACTACTAGAAATCTTATTTATGGAGTAAAAAGGCGAAAAGACTGCAATTAGGGGCATGACTGGTATTAGGGGCTTCTACCCGAATTCGAAGTATCTAAGTAGGTATTAATATACCTACTTTTTACTATTAACTAAAATTTTTTTAAACTAAATTTAACTAAAAAAAACTAAAGTGACCATTTATTTTTTAACTCAAAACAGGACATGGGTTTATTTACACTCTAAAAACTATAACTTTATACAATTAGTGTTCACTATAAAATTATATTCGGTATAGACGGTAATTATTAAATGCAACATATTTTTTTTAATTATTAATTACATTTGTCAGTGGATTAAATTTGCTTTAATAAAGTTGGTGATAATTTTAAATAAGAATAAAATTCTGCTTAAGTTTTTTTATTGTTACCTTTGTTAACAACATCGCCTTTAGAACTGGAACCGTAAGTGTTTCTTTCAGACGTCCACAATTTGTTCAAAATAAAAAAAAATACTCTTTCTACTGGAGCATTTGTACCAGGGAGACATAAAATATATTCGATTAAAAAAATTATGTTGAAGATTGTTGACTTTGAATACTTCCATCCAAAGAGTTACGGGACAATTTTGTGTCCCGGAGCTTTGTTTGGGGACAATGGGACAGGTGACTGAGAAAAGGGACAGTCCCGTTCAAAACGGGACGTATGGTCACTTTAGCTATAAACCGGCGACGGCTCCGTGGCGCACTGGCTTAGCAATCAGTTGCTGCACTGGGGGCCGCGGGTTCGAATCCCGCACGGAACAAGTATTTGTATGGCCTACAAATAATTGTTCCGGGTCTGGATGTTTGTCCTTGTGCAATTTATGTTTGTAAACTGCCTCCACGACTCTCATTCTATATTACTCTCACTCTGCGAAACATCCTATTTATTTATTTATTCTTTATTGCACCAAATATTTGTACAAAAGGCGAGCTATCTATCTATTTACCTATAGTGAGTAGGTATCTTTTAAACTCACAATTTTCAATGCTTCATTTTTAATATATAATTAATTATAAAATTTCATAATTAGATAATATTATATGAGAATACATAACTCTAATATAATGCAACTAATATACCGAATAAAAAATTTGAGATACATTTATCGTTGTACGCTGTGTGTATTTCCATAAAATAGTTTATTGATGTTGAAAAAATACTACGTTCTTACAGTAGGTGGCGCCTTACATATTTCTTACGTGATATTATATTGTAGCGAGTCGGCGCGGCACACCAAATGCTCAAGGTCGTTCGCATGGAGTAGCCCCTTAAATTGTTGTTTGCTTCTTGTTGCAAACATTAGCATGTTAATAAATAACAGTTATTTGTTAACATGTTAATGTTTACGAATTCAATCGAAAATAGTACTTATTCTTAAATTAAGTGAAAAATTTGAAGTTTGTACCGTCAAGTAAATTTTTGAAAATTAAATAATAGTTTAGTTAAATAAACGTAGGGAGCGTTCAGAAACGAGAAATTTACTACTAGTGTATCGATTCTTTATGCTAATCGATTTATTGACATAAAATGTTTATTTCTTCTTTTCCTACGAGTAATATATTTTATATTTTTCTTATATTTGTTTTTTTTTTCAAATAAAATATAGCCAATTTGTTAAAGTATAAACCAATTTTTTAACTTCATGCCCAAAAATCCCATACACCTTTAATTATATCAAGACTTAGTGAGGAACTAGTGACAAATAGTGACTTAAGAAAAATATTGAGTCACTGTACAGAACCGAAGACCCTTTTTGCTGGATAAGAGACATCCCATCTTAGTCCTCACAACACATCTGCATTTTGATACCCAATCGAGGATAGATGAAGATGTCTATGGGCCAGAGCATCGGGCCAAAAAAGTTATTAGGTTTTTCGCGACAGTGAAGAAATCTAGCTATTTGGATGACGTTTTTGTGCCACTTGCAGCGCATATTGAAAATATATCAGTTTTTAACATGCAAACTCGCCAACCTCCTGATACATGTTTAAACTACTATTAAAAGAGTATTACTTGTCATAATCGTTCGGACACCGTTAGGGTAAATTATGTGATTATGTACTTACCAGCTTTATATTATTGTTGGAGGAATTTTGTCATTTATATATATATTTTTTGGATAGATATGTAAGAGTGTTTTTATATATTCTAGTGGCCAGGCAGATGTTGTACTGTCCTCCGACTTTGTCCTATAAAAATCCTTAAATTACCGATAAAAAATATTGAGGGTCACTTAATGGTATAAGAACTATCCTATCTCTCAAGTTGAACCAAACTGTCTACAGCGTGCAAAATTTCATTGTATGTGTTCATGTGTTCAGTAGTTTAGAGTTCACCGCGAACAAACAATGTGACACGTAATTTTTATTTATAAAGATATGTATGTATATGTGTATATTACATGTTTCAATTTATCTTTTATTATGTATTAGTAATTTATGTTATTTCATGTGTTAGTTATTTATATGTTATTTTATTGCAAATATTGCCTTTATATCGCATGTATTGATATTATATATATATATATATATATATATATATATATATACATATATATATATATATATATATATATATATATATATACATATATATATATATATATTACATCATTACCTAATATTCATTGTTTTATTCTTTTACATCTTTGGTTGCCTGGACGAGATCGCTGTGTAGCGATAAGGCCACCAAATTGTATATATAATCTGTTTTTGCTATGTTATTCGTATATTTGTTTGTGGTGTATAATAAAGTAAATTCATTTATTCATTCATTCATATATAACTATTGCAGATCATGGACACCCACCCGCAACACAATTTCGATTTAGATTCAATGTAGATTACGTTTACGTGCTGCCCCTGAAGACTAAGTTAGAATGCCTTAAAGTCACAAAATTATACTAGCAACTATTCAAATCGGTTATTTATTTTAATAATAAAATTATTAAAACAAATAACCGATAATAATAATAATTTTATATAATAATTTTACGACACCCACGGGAGGATATGGGTAGTGGTAATTCTCGACCGCCACTACACGGCAATTACACTAATTAACAAAAAACAATTTTTAAATTTTTGTCTGTGTGTCTGTTTGTTCCGGCTAATCTCCTAAACGGCTGGACCGATTTTGACGGGACTTTCACAGGCGGATGGCTGATGTTATAAGGACTAACTTAGGATACCTTTATCTTAGAAAAAGAATTAGGATTCCGCGCAAAAAAATTAAAACCCATGAAATCGTAGTAAATTCCACGCGGAGGAAGTCGCTAAGGACATCTAGTGAATGAATAAATGAATTATCAAAATTAAATAAACAAACAAAATAGTATATGAAAACTATTTATGCCATTGATGGTATGAGTAATTTGGGTCTCGTCGACAACATGTGAATAGTATCGATAGACTATCGCTTTTCTGACAACACTATCATCTTGGAAATCTACTAAAATATTCCCAGTCGGCAGATTAACTCACCTCGCACGTAAAAATTTGGCTTTTAAACATACTAAAGTTATGTGAATCGGGAAGTTTTGGGTCTTGTTGAAACCAAAGTTTTTCTAGTAATCACTCTTGACGCGAAGCTTCCACAGGGCCTCGATATATCTAAACTAGCATGCAAGCTTAGTTGCGAAGCACATGTGTAAAAAAGTTACAAGCCTTACTTGCGTTGAAACATCTACATTAGTTAATTTTAGTTATTTCTATTACTTAATATAGGTAATGCGACTGACATTGAAATTATTTTTATTTTGCATAAGAGATAAGAACTATTTGTAATCTAAATCAGATGGAGTCTCGTAGACAAAAATATACTGGTCTCCCAGTATATTCATGATAATTAAATATATTTTTTAATTATCATAAATATACTTTGCAAATACTAGGAAAAAGAATTTGCTAGAAAAACTAGTTACTCGTCTCCAGCGACTCATTAAAGTTGTTAAAAATAATTAGTTTAGATCCGCGTAATAAAATAATATGCTGTACCTTACTTAGTTTGAAAAGCTCTTCATAAAATAAAATTATGTCTTACCTAGTTTAAAGAGCTCTTAAAACTAGTTTTTTTTATAGGATAGGGTGAAAAGCAAGCACACAGTCCACCTGATGGTAAGTGGTTACTGTGTCCCATATACATCTACATTTATCCTCGTTTGCGAATCAAAATGCAGATGCGTTGTCACCCGTGAGGACTAAGATGGAATGCCTCTATTCCAGTAAAAAGGCTCTCCGGTTCTCTTCACTTAATATACGAAACACAGCAGTGGTATGCTGCTATTTTACGCTGGTATTCTGTGAGAGTGTGGTCCTGCCGCGGTCGAGCCGACCCATTCGTGCTACAACTATACTACTAATATAGCTGCAGCATGGCTCTACCAAGGTAAGACATGTATTATTTTATTATGCGGATCTGAACTAATTAATTTTATTATCTTTGATTTTATCTTTGAGTTTCTACAAATTAACACCTGATTCTATTAATTAACAAACGAGTTAGTAATTCCTGTATGGAGCAATGTGTACGCTCTTACAACTTCCGAAAAATATGCAGAGCCTATGTATGTGTCTTGAAGGCCTTAAAATGATACTAAGTAAAAGCTGTATAAAAAAGAATTAATATAATATGAACTGTAACACGGCTTATAATAGACTCTGGGAATGAGATGATCCTACCATGCGATTTCTAATTTATAATTATATTGAACATTACATTGTAAATAATTGTAAATTATTATTTATAACAGAACACCTACTAGGTTTCTTGCTGATTTTTTCCAGGACAAGTTTTTTTTCTTCATTCATTCATTTATTACAGCCCTTCATAAGTCCACTGCTGTGCACGCCTCCCCCAAGTAATGCCAAAAAGCACGGTCCCGAGCCACATGCATCCATTGACTTCCTGCATGTCTTACCAGGTCGTCACTCCATCTAGTGGGGGATTCTCTACACTTTGCCTACCAGTACGACGCTGCCACTCGAGAACCTTTCTTCGCCATCAGTTGTCGGTTCTTCGAGTTATATGGCCAACCCGTTGCCAATTCAGCATACTAATTGTTTGGGCTATGTCGGTTACTCTGGTTCTACTGCGGATATCCTCGTTTTTAAGTCTATCACGCAGAGAAACGCCGAGCATAGGTCACTCCATAACTCGCTAAGCGACATTAAGCTTTCTCATACGGCCAGCAGTGAAGGACTTCGTCTCAGATCCATAGGTCATCACTGGCAAAACGCACTGGTTGCACAATCTAGTTTTTGAGGTTTCGAGGTATGTCTGACGAGAAGATGTGTCGTAATCTCCCAAACGCTGCCCAGCCGAGTTGAATCCGTCGAATGACCTCTCGGTCGAAGTTGGACTTACCTATTCGTACTATTGGTTCCAGGTAAACATGTACGCCAACAACTTCGAGCTTCGAGTGCTTACAACAACTACTGGCATAGGTATGATATGGACGTTAAACATGATGTTTGTTTTGTCCATGTTCATCTTAAGCCCTATCTGTTGGAAGACACTATTGAGGTCATTGAGCATAGTGCTTAGATTCTCCAGCGTTTCTGCCATAAGGACTATATCGTTGGCTAATTGATGGTGAGTGATATACTCGCCATTGACGTTAATACGGTATCCTTTCCAGTCCAGTATCTTGAAAAAATATTCCATTGCAGCGGTGAAGAGTTTCGGGGATATTACGTCACCCTGTCTTACACATCTCTTTTTTCTTACCTGTGATAAAACCATAATATATAACATTCAGTAAGTATTACTCTAGTAACCACAGTTAAATCATTACCCCTAAAACGATAATACAGTAGAAAGAACTGACTTTTTCGATTAATTGAGTCCACATCAGCTGCATCATCGTTGCATTATTCTCGCTGCAAAAAAAAGACGTTGTGGGTGCTTAGTTGTAATACTTGATCACTGAAACTTTATTTCCTGTCTACTCGTAGTAGAGATATGACATTTAGAGTTGAGTGATGTGATTTTTTAATTGAAATTTAACAATTTCGGAGTTTTCGGGTTAGCACACAAATAGGACGGAGCGTTGTCTTTATTAGGCGAAACTTCTACAACTTATCGTACGATTCCAATGATAGTAACAAATTTGGTCAAGAGCAACGATACGCAAGTGGACAAAAGCCAAAAACCTATAACCAATCTATATATTATGATGTCATAGCATTAAGAAAAATATGATTAGAAAGCGATGTTGCTAATGCGTAGAAGAAAAAAGAATTGACACATATTTCAGTTTCTTATCAAAACTTGATTTATAGTGAAGTTCACCGTTGGACTTTATATGTATATGTGGATTATTAAGAGGTCGAGGTACTAAACGGAGGTCGCTTCCACGTTGATAGGATTAGTCAGAATCGATCGCAGTGTCAGACACCTTGTAACTCAGAATTTATTACTACAGACTGATCTGCGTCCTAAAATTTAAAGGTATTGTAACAATTATAAGATATATACCGTTCATCATCATCATAATTACAGCCCTTCGCAAGTCCACTGCTGAACATAGGCCTCCCCCAAGGAATGCCACAAAGCACGGCCCGGAGCTACCTGCACCCATCGACTTCCTGCATGTCTTACCAGGTCGTCACTCCATCTAGTGGGGGGACGCCCTACACTTCGTCCGCCGGTCGCCGCCACTCGAAAACCTTTTATATTTGAATTTTAAATGAATTATTTTACTTAAATTAGATTTGATTTTGAAAAGGTGATATTTTAGATTCCGAGGAAAACTTTACTTTGTATTTAGATCTTCTACTCCATTCAGAAAAATAAAATTTAAACAGAAAGGCAATTAAAACAGGTCTACATTTTTATATATATAACACAAAGTATAAATTTCTTGAAAACAACAAGTAATAATTACAAAAGTTAATAAAGACACTGGATTCAGTTTGCGTATAAAATGCCAACAAAGTAAGTTGTCCATCTTCATTATCAAGTTATAATTATAGTCATCGAGTTGCAAGAAAATAATGAGCTTCTGTACCTGTCACTCTTTGGCACAAGGTTTTAAATTTCCGCAAACTTCGCCATAACTTAAAATAGCAAAATTTAAATTGTTTTAACTACATTTAAATGTTCTTCCTGTCTGTTATTTTAAAGAAACTAAGGGGATAAAGGGATGAACAGAATTGATACCACTTTTTCTGGTACTCTGTAGTCGGTTAATTTCACTTTTTATTTATTTATTAATACAAACTTTTAAAAATACACCTCCTTAATGACTTGTTAATTTAAAATCAACAAATTTTGTATGTACAAGTACGTAAACAAAAAAATATGTTCAATAGGTGTCGATTGCCAACGTAATGTACGTAAAAATTAGAGACCATGTTATTAAAAGCGATGTCACTGCTGAAAATAGCCCATAGCCCTCCCCCATATTTTGCCTCTTTGGGGGTATTTTCCATAGTTGTTACGCTTGACAGGTGAGTTGGCTTCTTTTCTTGTGAGCTGATTGATTAGAATATTGAATCTATTTTGGCGTTATCACGTAGTTACGTCCGTCTCGTTATACTTTCGAGGTCACGTCATACTTTCGTACATCACATCACACTGATGTGCGACTGGGAGTACACAATAACACATCAGTATTAAAGTATGGTCAAATTGTAACACACAAATTGTACAACACTGAATTTGTAATGTGGTACGTAGTTTTATTACTGATAATAATAAATTTCGTAAGAAGGGCAAGTTCAACATCCGCTTTTACAATACCTATATTATTTTAACAATATCCTCCTTAATACTTTTTACGATATTAATGTATTAAGATGGAACATATTATTGGATAAGAATAAATAAAGTATGTGTTACACTTACTACAATAGAAGTTTACTGCACGTATTAATAAAATATAGACCTAAAAATCTAAACGTATAAATAAAATTGAAGTGTCTGTCTGTAATATCGAAATCACTGCATTTTATTTAGCTCAGAGGGTTATTTGCATACCGGTAAGACATAAATTATAAAATTTATAAAATAAATGGTACTTCATGATTATTTTCAATCAAACTGACACCACATTAATAGATTCAGTCGAAGCCAGGGCAGGTCACTAGTCATTTATATAATATATTAACCGCCGAGTAGTAGCTGCTTAAGGGTTTCTTCTACCCCATGTCATGCCGTGGGTGTCGTAAAAGGTGTCGCCTCTGGCAGGACACTCCGGGAAATAGAGCATGGCAGCAGGATCTTCTTAACAATAAAAAAGTGCAGTGACTATTTTGCCTGCCAGCTGTGGCAACTATGGCAAATATTTCCCCATATGAGGCGCCTATGTTCAGCTGCGGACGTTTGATAAGCTTTTATAAACGAATGAAAGGATGTCAAACAAGAATTATTCTAGTAATTTATTCTTTTACATATTTATCTTTCTTACACTATGATCTTACTTGATTGTTCCTTAATCGACATAAAAGATCGGCACATTGTTATGTAATATAGCTGCTATATCTGTCAACAGCAATGGCAGAAAATTGAAGTGTACTGTCAGATGAATTTATCAAAGCCTTGCAGCTGATGGAATTATAAATAATCTTAAAAATCAATCAACAATTAATTGTATTTGACGAATGTTTGGGATTCAAACTGAGCCCCCGTGACTTGGTAGTCAAGAACAGAACTATTTTTAAATACTATTATTTAAAAACAGATTGCGTCTATTTTATAGGGGGGGGGGGGGGGCAAACGAGCATGCGGCTCACCTGATGGTAAGTGACTACCAGCGCCCATGAACAACTGCAACACCAGGGGAATTACAGATGCGAATTCATTTGTTGAAGAGGCTAATTTAAGAGTCCACTTGCGTTAGAATTTTTATCGAAACTAACCACAACTGGTCGTTGCCGATAATGACAAGAGTGCTGGTTCTTTTCTTGCCCAAAACTAAGTATGTCTGCCTATTGTTATACCTACGCGTATGTATTCTATAATGTTACGCGATGTAAAAAGTCATATGATAAAATAAGTTCTCATTTTCAGAAAATTTATGGCGATATTTTGAAATAAAACAAAGCTAATAGAATTTGTAACAATTCTTCATAATAACCAATTTTATCGCGCACATGTGACTTTAAGATGTATGACATGCCAAAACTTTATCACTTACGAGAAGATTTCAAGACTTTTTTTATGAGTGTATATACTTTTGAAATATGTGTTGATAAACAAAGATGTTTGTAGGCTTCGTAAGCCAAAGCTACCAAAGCAAAGCTGTTCAAAATAAAATAATATATATATATATATATATATATATATATATATATATATATATATATATATATATATATATAAATAGAACTCTATATAGGCTCCGAGGCACCCCAAGGAGGTTTGTTTCTTAAATAATTGTAGGTACTTATTCTATACCTGCATATTTGAACTTCCGTGTAGTTTAGTTTAGTATCATTCACTACTAATTAATCGGACTAGCGTCGACAGTCGAGCTGTGTGGAGGTGCCAAAAAATAACGTGGGGTACCTCAGCAACCCAGTGTAGGAATACCGTATGTATTTTGGAACGAAGTTCCTTATCGGACTGTAAAGATTTGGCGGATTGGGGCTAGGCGAGAAATAGTGTAAGATTTTCCGTCACGACCCCTTCTGACGTAATGTAGACGCCCTTGGCGGCTATAAAGAAGCGAGATGGAATAGTATCCATCTCCCTCGCACTTTTTCTTATCTTGCCATGATAGAATATAATATACTTTTATCACTAATATACTACGAAAGGAACTTCGTTCCAACCGAGTGTTCCACGATACTCACGCATGTTTTTTTTTTATTTTCTTATGTATTACAGTTTTCCCAATTTATTTCATGTATTAGATTATTTTCATGAAATCCGTTACATAACTTAATTTTATATTAATGAAGTTATTAAAAATATATGAAAGTTATAATTAAAAGAGTTATTTTTGTAAAATAAATTAACAAAGGACATAAATGGAGATGGAGTAGTAAAAAACAAATTAGGCATCAAATTGCTTAACGAATCAAATGCTGCGTTTGATGTGCTTCTACTTCTTGAACTGCAAGGGTAAATATTAAGCCGGAAAAAGTTTTGACGCATATTTTGAAGAAATGAATTTATAGCTTGTCAAGTAACATTTGGAGCTAAGCTTACCAAATTTGAGGAGAGATACAAATATTCGTAAAGTTATAAAATAGTAGATTATAGTTTTCCTTAAAAAAAAACTAATGTGATTAACCATTCTTTCCATATTCCATATCAAGTTCTGTTCCTGTAAATCATACATAAGGTTTGCTATGGCTTTTTCTCAAAAAATAAGTATAGAAAAAGCAAGATGACCTACCATACACCTAAAATAACAATTTCTATGGAGCAACGGATGCAGGTCTGTGAAAATGCTCAAATTAATATTACATTTAGATTTTGAGATTGATTTTCAAAATGAAGTAATAGTTTCACTAATTGGTTTTAATTTAAAAAATACATACATTTTAGTATGGGGTATTAGGTACCCTCAGAACCCCTGTGTAGGAATAACAAGTATGCCGGAAAGTGTAGGGTTCTAGGATGAAAAGGCTGTAACAGTAACAGTAACAGTACCGCAGGAGTATAGCAATTTGCATATTATAATGACATTTTTCTCTTCTCAACAATTTACTACACAAATTATATTGTTTCACGCAGTAGCAACATGCGACCATGAATGGGTGGTGAATGGATGTCAGGTACCCCGCGCACCAGCAGGTTGTTACCCCAAAAATATGCTATTAAAACACTTATTAAATTTACGATAGGTTTTTAAGTATTGTAACGTAATATAAAATATGTATAATTTACAATAATACTAGGCTTATCACTACTTGTATCATTAAGGATAATACGTTCTATCATTAAGGAATATAAAAACAAGTTAACTTAATTTTGGCAAATATTTCTTTAACTTTAGGATTTTAAAATATATAATATTTGCTCTTGCTCATTTCATTAATTCATTAATTACAGCATATCAAATGTCCTCTGCTGAACATTTACCACCGTTATAGATTGCCCAATTCGTTACAGCCCATAAAAATCCACTTGTAAACATAGGCTCCCCATAGGTTGCGTCGTAGAGGGGATATTTGCCATAGTTGCCACGCTTGGCAAGCGGGTTGGCAACCGCATTTTTTTTTAATTTTGTTGTTATTAGGAAGACGCTGCTGCCCATCTACTGATTTGTTTCCCTCTGTTGCCTCTTACGACACCCACGGTATGAAATGGGGTAGTGGATATTCTCACACCGCAGCTACACGGTAATAGATAATAGATTGCCCAATAGGGGATATTATTATTTTCAGCATTATTAGCCAGAATTGCCACCCTTGGCAGACGGGTTGGCTACAACAGATATTAATATTTTAAGTATATTTTAAGTTACCAAGAAGATGATACTGCCCATCTCCTATTGTATTTCCCTTTGACAGTCTTATGACGCCCTCGGTAAGATATGAGGTAGCGGATTTTATAATGCCTCCATTTCAAATTCTTTATTGCTATCGCCTCATAAATAAGGTTGATATAGACGGTCTAATGTCTCATGGCGAGGCGATCTCTGCCAGTCAAAAATCATATAAAAATTAAGTGTACTGTTTTTTTGCTTCATTAGTATAATAACCTAGATAGCATAATTATATGAGAGTTAGAGTTATCACGATGTATGTAGCCAGAGTTGTCACGGAGACTTCAAACGAAGCCAAAGACACTGCGGTCCGCTGTCGGTTAACTCTCGATCATCAAAAGGTTTTTATTGCTATGAACTTTGCTTTCGCAGTCACACTGTAGCCGATATAATAGTTTAATCGGTACAAATTGGACTAACGACAAAAGATTCAATAAATAAAAACGAAATAACTTAGCTTAAGAAAAAAAATTGAGATCTTAATGCTTGGGTGAAAATAAAAATAAAGTTAATGTAGCAAATGATTGCTTCATATAATATAATATGTTTGATATTTATATTTATATATTTATTAGAATAAAATACAGAGAGGCCGTGTCGTTCATTTTGTTTTTGAAGTTTGTTGTCGCGATAAAACATCGTGACGATGCAGCTTGGGATAAATGAACGTATTGAATTTGCATCATAGTGACTGAACACTGAAGAGTTAGAACATAAAATCGAACTCCCAGGGTATCATATTTTAAGGTTGACCTCATCGATATACTAAAAACGTTGACCTTGATTGTGTTATATGGTAAAGCCATGCTGCAGCTATACTAATAGTATAGTTGTAGTACGACCGAAGGTAGACCTCCAAGTCAATTTTCAACAGAGTTTCGTAAAATAATAAATTTTAAAAGTTGCGTGCTTATAATACTGGAAATTTTTATTAAAATGAAAGCATTAAAATTACTGACTTATTACATCAAAATTGACGAAGATATTCCTGACCTTCACAAAATTTTAATTCCTTTATGTGTCGATCAAATGTCTTCAAAGTCTCAAATCAATAGACAATTCAATTCAATTAACTTAATTAAGAAGCTCAAGCTTTGAGCTCCCTGAAACAACACTAAAATGTTCCATTTAATTATTTTTAAATGTTGATGTTTATTTATACCTTTTCTATTTACTATTACAAGCTCCTCTCAAATACTAGTTCCAAAATTGGATTATTTTATTTCTCGAGAAACGCCAATACGTATACCATATACAAATATCGTAACGGATTACAGTTTGGAAGATTTGCCTGAACTTGTATGATCAGGCATTAAAGACCTCGTTTTGAGACTAGCAGCTTGAGGACATCTAAAACAACATATAGCAATAGGGGATACATGTACATTACCATTTTAGTGTTGTTTCAGTTTCTTACGTGGAGTACGGCAGGGATGTATTCTCTCGCCAATTCTCTTCAACATTTACTCAGAGATGATTTTCATTGAAGCATTGGATCGGGTGGATGTAGGTATAACAGTGAATGGTCAGATTATTAACAATATCCGTTATGCCGATGACACTGTACTTATTGCATCTACAATGGAAGAACTTTAGATCCTTATAGATAACGTTCAATCTGTTAGTTCAGCGTATGGCCTCAGTATCTACACCAGGAAAACCAAATATATGACAGTTTGTAAAACACCACCTGCTAACCCTTCTCTACTATGTAATGGACAGCCTCTACAAAAAGTTAGCAAATACATATATTTGGGATGCTGGGTTGATGATACGGGAGACCACAGTCTTGAAATAAGGTGCCGCATAGAACAAGCCCGTAATGCTTTCTTTAAGCTAAAGTCACTTCTGTGCAATAAAAAGCTGAACATCCAGATACGAGTACGATTAGCACGATGTTATGTTTTCTCCATTCTTTTGTATGGCTTTGAAGCATCACAGAATCGAGCTGTAAGAAGATTGAAGCCTTCGAAATATGGGTATACAGAAGAATGTTAAGGATATCCTGGAGAGACAAAATAAAGAACGTAACCGTGTTAAGATGCACAAAGAAAAACCCAGAAGTTGTATATTTAGTAAAGAAAATAAAGCTTGAATATCTCGGCCACATGATGAGAAACCGAAAATACGATTTACTACAACTCATCATACAGGGCAAGATCCAAGGAAAGCGAAGTGTGGGTCCAAGAAGAACATCTTGGCTAAAAAACCTACGCCAATGGTTTGGAAAGAGCACCCGTTCCTTATTCAGAGCCGCGGCATCAAAGATTCCAGTTGCCTTAATGATCGCCGACCTTCGAAAGAAGATGGCACTTTAAGAAGAAGAAGATACATTACCTAACCTCTAGAAACTGAGAGAGGATGCCGCACAGGCTGTACTAATATTACTTGTCCATACGCTTCGAGCTGGAATTACTTTTAATTTATCGAGACTTCTTTCAAATAATTTGTTATTCAATTCCTTCTAGATTTTTAAATAGTTCATAATCAAAAGCACATTGAACAATTAGTTTAAAAAAGTTTCTCTAACATATCCTAGATATTTACTACATATTTTTAGAGAAATGGGGTTATTATCACTTGCTGTGGTGAATTGTGAGGACAAAGTAAAAGACAGTTTGCATAAGATGGGATCATAATCGTTATCGTAACAACTTACACAGTTACGCACACACCGTTAATTTTCAAGACAGCCTTACGATCATCACCACATAAAACGAGTTTTAAGATTATAGTAATGGCGTAAAATATTCAGATATCTATCTGCACTAAATATTATCTATAACAATATGTTC
Source organism: Parnassius mnemosyne (assembly GCA_963668995.1). Lineage (NCBI taxonomy): Eukaryota > Metazoa > Arthropoda > Insecta > Lepidoptera > Papilionidae > Parnassius > Parnassius mnemosyne. The sequence goes on from CAVLGL010000002.1 coordinate 21,722,868, forward strand.
TACTTCCTTAAATCTTCTAGTTTTTTTACGGGAGAATAAAAATAAACATCATTTAGTATGTAATTTAATCAAAAAGGAAATATTTTATATACAAGTAGGATGTGATAAACGAGCACAAAGTTTACGTGAAGGTAAGTGGATGTGGTGCCTATTAAGTACCAATATTTATCCTTGATTAAGTATCTAAATGCAGAAACAAAGTCACCCTTGCGGATTAACTTGGAATGCCTTGTTACCAATAAAGGGTCTCCATTTCTCGCATTACGTTACTATTTTACGCTGTAATTCTGGCAAAATTTCAATAAATAATTAGTAATGTTGGTTCTTAAACTTAAACTCATTGTCAGTCCATTTTATTATAAATGTGGTTTATTGATAGTCTCGGGCTTAAGCTATTATTAATAGTCTCTTAGCCGCAGCGCTAGTCTTCACGAAATTTAACATTTACTCTCAATTTATATACCTACTTTATATTTTAATCCGTATATTTTCGCGGGACTTCTTTCGTGAATCAGATTTTATTTTAAGCCTGAGATTAAGAATATAAACTACTTTTTGTAATAAACAAGAGTATATTCGCGTAGTAGTGTAGCCCTTTTTTATTTTTTTAAGTTATTTAATCTATTGCTAAACAAGGCTAAATCCGGTTTTTCCGGTTTTTAAGAGAACCGTATACGGTACATGAAAAATGTGGAGGTACGAAATGCTTCTTGATAAATTTGCTATTAACCTTTATACATACAAAAGCGATATCACTTATATTTTTCGCGCAATATGCCACGAAATATAAACATTTTTATCATTTATGGAATTTATTCGCTCAAAGTTCAGTTTTATTAAAATTTTCAACTTTACCAAAATATGTATAACTAAAAGTAATGAACACAATAAGCTCTATAAAAGGAGGTATAATTTATTTCTCCACTAAATTAATCATAGAAGCTTCCACTGTTGGTTTCTCTCGGTTTTTGTCGGGAGACTAGCGTTAATGCGTCGTATGCGTGCCGAGCTGAGTGTAGAATTATTTTCATTTTTCATTATCTCTTAAACTATGCGTCCAAATAACATGCTAAAAAGAGCAAAGTTTATATTCATAAAATTGTCTTGATTACGAAGTAACTTTCGTTCATATGCATTAATATGAAATGCCTAATAATAACGCTCATAAATAACTCTCTAATTTTCAATAATTTTTGGTACATAATACCTTATTGTTTATTTTGATGAAGTAAAGATATATATTTACGTAGAACGTTTGCATATCACTTACTATTACGCCAGCGTACGCGGATAAATCATTTCTGGAGCGCTTTTTTGCCTAATGCAGGATAAACTATATTATTTCTCATGAATTTGCTATTATATACAAAAATAATTTTTCAAATCGAACTGGCAGTTCCTGAATTCGGGTGTTTAAACAAACAAAATAAAAAAAAACTAAAAACTATTCCGTTATATTATATTAGTATAGATAGGCAGAAAACGGATAGAAAAATGAATACAAATAAATGCATGTAACTAGAAACTAGTGTAGCATACAAGCAAAATTAAGCTATCCAGTCATGTGAGCTGGTGCTAAAAACAAAGTATTGTTTAATTTCCGCTGAAATATATAAGAGTACATTAAATAAAACTAATTTATAAGCTTTTCATCGTGCCTACGTGGGCCATATTGATTCATGAATTTAAAGATTGCTTAACACTCAGTGACAATAATGTTAACGTTCAGTAGACATACGAAGCACACGCAACCGAATTATGGTAATCATGGTTTGAAGCTTAAAGAGAACAACATACATTTACTCAATTGTTGCATCATATTTCGTTGTTGCTATGTTTTCACAGAGGTCCTTGAGAAGATTCAGAATAAAGTTAGAGAATAAAGATCCTGGAAATAAGAATCCATATATCTCATAAAAATGCGAAATAACTTTAAAATTTAATACACTAAACAGATCAGTAAACAATTAAATTTACATTAAAAAATCATTTGTATTTTCGTTTGCACGTACTTCATATTAAATATGGTATTGTCACACATTAATATTATTTCATTCTTCTTTCGTTTCTTTTTAAAAATCAGTCTTCTTTCCAGATTTTACTAGATGTAAATTAAGGTAAGTAAGCGCTGTGACTTGGTAGAGTTTATTAAAATTACGCTCACGTTCGGAAACTTTGCACCACAATTACTTGAGAGTGAAGTGTTGGAAAATATATTATTTGAACCTTTAAAATTCAGCATCCTGAATTAGTTTCATCACAAATTAGATTTTTTAATAATTAAAATTAACAACGTGGTTTTCGTTATTAGGTACTTCTTGTATTCGCAATTGAACTAAATATGGTCTCTTCAAAAAACATTTAAAATATAATGATTTCTTATATTTACGCGAATACTACACATTGAATACGAGTAAAACTATATTTACGGATTTTATTGCGTTTAATTTACTTATTTTAATTCCCGACGTTTCGGGTGCTTTACAGCATCCATGGTTACGGGAGTACTGAGATCTTTGACGTCCGGATGTCATGGTTAGCCCGGCTACCTTCAGTTTATGAATATAAATTTTTGATAACAAAATGAGTACGGTAGTTTAATAATGGCCTATTCACTTTTACTTTAAGATTTTGCGATCTTAAAGTAGCACTGAATCATCAGTGATCATCAGTGATCATCCAGACACGTATCAGCCTATAAAAATGATCTCACAATATAATTCCAATCCTATGCAGTATACATAGAAATATCGCTGTTTCTTCTGCATATCAATGATATGTTGCAAACCGGTAGCATTCATTGCTATGCGGATGGTAGCACTGGTGATGCTCTATACACTGGCCGTGCCAATATTTCTCGGGAAATCGTCGCCGAGTACTGGAACAAACTTGTGTATGAAGTCGAGTCTTTGCTGAATAAAGTCTCGAATTGGGGGCGACTAAATCTAGTCCAGTTTAATCCTCAGAAGACACAAGTTTGCGCGTTTACCGCTAAAAGAACCCCTTTGTCGTATCTCCTCAATTTCAAGGCAATCCCCTTGTTGCCTCAGCCAGTATCGGAATCCTCGGCGTCGACATATCGAGTGACGTGCATTTTCGTAGTCACTTGCAAGAGAAAGCCAAATTGGCCTCTAAATAGCTTGGCGTGCTCAGCAGAGCGGGACAGTATTTCATGCCGGCACAACGCCTGCAACTTTAGAAGGCGCAGGTTCAGCCTCACATGAGATACTGTTCCCATCTCTGGGCTGGGGCTCCCCAGTGCCAGCTCTTTCCACTTGACCGCATCCAGCACAGAGCGGCTCGAATCATTGGCGCTGCGAAGAGATGTTGCATCTCTTTGCATTTTCTTTCGCATTTACCATGGGGTGTGCTCTGACGAATTGTTCGGATTAATCCCAGCCGCCAAATTTCACGAACGCACATCGCGGCAGAACTCCCGATACCATCCACACCATCTGGATGATTGGCGGTCCACCACTGTGCGATTTAGAAGAAGTTTTCTTCCTCGCACAACTTCCTTGTGGAATAGTTTACCACCAGCGATTTTTCCGGACCGATACGACTTAGAGACCTTCAAGAAAAGAGCCTGCTCCTTTTTAAAAGGCCGGCAACGCATCTGCAATTCCCCTGGTGCCCCTAGTGTTGCGGTTGTTCATGGGCAGTGGTAGTCACTTACCATCAGGTGAGCCGCATGCTCGTTTTCCCCCTCTCCTATATATAAAAAAAAAACAAATCACTTCATGTGAAGTATAAAAGGTTTAAAAAACCTTGCATAGCCTCAGAGCAACATTTTATAAGAAGACTTTTTCTCATTAAGTATGTGTTAAATATCTAATAATAGAAACAGAACTTAATATGTTTGCAAATTTCTAAATGTGCGATCCCCGTTGAACCTTACAATCAAGTATTATTCGCACGAACGCAGCTGAAAAGTTACACAGTTTGGTCCCGTAAAGCTCTACGATAGCAATTTGATATGTATTAGATAGCGTAAATGTAATGGATTTTATTTTCACTTTATTTATAAGTTCATAATTAGCAGCACACAAAGATGAAACTTTATTTAGAATTAAATTAAGCAACAGAATTATTTCAAAGTAAGCAGAATTTTGTCGTCAGCGAAAAGAATAATCTTCGCTATGTTTAACACTACATGCTTACGAGTATATATTATGTACGTGTAGAAAATAAAAACGGACTAAGGATCGATCCAAGGTATTATGCCTTCTTGTACAACTGAGCTCGAAGACGATACAGTATTTATACTAAAGTTCTATTCGTAACTAGAGAATAGCACTTAAATGCGATAATATTACAAGTTTGCTATTTCAATTTGTATTTATACTCGTATATCTATCTCTTATAACGATTGCTGTCTCGCTAAAGCTGGAAAATAGTTCGACTGATTTTGGTGAATTTTTTTGTGTATTTGAGTGAGTCCCTGGATAGCTTAGATTAACAATTGGACCCGCTAGGTGGCGCTGTTGGCGATATCCAGAAATCACCCGTGCGACGCCGGCGTGCATCACTAGTATAATATAACTATAATTCATAAAAATAGATGAAACTTGTCAGTTACGATTTGCCATACCCTACCAACGTCACGACATGCGTTTCGCCGCATAACGAAGCGTAATAAAGTCTGCAAGACGCAATCGTAATCTTTTATTGTGTGATGTAATTTAATTATTATGAATATGTCTAAGTTTTTTGTACGTCCATGTCACACCTATGCCGGTAGTTGTTGGGAGCACTAAGCTCGAAGTTGTTGACGGGTATGTTTACTTGGGACAAATAGTCCGACTAGGTATGTCCAACTTCGACTGAAAGGTCAATCGACGGATTCAACTCGACTTGGCAGAGTTCGAGAAATAACGACACATCTTCTCGTCAGGTATACCTCAAAACTTGAAAACGAGATTGTACAACCAGGGTGTGTTGCCAGTGATTACTTATGAAAATAAGTAAAGTAAGTCTCATACGGCCACCAAGTAGTATAAGGAAGCTCAAGATCACTCAGCGCGCTATGGAGCTTGGGGTTTCTCTGCGTGATAAACTTAGAAATTAGGATATCCGCAGTAGAACTAGAGTGACCGACATAGCCCAACGGATTAGTAAGCTGAAGTGGCAATGAGCCGCCCGTTCTTGAGTGGCAGCCTCGTACCGATAGGCGAAGTGTAGGGTGACCCGCCCTAGTTGAAGTGACGACCTGGTAAGACATGCAGGAAGTCTAAAGATGCACGTGGCTTAGAACCGTGCTTTGTGGCATTCCTTGGGGGAGGCCTATGTTCAGCAATGGACTTGTGAAGGGCTGTAATGATGATGATGTTTGGTACTGTAACTCGGCTATATGAAATTTGGTGGTGGAATCAATCGGTGATAGTTATCGTTCGGTCTAGACATATTGTGGAGTTGCAAAATGGCGTACTATCAAACCTTATAATATTGCCAAATTTACGCAATGCAAATATTACACTATAACATTGGAATTACAAAAGTTTAAGTTTAGAAAAATAATACTTACTACAAATTTTTGGTAAAATTACTTAGTTGGCCAGCAGCACTTTTAAAAATTAGTGTATTCTAGGTATCATAGGTTCCCAATCTTATTTCCCCCTTATTTTTTTCCTTACCATATGTCGCGAATCTGAAACAACTGTTGACAAGATTATATTTCAATATATATAGTCGTAAGGTAGGAAATGACCCCTATCCTATTTCTGAGTTTAAAGAAGAATGTTTCAACGAGAACAATTAAAACGCATATATAGTTATATTGACATGTATTTTTATCAACATTCAAAAGACATCAACTTATCTAATCAGAAGGTTGCATTTGATATATTTTAAGGAGTTTGTTAATATCAGGCTCAATTTTACTTAAAAACAACCGTATGTTGTTGCGTTTCGTAACATGGAGCCGATTTCTCTTTTTAATTTACAACCTTGTTACATGACTAAATCGTAAACCTTCCTTGCGAAATCAGCTTCTATAGACCTAATTCTTCTTAAAGTTTTCAAAGAATGGCATTCGTAAATTAAAATTTTAGTTCATCATTTGTCGTCAGTTCTATTAGTTTTTTTCCTAACTAGGATGATCCTGCGGTGTTGACATTTGAAATAGGATACAAAACCCAGTTTGGTGTGTCCATTTTTATAATATGCTGAAATTATTCCTTAAAATCACTGTGGAGGTTTTCAAAGCGATGACAGTAATCAAGCAAGTCGTCGTCCTTGAAAGATACTGCAGATAAATTTGGGAATTGATTGAATTCCCGTCTGCCGATGATTCATTAATATAATCTCAGTTAGGACACAAAAGCAGCACCGCATTTTTGTCTTAATAAAGTTTAAGTTGTCGCCTTGACGTTGGAGATTGATATCATTAAACAATTTAGACGATGAGGTTGTCGAGTAATTTTGCAAAAATTCTGTGTCATTGTTTCTAGAAACAGCGTCAAGCAAGTACCCTTTGACAGCCTGCGCACCTCTGTGTGCAGTAGCAATCGGTTGAAATATTCATCATTGGCAATACAAAGCTGACTGAATAATCTGTAATTCAACGAGTTACTTCTGATTTTATTAACTGTTAAGATAAACATATTGCAATGATGGATGAAAGCGTTTCCTTAGCTTTGTCGCAAAATTTATTTTTTTATGCTGGCGATGAATTATGCAAAACACAGCAAGCACGTCTGGAACTTTATTTTTTAAGCTCGCTATGAAGCCTTTTTAACGCTCTATCATAGCAGGTGCATCATCCGTAGCAACTGACAAAATATTAATAAAAGGAATCTCCTTTTCGTCAAAAAACTTTTCAAGTGTATTAAATATGGTTTCTCCTTTTGTATATGTTTCCACATTGGTGCGAATTATAGTTCTTGACATTTTTTTTCATCTTTGATAAACCTCATGTATGACAATAACAATGCTTCATTGGTTGGTAAAGTGACTCATCCAGCTGAATTAGAAATTGACAAATCTTCAGATGATTGCACAATTATTCTTCAATGTTGCAGCCATCTTGCCTCAATTCGTCTTTGCACAGAACTATTGCTCACAATTATTCGAATAATATCTTTACAGCTGATAAAGTTAAATCTTCCCTAATAGTATGTAGTTTACCTGTTTTAGCTATTAACAATCATATTTTTACGTGGTAGAGCCATGCTGCAGCTATATTAGTAGTATAGTTGTAGCACGAATGGATCGGCTCGACCGGGGAAGGACCACGCTCTCACAGAAAACCAGCGTAAAATAGCAGCTTAACGCTGCTGTGTTTCGTATGGTGAGTGTAGAGAACCGGACACCCCTTTTACTGGCAAAGAGGCATTCCATCTTAATCCTCACGGGTGACAACGCGTCTGCATCTTGAGTCTTTATTGAGGATAGATGTAGATGTCTATGTGTCACAGTAACCACTTACCATCAGGTGGACTGTGTGCTCGTTTGTCACCCTATCCTATAAAAAAATATTTTACTAAGCTCAAAGTTCGTCATTATCTTGCTTAGAAGCTGATAATTTTTTTAATATAGCTGTCTGAATTACGAACTTTTTTTTTTTCATGTCTTGAAAATAGAGCACATCTTTGTCTTTCTTATCCGGGTTTAAAATGATCTTGAAGCCTAAAGGGCTTCATTGCTTCATTTGAAAATGTTTTTGAAAAATAAGGCACATTAGCGATGATAGATTAGTGAGATTTTCGATAAATTTGTATTTAATATAATCCACGCTATACTGCCGCCTTTTCTTTTTTGCTTCCGACATGGTTTTTACTTAACAGATACGTGAGTAAAAGATCAACTTAGAAAAACTGATGAAAATAAAATGAACAATCGCTGCCTTTATATAGGTTGGAGAAAAATAACACGCATCGACAGAAATAAGATAAATATTCAGCGACTCGTATATATAACACCTGGCGTAGAATTTAAGCGCGGGCGCCGCGTTCGGACAAGGGCGACGCGGGAGTAGAATGCGGTTCAAGGGCTGCAGGTTAAGTCCCATCGACGCATGTATGCTCACTCGCTGACTCCCAAATGCCGGAAGACACTGACCAAGTTAGAACAAGCACAGATAATACTGTCCATTCTTGCAGGATTGCTAAAATCGCGTTATGTGACAAAAACTTGTTATAACTTAATTACTTCAAAAATATTTTCTTGCTATTTTTATTAACAGGTTTTTATTAACTTTATCTCTATTTAAATATTTCACGTGAAATTGGAAGTTTTGAAATTTTTTATACAAATAAACAATTTAACTTTTGTATATCATAAAATTTAATGAAGATCTGTTTTTTTTTCTTTATTTATTTAGGGATTTTTGTTTTTTAACATGTCAATCCCATTATAACTAACTTAAAATCATTTGCTATTAATATACACATACTTAATGCAATATCCGACGTTGGGGCATGTAGAATGCCTTGCGCAATACTCATTTTGTTACTCATTTATCTTATATGTCCTTATAAATAATGTAGATGAATGTAATGCAATCTTTTACTTCAATTTTCATCCACTTTCCGAACTGCCGAAATATATGAATTTACACATACGTGAGAAAAAAGGTTACAATACATACAATAAAAGAATCCCTTTTTAGACTACATTTTTATTATTTTCCCACGCTCCCTCTGTGCCATCTCAACTTCCCCTAATATTCTATGGGTTTTCTACTGCCACCCTGTAGGTCTCAAAGACCCGCAAGCGGGCGTTATCACCCACATTGAGATTATTAGATGACGCAAGTGATGGCATTCTCAGACATCTTATTTTTTCCTGTTTTATCTGTTTCAGGAAGCCGTGGTAGCTCAGATGGTTAGCGCCTGTTCTAAATTTCACAGTACGCGAGTAACCCGGGTTCAATCCCCGACGGCACCAATGAAATTGTCAATTGCAAATTTAAGTGCTGATTTACTACGTGATGGGCAGTGAAGGAAAACATCGTGAGGAAACCTGCATGTCTGAAAAATAATAAAAAATCTTACGAAGACATGTGAAGTTTGGCAACACGCATTAGGGCAGCGCGGCAGACATTTCCTTGCTCTAAAACCCTCTCAGAAATGAGGTGAGGCCTGTGCCCGGCAGTAGGATATATATAGGCTGTAACTTACTTTAATTTATCTGTCTGAAAAAATCCAAATTTAATAATCTAACAATGATTAGGTACAAATAATTATAAGAAAAAATATTTATGTAGTAAACGTAGTGAGGTAACCGTATCAGTCGCATGTGTTCAGTATTCAGACTAGCTGAATCCACAGTCTAAATTATAACTGTAGAAGTCCATAAACAAAGAACAAAAACAAGCGTAATATGAATGTTATTAATAGAAGGTCCGCCATTATCAGTTTTACATTTGTATTAACTATAATATTTTGTTCTAAGTAAAATTAATATTGTATGTGTTGGTGATAAATAACTTAGAGAACTGCATATATCAACATATTATCATCAGGTGTGTGTGTGGATGTGCTCGTTTGTCACCCTTATTCTAAACAAATATCATCGGGGTGGCGCGTTGGACGCTTCCTTGTCTTGAAACCCTCTGTGGAGTAAGAGGAGACAAATCCCAGGGGTGGGACGTAATAAATATTTCGTTTTTACTTGTTTATTGCGCCTGCCTCAAACGATGATAAAATCAAACTGGTGTACATATATCGCAAAAAAATAATAATATAGTAGTGGACAAAGTTGTATTAGTTCTTACCTACTTTTTGAAGTCCAGTGTTTTAATTCTGTATACATGCATCTTACTCTATCCACTTAGAGCCCATCTGTTATAAGCCAGTGTTTAATCGCTTAATTTCTACGTGTGGTTTACTTATAAAAAGAATGTCAAATTTTGATTGTTTTTACGTAATATGTACCAATAAATTTTTAGAAATTGAAAGCAAATATAACGTCATCATCATAACTTCACGTTAATTTAGTCAGTTGTTCTGTGATTGTCAACATGCAATTTGCTTGTATAATTTTTATTACTGTTATTATTTACGTGACGTTCACAAAATAAACGACAAATAATGAAAGCGTTAAGATGAAGCGTTATAATTACAAAAGAAGAAGGTTTCGTTATTAATCAGCCAATATGATATCAAGAAAATAATATCACCATATGGTCTTGACATCACAAGATTAACACGTCTTATCTGTGGCAATTCCAATCTCATAATTCACTTGGGTATACGCGCATGTAGTGTTATATTAGAAAGAGTTTTATACCTTTTAGGTCATTTTAGTAAAAGAAAGAATAAATATTTTTTCTTTAAGCATGCAGATTTCTTTACGATGTCTTCCGTGTTGAAAATTGCTTATTTTTAATTTAATCGAATGCTAGAAGTTATAAACAATATTATCTTTTTTGTACTCTTATGTGTATTTTGTGACTGCTACGAAATGATATGACGATTTTTAAAGAATAATATTGACACTAATAATATTAATAATACTTACATGAACCACTCTAAGTAAGATTAAAATGTTTTTGGTTAGTTAGTAAAATAGTAGTTAGTAGTTAAATACAATAACGGAAAACAAATCTTTATATTTCTGAGTAAATAAAAATAAAATTCAATAGGGTGGTCCAGTTCCATGTCTATAATTCTTATCGATGTTCTTTTCTACCCATATATATTCACAACCAACCTACCTAGGACTAGAACCTAGACTAAAATGATGGCTAAAAAAGCACTAAAATTGTGAATTGGCGTCCAAAACATCATGTTGGTAATTACGATATTAGGATTAATAACAAACATTTAAGTACCTATATTATCAAATAGTTTTAATTTGCTTAATATTAGCTGCCAATTTACTTAGTTGTGGAATTTTATCTCCCTTTCCTTTTGGTAATGATTTTTAAATATTACGCACACTCTCACTATTACTAAAAATAATTCTTATTATGTGACTTTATTCTAAACACTACTCCTACTCCCTAGACGTTGTCCCGAATTCATAGAAGACAGCTTTCGTGCACCCGATCCCTATGAAGATAACTGCTCTGATCCGTCCAACTAGAGGCCTATCGCCACCACCTCCTTGTTCTCGAAAATAATGGAGTCTATTATTAACTGCCAGCTCATGCAGTAAATTGACGAGCACCAGCTGATTAGTGACCGCCAGTACGGTTTCCGTCGGGGTCGCTCAGCTTGTGATCTTCTTGTTTACTTAACATATAGATCGGCGCAGGCAATCGAGTCCAAGGGAGAGGCATTGGCCGTTAGTTTGGACATAGCGAAGGCCTTCAATCGGATCTGGCACGAAGCGCTTCATTCGAAGGTTTCTTCCTATAGGCTTCCCGAGAAATTATGCAATTGGATCACCAGGTTTCTGGCTGATCGGAGCATCAAGGTCGAAGTAGATAGTGTATGCTCCGATTACAAACCTATTAACGCTGGTGTTCCACAAGGCTGCGTGCTATCACCAACGTTGTTTCTTCTGCATATCAATGATATGTTGCAAACCGGTAACATTCATTGCTATGCAGACGATAGCACTGGTGATTTTTATACACCGGCCGTGCCAATATTTCTCCGGAAAACGTCACCGAGTACTGGAACAAACCTGTGTCTGAAGTCGAGACTTTGTTGAACAAAGTCTCAGACTGGAGGCGACTAAATCTAGTCCATTTCAATCCCCAGAATACATAATTTTGCACGTTTACCGCTAAAATCAAACCCTTTGTCGTATCTAATCCGTTTCAAGACATTCCCCTTGTTGCCGCAGCCAGTATCGGAATCCTCATCGTCGACATATCGAGTAACGTGCAGTTTCGTGGTCACTTGGAAGAGAAGGCCAAATTGGCCTGTAAAAAGCTTGGCGTGCTCAACAGAGCGGGACAGTATTTCATGCCGGCACACCGCCTGCAACTTTACAAACGTTCGGCCTTACATGGAATACTATTCCCATGTCTGGGCAGGGGCTCCCCAGTGACAGCTCCTTCCACTTGACCGCATCCAGCGCAGAGCAGCTCGAATCGTCGACGAGCGAGTACTTTCCGATCGGTTCGATTCACTGGCGCTGCAAAGAGATGTTGCTCCGAGGAATTGTTCGGATTTATTCCAGCCGCTCAATTTCACCATCGCACATCGCGACAAAATTGGCGATATTATCCATACCATCTGGATGATTGGTGTTCACCACTGTGCGATTTGGAAGAAGTTTTCTTCCTCGCACAACATCCTTGTGGAATCGATTACCACCAGCGATTTTCCCGGACCGATACGACTTAGGGACCTTCAAGAAAAGAGACTACCCTTTTTGAAAAGACCAGCAACGCATCTGCAATTCCTCTGATGTTGCAGTTGTTCATGAGCGATGATAGTCACTTACCATCAGGTGAGTAGCATGCTCGATTGCCCCACTCCTATAAAAAAAAATCTTCACAGACGTCTGTTTTATTGGACATGAGAAACGCACCACTTTGAAAAAGTGCACTATACCCACAATATTTTCTGGTAGTACCAGTACCAGTAAGTATAAAAGTATTAGATTATTATTTCGAATGTAAAAAACATTTCTTCTCTTCTTATTTACCCCCAGACTCAAGGGCCATTGCCAAATGTAGAAAGGTCGCCTGATGATGACTTTGTGTTAACAAGACGTAAATTTGTTAAGTTTGTATAATTATTATGACCAATTTATTGTATAAAGGGAATAAATTTATATTGGAACTTCAACATTATTAATGTCCTTGGTGAGTTTAGGTGAGAAAAAATTCCTCCCTGAACGGGTTCCCGTCTTGTCGTGTCGGGGGAAGGGGGTGGGGGTTAGTAGCCGTGGCTTGGTAACCAATGGTAAACGTAGGGTGACTCACGTGGCTGGCCCGAAGTGAACGGCTGGCCCAAGACGGCCACACTGAGTGGGCTTGTCGAGCTCTTGGATTTGTGTTAGTGAGCTGCGGCTAGAGGAGAGCCCTCTCTGTACTCTCTCTCCACTCCTCTCTCCACTTCGGCTGCAGTGATACTGCAGCCGAAGTGGAGTCGCAAGGGAAGAGAATTTCTGGTATAGTAAAGCGCTACTCGACTATCATCTGCGACTTTGGCGGGTGCTTCCGAGTGCTCGTTTTTTCTTGTCTCCATGGCCTCCACATATCGGGTTCGGGAAGTCGGGGAGGGAAGTCTTCAACTGAGGAGGGGTCCTAGCTGGTGGGGCCGCGGGTGTGCTTGAAAGCGTTTCCGTGGCCCTGTCAATGTGTGGTGAAGGTGGAACAGCATGGGGTTTTAGTAGGTGCAAGTCTGACATAATCCGTTCTGTAGTTCCGAATAAAAACGTAGATAGATCAACGCAGCGTCGATTCTTGTTTTGTATAAAGCTTGCGTCTAAAGCCTAGGTATTAATAGATACATTTATTTATTGTATGGCATTATATTAATATGATACATAAATATAATGGACGTTACGGGTAGGCCTGGGTATAGAATTCTTATCTATATATTTTTTCACACTGTCTTATCTATATTATTAGTTTCGTGGACGTTCACTTCTGCTGTCAACGCCAAAATGGCGAAAATCAAATCGCCTCATTATGTCACGAGGTCAGTGCTCTCTGCTAAACCCAACTAATTCATCAATGATGCCTAATTTGACGTGTTTCTCCATTGATTTTTATTCTAATGATGATCATATGACAAAGAAATTATCTCCTTCGTTTGTAACCAATTAACTTTACTTCTATCATTGATTTTTTCCTATAAAAGTCAATCTTCTGCATTTTATAGATTTGAAAAGTTTTTTTACTGTATTTAATGATATCAATATATTATTTAGCTGTATACGTGACCATGGGTGCTGCAAAGCACCCGAAACGCCGAAAGTTAAAAATAAGTAAAATTAAATGCGATAATATCCATGAAAATAGTTTTATTCAATACCTATTAATTGATGTTGGCCATATGAGGAAGCTCAAGGTCGCGCAGCGAGCTATAGAGAGTACTATTCTCAAAGTTTCTCTGCGTGAGGGACTTAAAATGAGGATATCCGCAGTAAAACGAGAGTAACTGACATAGTTCAACGGATTAGTAAGCTGAAGTGGCAATGGGACGGCCATATAGCACGAAGAACCGATAACCGATGGGGAAGAAAGGTTTTCGAGTGGCAGCCTCGTACGGTAGACGAAGTGGAGGGCCCCTCCACTAAACCACGCAATCCATGTGCGTACTTTGTGGCATTCCCTTGGGGGAAGCCTATATGTTCAGCACTGAGCTTACAAAGGGCTGTAATGCTGACTATGATGAGTAACTATTATAGTGTTACTAAAGCATTCGTAATGAATATATATATCGGACTAAAGAAAAACTCCATTTTTGTTACAATATTTCAAACTTCATGAAACCTAATAAACTCTTGAATGAATTTTGGACTAAAATGAATTTTGGACTAAACGAAAAGGTACCACACATTTTTTATCGTTTACGTATCACTTTTGTCATTCAGCTAAAACGTTCTAAATATTCTGGAATATTATTTCCACGAAAAAAAATACATTCCAAAATGAGTGAGTCATTGTAACAAAATAATAATTTTAAACAGTATTAAACAAAACCGTTTCAGACGGATAAATACATTTTATTTTTCTATGCAAGCATTTGATTGGTAAAGACGTGTGTTCCAAACATACAGTGATAAATATTTTTTTATATAGGATAGGGTGACAAACGAGCACACAGTCCACCTGATAGTAAGTGGTTGCTGAGATCCATAGACGGCTCCGTGGCGCAGTGGCTTAGCAATCAGTTGTTGCGCTGGGGGCCGCGGGTTCGAATCCCGTATGGAACAAGTATTTGTATGGACTACAAATAATTGTTCCGGTTCTGGATATTTGTCCTTGTGCAATTTATGTTTGTAAACTGCCTCCACGACACAGGAGAAAATCCTAGTGTGGAGGTACGTTTTTTTTTAAAAAAATAGACATCTACAATTATCCTCAATAAAGAATCAAAATGCAGATGCGTCGCCACCCGTGAGGACTGAGATGGAATGCCTCTTTTCCAGTAAAATGTGTCCGGTTCTCTACACTCACCATACGAAACACGGCATTGTCAAGCTGCCATTTTACGCTGGTATTCTCTGAGAGCGCGGTCCTTCCCTGGTCGAGCCGACCTATTCGTGCTATAACTATACCAGTAATCGGCTGTCCCTTTCAAAACCTAGTAAAGTCTTAAAACTAAATTTTAGAGGAAAGCACTTAAACGTAAAATAGGTTAGCCTTTGAAAAGCATTTATGTTAAGTAACAAATATGCTGTTATTTGTATAAAATACTAAATTATGAACATGTGTACTATATATGTGTATATTACAAAATTTAAACCTTTTACTAACTTTGATAATTGACACGAAATGTTTAGGTTCGTGTAACAACCAGTTTCATAACATAGTAAGAGCACTTGCTAAGTTTTGTTATGGTTTTATGGAACAGCGTACTTAGTAAAACTCATTGACTGAATTCTAGTAAATCTAAAGCCTTGTAAATAAAATCATTATTAATTGAATAGAAAAGTTTATTAATTTATAAAAAAGAGCTATTCAGCTGCAGATATTTGTCCATCATTTGTCAAATCAGCAGATGAGTCATTGACGGGTAAATTATTCTAAAATAATTTTCTTGATTCAGGCATTAAACAAACCCATTTATTTGTAATTTCTTCTTTTTTATTTTGTTTAGGCTTCTTGGGGTAGCATTACTTTTATGGCGCTCAGTGCAATTAAATTTTTTCACCAGAAGGATTTTTCCTGGGGTGGTTCATCAAATCTGAAAAATAAAGCTAAATTTCAGGCCAAAAAGGTCTAACAAATCTGACTTAAAATAAATATTACTTGCTTAAACTGGCACGATCGCCAATAAATCAGTGTTGTGAATTTATTGGCAAAAATGGATTTATCGTTCAAGTAAGTATGTTATAATTTATTTATTTTGAATAATTTATCATTGAAATGCATTTTAATTTATTCGTATATATTTGTTTGACTAGATTGTAATGTAATTTTATTCAGTTTTGTTTGCGTATTTCGTTTATCATTCGTCAAAAGTTACGGGTGCCGCATGGCACCTCTAAGCCGATAAGATGTCTTTTCAAATTACATGTGCGTAAGTTTATTTTTTTTCCGTGTACAATAGTATTTATTTATCTTGATATGGGTTGTTCACTACACGAGGCCCTAGCCATACTAGAAGATGAGGAACTTGAACCACCATTGCTGTATATTGAACCTCCAGATCCAGCAATCGCCTGTGAAAAAATTCGGGCGACGCAAACGGAGGCGGTCTCTTAACTTAACTTACCGTATTTCCGTCTCTGAATCACTGTTTATATTGTTATTTCTGGCGACAGCCACAATCTTTTTTGAACAAATACAACGACACATCAAGTAACTGTGTTCACGCGCCAACGCTGATAATTGAATTGAGGCGAAAGCTTGCGCCTGCTTGTTGTGACATGCTGCGGAAAACGCGCACTATACCTCTTTTCTTTCACGTTCGGCCTTGATTTCAAAAACCTCGTAAGTCAAAGTGACTTAATAAATTTTGAAATCGTTAAAGTGACTTACTAGGTTGTTTATGTGGTCACGAGGCAGTGAATGAAAGCACTTACTAGGTATCGACGTTGATGTTTTTGTATTGGGTAGGGACTTACTAGGTTAGGAAGACTGCAATAAAACAATTTTTGTAAAAATTGTCCTTTACTAAGTTTTGAAATAGGACAGCCGTAATATAGCTGCAGCATACTTCTACCACTGTATAAATTATTAAATAGTACGTCCACTTGATGAGTAAAAAACAGATAATGCTGTGTGGTAAACCACAATTTCTTTGGCCAGTCTTTGAATAAGTTAGTTAAAAACGACCATGGACTCTCATCCTATTGCACCATGACAATGATTTGGTGATACCGCGAACAAGACAAAGTCATTTTTGGCTTTTGAGAATGTGGAGTTCGCACCCTACCCGCACAGAGTCCATATGACTCACCATGCGATTTCTTAATTATCCCGAAAAATCAGAGACATACATAATATTGACAATAATACTAAAGTAGGTAGTGATGGAAAATTCCCCGTATTTTATAGAAAAGGACTACTGAGAACTTTTTTCCCCAGTGGTCTTATCAGTTAGGTCTACTTGGTAACACATTCCAGTTATCTTACTTGTAAGACTATTTGGTAAGACTATTGGGAAGAAAATTTCCTAGGAGTCTTACCAGTAAGAAAAAAATTCCCTGTAGACTTAGTAATAAGACTATATGTTAAGACTACTGGGAATACTTAATTTTTTTTTATAGGAGAGGGGCAAACGATCATGCGGCTCCCTGATGGTAAGTGACTACCGCCGCCCATGAACAACCGCAACATCAGAGGAATTGCATAAGCGTTGCCGGCCTTTTAAAAAGGAGTAGGCTCTTTTCTTGAAGGTCCCTAAGTCGTATCGGTCCGGAAAAATTGCTGGTGGTAAACTATTCAACAAGTTCCACTATCCCATAGTTACCACGCTCGATAGGCGGGTTAGTAACCGCAGTTTTTTTATTATTTTTGAGTTATTATAAAGATCATGCTGCTACCCATCTCATTTTATTTCACTTTCCTCTTTCGCTTAGTACGACACCCACTTAATGATATAGGGTAAAGAATTTTCTTCGGTGCCACTAAACACCAAATACACTATTATGATATTCACTAATGAAGTATATATTCTTTTAGCTGTCCAACGTAGGTTTGCTATTTTCAATACGTATATAAACCCACACTACACCTGCGTCCATCGAAATCATCCATCGTCCATTGCGAAAGTAATGGCGCGCATTCGCGACATTAGTTTCGCATCTCATTTACACGATGAAATTAGTTTCAATTACTTTCATGAAAAAATGTAGCTTACGCAGCAAATATTTTATTATCTTGCAATTAATGCATGAATTATGAAATTAGTTTAGAATGTATGCGTTACGCAACTAGTTTCACTACCTGTGATACTAGTTTCATCATCATCATCATTACAGACCTTCACAAGTCAACTGCTGAACATCGGCCTCCTCCAAGGAATGCCACAAAGCACATCCATCGACTTTCTGTATGTCTTACCAGGTGGTCACTCCATCTAGTTGGTCCCGCTCTATACTTCGCCTACCGGTACGAGGCTACCACTCCAGAACCTTTCTTCCCCATCGGTTGTCGGTTGTTCGACCGACTCCGGTGTAATGCCACCATGGAGGACGGAATTAAAGAGCTTCTGAAGGACTTCAAGTACCGGTCTTCCACCCGCTTTCAGAAGCTCCGCTGTAATTCCATCCTCGCCTGGGGCCTTACCGTTTTTAAGGTGCTGGAGAGCCATTCTAATCTCGCTCAGACTGACGTCCGGGATATCTTCGGAATAGTGTCGGATGAGACTCGCTCTTGGATCGTTACTCACACTTGCGTGTGGCTCCAACGATGACGTGTACAGCTGCCCATAGAACCTCTCAATCTCACTCAAAATCTCAGGTGTCCCGGAAACAATGCTGCCACATTCTGTCTTCAGCTTTGACAGGTGGCTCTTTCTGGCAGACAGATCTCTGGCAAAGACTTTGGAGCCTTGGTTCCGCCCGATCGCTTCTTCAATATGAGCTGTATTGAAGTTGCGTAAGTCCCGCCGCATGCATTTGGAGATCTGTCTGTTCAGATGCCTGTATGCTGTCAAGTCTGTTGAAGAATGTAGCTTCATCTCCCGCTTAACAGCCATGAAACTAAGAGTGTGATCGGAGAGTTTTTGTGTTCTTCTGCGGCGGGTCTTGCAGAACTTAGCTCAGACCGCATGGACAGTTTCCACGAGCTTGTCATTCATATCGTCCACTTCATTGCAGTCTTCTAGGCACTGAAAACGGTTTTGTAACTCGAGCTGAAAGGTTTCGGGACTTTGGAACAGAGCACGAGGGGGACGGAGCGTTGACTTCATTAGACGAGACCTCTCCAACTTAAGGTTTAGGTTCAGTGTGCCTCTAACCATTCGGTGATCGCTACCAGTTTTCACCGTCGCGATCACGGAGACATCACTGAAAAGTTGTCGTCTGGTCGTCATAATGAAGTCAATCTCATTTTTGTCGAACCGTCGGGGCTCGACCAGGTCCACTACCTGTGGGGCCGCTTCTGGAAGAAAGAGTTCATCATAAAGAGTCCCTCTTTCTCCATGAAGTCGGCCAGCTGCTGGCCCCTTGGGTTCCGTTGCCCTATTGCAAATTTCCCTACTTTCAGCTCACCGTTCTCTCTTGTGCCTAGTTTTGCATTGAAGTCTCCCATTAACACCGTATATTGGGTTTTGGAGGAATGCATGGCTCTAGAGATATCCTCATACATTTCCTCCACCTCCCCATCGGGGTGTGCCGAGGTTGGTGCGTAAACCTGTATGACCTTCAGCGAATACCGTTTGGTGATTCTGAGTATAAGCTACGCAACCCTCGTCGACACACTCCCGATCTTTACAACGTTGTTAACGAGAGACTTGTGGACGATAAATCCGACACCTCTTTGGGACAGATGGTCGCCCTCCCGGTGATAGAGCAAGTTGCCGGATTCAAGGATTACCGTGTCCTTCTCCTCTCTTCGGACTTCGGATAATCCTATAATATGCCTATCTCTTCTTCCAGCTCCACGATCTTCTCGTCAGTCCTCAGGGTGCGTGCGTTGTACGTTGCCAGGTCGAGTCGTCTAAGGTGGCAACCGAACCTCCACCGGAGATTCTTAGCACCCCCTGCCCCGCCGTTACCATGGTCGCCACCGTAACCAGGAATAGCGGGGCCGCCGGGGACTGGGGGCCGTCTCTTTGTTACATTCATAGGGGGGTATTTGCCATAGTTGCCACGCTTGGCGAGCGGGTTGGCAACCGCAGTTTTTTTATTGTTATTTTGGCTATTATCAGGAAGATGCTGCTGCCCATCTCCTGCCTGTTTCCCTTTGTCGCCTTTTACGACACCCACGGGAGGATATGGGGTAGTGGTATTCTTGACCGCCACTACACGGCAATATTCATGCCAGTATATTCATGATAATTAAATATATTTTTTAATATCATAAATATACTTTGCAAATACTAGGAAAAAGAATTTGCTAGAAACACTAGTTACTCGTCTAAAGCGACTCATTAAAGTTGTTAAATATTATTAGTTTAGATCCGCGTAATAAAATAATATGCTGTATCTTACTTAGTTTGAAAAGCTCTTCATAAAATAAAATTATGTCTTACCTAGTTTAAAGAGCTCTTAAAACTAGTTGTTTTTTTATAAGATAGGGTGAAAAGCGAGCACACAGTCTACCTGATGGTAAGTGGTTACTATGGCCCATATACATCTACATTTATCCTCGTTTGCGAATCAAAATGCAGATGCGTTGTCACCCTTGAGGACTAAGATGGAATGCCTCCATTCCAATAAAAAGGATCTCCGGTTCTCTACACTTAATATACGAAACACAGCAGTGTTATGCTGCTATTTTACGCTGGTATTTTGTGAGAGCGTGGTCCTGCCCCAGTCCAGCCGACCCATTCGTGCTACAACTATACTACTAATATAGCTGCAGCATGGCTCTACCAAGGTAAGACATGTCGTAATATTTTATTATGCGGATCTGAACTAATTAATTTTATTATCTTTGATTTTATCTTTGACTTTCTACAAATTAACACCTGATTCTATTAATTAACGAACGAGTTAGTAATTCCTGTATGGGGCAGTGTACGCTTTTACAACAAACTTCCGAAAAATATGCAGAGCCTATGTATGTGTCTTGAAGGGCTTAGAAATGATACTAAGTAAAAGCTGTATAAAAAAGAATTAATATAATATAAACTGTAACACGACTTATAATAGACTCTGGGAATGAGATGATCCTACCATGCGATTTCTAAAATATAATTATATTGGACTACATTGTAAATTATTATTTATAACAGTACACCTACTAGGTTTCTTGCTGATTTTTTCCAGGACAAGTTTTTTTTCTTCATTCATTCATTTATTACAGCCCTTCACAAGTCCACTCCTGTGCATACGCCTCCCCCAAGTAATGCCAAAAAGCACGGTCCCGAGCCACATGCATCCATTGACTTCGGCCAGTAGTGAAGGACTTCGTCTCAGATCCATAGGTCATCACTGGCAAAACGCACTGGTTGCACAATCTAGTTTTTGAGGTTTCGAGGTATGTCTGACGAGAAGATGTGTCGTAATCTCCCAAACGTTGCCCAGCCGAGTTGAATCCGTCGAATGACCTCTCGGTCGAAGTTGGGCTTACCTATTCGGACTATTGGTTCCAGGTAAACATGTACGCCAACAACTTCGAGCTTCGAGTGCTTACAACAACTACCGGCATAGGTGTGACATGGACGTTACACATGATGTTTGTTTTGTCCATGTTCATCTTAAGCCCCATCTGTTGGAAGACACTATTGAGTTCATTGAGCATAGTGCTTAGATCCTTCAGCGTTTCTGCCATAAGGACTATATCGTCGGCTAATCGATGGTGAGTGATGTACTCGCCATTGACGTTAATACGGTATACTTTCCAGTCCAGTATCTTGAAAACATATTCCACTGCAGCGGTGAAGAGTTTCGGGGATATTAAGTCACCCTGTCTTACACATCTCTTTTGATATTAAGTCACCCTGTCTTACACATCTCTTTTTTCTTACCTGTGATAAAACCATAATATATAACATTCAGTAAGTATTACTCTAGTAACCACAGTTAAATCATTAAACCTAAAACCCTAATACAGTAGAAAGAACTGACTTTTTCGATTAATTGAGTCCACATGAGCTGCATCATCGTTGCATTATACTCGCTGCAAAAAATTGACGTTCTGGGTGCTTAGTTGTAATACTTGAACACTGAAACTTTATTTCCTGTCTACTCGTAGTAGAGATGACATTTAGAGTTGAGTGATGTGATTTTTTATTTTACAATTAATTAACAATTTCGGAGCTTTCGGGTTAGCACACAATAGGGACGTAGCGTTGTCTTTATTAGGCGAAACTTCTACAACTTATCGTAAGACTCCAATGATAGTAACAAATTTGGTCAAGAGCAATGATACGCAAGCGGATAAAAGCCAAAAACCTATAACCAATCTATATATTATGATATTATAGCATTAAGAAAAATATGATTAGAATGCGATGTTGCTAATGCGGAGAAGAAAAAAGATTTGACACATATTTCAGTTTCTTATCAAAACTTGATTTATAGTGAAGTTCACCGTTGGACTTTATGTATATGTGGATTATTAAGAGGTCGAGGTACTAAACGGAGGTCGCTTTCACGTTGATAGGATTAGTCAGGATCGATCGCAGTGTCAGACACCTTGTAACTCAGAATTTATTACTACAGACTGATCTGCGTCCTAAAATTTAAAGGTATTGTAACAATTATAAGATATATACAATTCATCATCATCATAATTACAGCTCTTCGCAAGTCCACTGCTGAACATAGGCCTCCCCCAAGGAATGCCACAAAGCACGGCCCGGAGCCACATGCATCCATTGACTTCATGCATGTCTTACCAGGTGGTCACTCCATCTAGTGGGGGGACGCCCTACACTTCGTCCGCCGGTCGCCGCCACTCGAAAACCTTTTATATTTGAATTTTAAATGAATTATTTTACTTAAATTAGATTTGATTTTGAAAAGGTGATATTTTAGATTCCGAGGAAAAATTTACTTTGTATTTAGATCTTCTACTCCATTCAGAAAAATAAAAATTAAACAGAAAGGCAATTAAATAGGTCTACATTTTTATATATATAACACAAAGTATGAATTTCTTGAAAACAACAAGTAATAATTACAAAAGTTAATAAAGACACTGGATTCAGTTTGCGTATAAAATGCCAACAAAGTAAGTTGTCCATCTTCATTATCAAGTTATAATTATAGTCATCGAGTTGCAAGAAAATAATGAGCTTCTGTACCTGTCACTCTTTGGCACAAGGTTTTAAATTTCCGCAAACTTCGCCATAACTTAAAATAGCAAAATTTAAATTGTTTTAACTACATTTAAATGTTCTTCCTGTCTGTTATTTTAAAGAAACTAAGAGGATAATGGGATGAAAATAATTGATACCACTTTTTCTGGTACTCTGTAGTCGGTTAAATTCACTTTTTATTTATTTATTAATACAAATTTTAAAAATACACCTCCTTAATGACTTGTTAATTTAAAATCAACAAATTTTGTATGTACAAGTGCGTATACAAAAAAATATGTTCAATAGGTGTCGATTGCCAACGTAATGTACGTAAAAATTAGAGACCATATTATTAAAAGAGATGTCACTGCTGAAAATAGCCCATAGCCCTCTCCCATATATTGCCTCTTTGGGGGATATTTTCCATAGTTGCTACGCTTGACAGGTGAGTTGGCTTCTTTTCTGGTGAGCTGATTGATTAGAATATTGAATCTATTTTGACGTTATCACGTAGTTACGTCCGTCTCGTTATACTTTCGTCGGTCACGTCATACTCGTACTTTCGTACATCACATCACACTGATGTGCGACTGGGAGTTCACAATAACACATCAGTATTACAGTATGGTCAAATTGTAACTGGGCTACACTGAATTTGTAATGTGGTACGTAATTTTATTACTGATAATAATAAATTTCGTAAGAAGGGCAAGTTTTTTTTTATAGGAGAGGGCAAACGAGCATGCGGCTCACCTGATGGTAAGTGACTACCGCCGCCCATGAACAACCGCAACACCAGGGGAATCGCAGATGCGTTGCCGGCCTTTTAAAAAGGAGTAGGCTCTTTTCTTGAAGGTCCCTAAGTCGTATCAGTCCGGAAAAATCGCTGGTGGTAAACTATTCCACAAGGAAGTTGTGCGAGGAAAAAAACATCTTCTAAATCGCACAGTGGTGGACCGCCAATCATCCAGATGGTGTGGATGGTATTGGGAGTTCTACCGCGATGTGCGTTCGTGAAATTTGGCGGCTGGGATCTGGGATTAATCCGAACAATACCTCAGAGTACTACCCATGGTAAATGCGAAAGAAAATGCAAAGAGATGCAACATCTCTTCGCAGTGCCAATGAGTCGAGCCGATCGGAAAGGACTCGGTCGTCGACGATTCGAGCCGCTCTGCGCTGGATGCGGTCAAGTGGAAGGAGCTGGCACTGGGGAGCCCCAGCCCAGAGATGGGAATACTGAGCCCAGAGATGGGAACAGTATTCCATGTGAGGCCGAACCTGCGCCTTGTAAAGTTGCAGGCGTTGAGCTGGCATGAAATACTGTCCCGCTCTGCTGAGCACGCCAAGCTTTTTAGAGGCCAATTTGGCCTTCTCTTCCAAGTGACCACGAAACTGCACGTCACTCGATATGTCGACGATGAGGATTCCGATACTGGCTGAGGCAACAAAGGGAGTACCTTGACACTGAGGAGATACGACAAAGGGGTTCTTTTTAGCGGTAAACGCGCAAACTTGTGTCTTCTGAGGATTAAACTGGACTAGATTTATTCGCCCCCAATCCGAGACTTTGTCCAGCAAAGACTCGACTTCAGACACAAGTTTGTTCCGGTACTCGGTGACGTTTTCCCGAGAAATATTGGCACGGCCAGTGTATAGAGCATCACCAGTGCTGTCATCCGCATAGCAATGAATGCTACTGGCTTGCAACATATCATTGATATGCAGAAGAAACAAACATCCGCTTTTATAATACCTATATTATTTTAACAATATCCTCCTTAATACTTTTTACGATATTAATGTATTTAGATGGAACATATTATTTGATAAGAATAAATAAAGTATGTGTTAGTTACTATAACAGAAGTTTACTGCACGTATTAATAAAATATTGACCTAAAAATCTAAACATATAAATAAAATTGAAGTGTCTGTTTGTAATATCGAAATCATTGCATTTTATTTAGCTCAGAGGGTTATTTGCATACCGGTAAGACATTAATAAACATTTATAAAGTTTTGTCTGTCCGTCTGTTCATCCGGGTTAATCTTCGGAATGGCTGAACTGATTGCGATGAAATTACACGAACAGATAGAAAGTAAAGCCAGCAGTGATCAAGGCTACAATTGTCGGAAAAACTTCTGAACTGTCGAGAAATCGAAAAATTTATAAAATATTATTTTCAATCAAACTGACACCACATTAATAGATTCAGTCGAAGCCAGGGCGGGTCACTAATCATTTATATAATATATTAACCGCCGAGTACTAGCTGCTTAAGAGATTCTACTTCCCCATGTCATGCCGTGGGTGTCGTAAAAGGTGTCGCCTCTGGCAGGACACTCCGGGAAATAAAGCATGGCTGCAGGATCTTCTTAACAATGAAAAAGTGCAGTCACTATTGTGCCTGCCAGCTGTGGCAACTATGGCAAATATTTCCCCATATGAGGCGCCTATGTTCAGCTGCGGATGTTTGATAAACTTTTATAAACGAATGAAAGGATGTCAAACAAGAATTATTCTAGTAATTTATTCTTCTACATTTTTATCTTTCTTACACTATGATCTTACTTGATTGTTCCTTAATCGACATAAAAGATCGGCACATTGTTATGTAATATAGCTGCTATATCTGTCAACCAGCTATGGCAGAAAATTGAAGTGTACTGTCGACAGATGAATTTATCAAAGCCTTGCAGCTGATGGAATTATAAATAATCTAAAAATCAATCAGCAATTAATTGTTGATTGATTGTATTTGACGAATGTTTGGGATTCATACTGAGCCCCCGTGACTTGGTAGTCAATAACAGAACTATTTTTAAATAATATTATTTAAAAACAGATTGCGTCTTTTTTAAAGGAGGGGGGGGGGGGGCAAACGAGCATGCGGCTCACCTGATGGTAAGTGACTACCAGCGCCCATGAACAACTGCAACACCAGGAGAATTGCAGATGCGAATTCATTTGTTGAAGAGGCTAATTTAAGAGTCCGTTGAAATTTTTAACGAAACTAACCACAACTGGTCGTTGCCGATAATGACAAGAGTGCTGGTTCTTTTTTTGCCCAAAAGTATGTCTGCCTCACTGACTGGCTATACCATTCGGTGAGGAAATGCAGCGAACGTTCTTGGCACTAAACCGCGAGTTTTTTTATTGTTATACCTACGCGTATGTATTCTATAATGTTATGCGATGTAAAAAATCATATGATAAAATAAGTTCTCATTTTCAGAAAATTTATGGCGATATTTTGAAATAAAACAAAGCTAATAGAATTTGTAACAATTCTTCATAATAACCAATTTTATCGCGCACATGTGAATTTAAGATGTATCACATGCCAAAACTTTATCACTTACGAGAAGATTTCAAGACTTTTTTTATGAGTGTATATACTTTTAAAATATGTGTTGATAAACAAAGATGTTTGTAGGCTTCGTAAGTCAAAGCTACCAAAACAAAGCTGTTCAAAATAAAATAATATATATAAATAGAACTCTACATGGGCTCCGAGGCACCCCAAGGAGGTTTGTTTCTTAAATAATTGTAGGTACTTATTCTATACCTGCATATTTGAACTTCCGTGTAGTTTAGTTTAGTATCATTCACTACTAATTAATCGGACTAGCGTCGACAGTCGAGCTGTGTGGAGGTGCCAAAAATAACGCGGGGTACCTCAGCAACCCAGTGTAGGAATACCGTATGTATTTTGGAACGAAGTTCCTTATCGGACTGTAAAGATTTGGCGGATTGGGGCTAGGCGAGAAATAGTGTAAGATTTTTCCGTCACGACCCCTTCTCACGTAATGTAAACGCCCTTGGCGGCTACAAAGAAGCGAGATGGAATAGTATCCATCTCCCTCGCACTTTGTCTTATCTTGCCATGAAAGAATATTATACGTTTATAAGTAATATACTACGAAAGGAACTTCGTTCCAACCGAGGGTTCCACGATACTCACGCATGTTTTCTTATTTTCTTATGTATTACAGTTTTCCCAATTTATTTCATGTATTAGATTATTTTCATGAAATCCGTTACATAACTTAATTTTTATTAATGAAGTTATTAAAAATATATGAAAATTATAATTAAAAGAGTTATTTTTGTAAAATAAATTAACAAAGGACATAAATGGAGATGGAGTAGTGAAAAACAAATTAGGCATCAAATTGCTTAACGAATCAAATGCTGCATGTGATGTGCTTCTACTTCTTGAACTGGAAGAGTAAATATTAAGCCGGAAAAAGTTTTGACGCATATTTTGAAGAAATGAATTTATAGCTTGTCAAGTAACATTTGGAGCTAAGCTTACCAAATTTGAGGAGAGATATTCGTATAGTTATAAAATAGACGATTATAGTTTTCCTTAAAAAAAAACTAATGTGATTAACCATTCTTTCCATATTTCATATCAAGTTCTGGTCCTGTAAATCATACATAAGGTTTGCTATGGCTTTTTCTCAAAAAATAAGTATAGAAAAAGCAAGACGACCTACCATACACCTAAAATAACAATTTCTATGGAGCAACGGATGTAGGTCTGTGAAAATGCTCAAATTAATATTACATTTAGATTTTGAGACTGATTTGTAATTTGAAGTTGCTACTATTTCAAAATAAAGTAATAGTTTCACTAATTGGTTTTCATTTAAAAATACATATTTTTATGAGGTATTATTATTACCCTCAGAACCCCTGTATAGGAATAACAAGTATGCCGGAAAGTGTAGGGTTCTAGGATGAAAAGGCTGTAACAGTAATAGTAACAGTACCACAGGAGTATAGCAATTTACATATTATAATGACATTTTTTCTCTTCTCAACAATTTACTGCATAAATTATATTGTTTCACGCAGTAGTAACATGCGACCATGAATGGGTGGTGAATGGATGTCAGATACCCCACGCAGCAGCAGGTTGTTACCCCAAAAATATGCTATTAAAATACTTTTTAAATTTACGATAGCTTTTTAAGTGTTGTAACGTAATATAAAATATGTATAATTTACAATAATACTAGGCTTATCACTACTTGTATCATTAAGGATAATACGTTCTATCATTAAGGAATATAAAAAAAAAAGTTAACTTAATATTGGCAAATATTTCTTTAACTTTAGGATTTTAAAATATATAATATATGCTCTTGCTCATTTCATTAATTCATTAATTACAGCATATTAAATGTACTCTGCTGAACATTTACCACCCTTATAGATTGCCCAATTCGTTACAGCCCATAAAAATCCACATGTGAACACAGGCTCCCCCATAGATTGCGTCATAGAGCATTTTTTTTAATTTTCTTACGATACCCACGGCATGAAATGGGGTAGTGGATATTCTCACACCGCAGCTACACGGTAATAGATAATAGATTGCCCAATAGGGGATATTATTATTTTCAACATTATTAGCCAGAATTGCCACCCTTGGCAAGACGGGTTGGCTACAACAGATATTAATATTTTAAGTATATTTTAAGTTACCAAGAAGATGATACTGCCCATCTATTGTATTTCCCTTTGACAGTCTTATGACGCCCTCGGTAAGATATGAGGTAGCGGATTTTATAATGCCTCCATTCCAAATTCTTTATTGCTATCGCCTCATAAATAAGGTTGATATAGACGGTCTAATGTCTCATGGCGAGGCGATCTCTGCCAGTCAAAAAAATCATATAAAAATTAAGTGTACTGTTTATTTTTTTTGCTTTATTAATATAATAACCTAGATAGCATAATCATATGAGAGTTAGAGTTATCACTATGTATGTAGCCAGAGTTGTCACGGAGACTTCGAACGAAGCCAAAGACACTGCCCTCCGCTGTCGGTTAACTCTCGATCATCAAAAGGTTTTTATTGCTATGAACTTTGCTTTCGCAGTCACACTGTAGCCGGTATAATAGTTTAATCGGTACAAATTGGACTAACGACAAAAGATTCAATAAATAAAAACGAAATAACTTAGCTTAAGAAAAAAAATTCAGATCTTAATGCTTGGGTGAAAATAAAAATAAAGTTAATGTAGCAAATGATTGCTTCATATAATATAATATGTTTGATATTTATATTTATATATTTAATAGAATAAAATACAGAGAGGCCGTGTCGTTCATTTTGTTTTTGAGGTTTGTTGTCGCGATAAAACATCCTGACGATGCAGCTTGGGATAAATGAACGTATTGAATTTGCATTATAGTGACTGAACACTGAAGAGTTAGAACATAAAATCGAACTCCCAGGGTATCATATTTTAAGGTTGACCTCATCGATATACTA
Organism: Parnassius mnemosyne; assembly: GCA_963668995.1. NCBI lineage: Eukaryota > Metazoa > Arthropoda > Insecta > Lepidoptera > Papilionidae > Parnassius > Parnassius mnemosyne. The sequence goes on from CAVLGL010000002.1 coordinate 21,752,098, forward strand.
AAAACGTTTGACCTTGATTGTGTTATATGGTAAAGCCATGCTGCAGCTATACTAATAGTATAGTTGTAGCACGACCGAAGGTGGACCTCCAAGTCAATTTTCAACAGAGTTTCGTAAAATAATAAATTTTAAAAGTTGCGTGCTTAAAATACTGTAAATTTTTATTAAAATGAAAGCATTCAAATAACTGACTTATTACATCAAAATTGACGAAGATATTCCTGACCTTCACAAAATTTTAATTCCTTTATGTGTCGATCAAATGTCTTCAAAGTCTCAAATCAATAGACAATTCAATTCAATTAACTTAATTAAGAAGCTCAAGCTTTGAGCTCCCTGAAACAACACTAAAATGTTCTATTTAATTATCTTTAAATGTTGATGTTTATTTATACCTTTTCTATTTATTATTACAAGCTCCTCTCAAATACTAGTTCCTAAATTGGATTATTTTATTTCTCGAGAAACGCCAATACGTATACCATATACCATATACGCCAATACGTATACCATCGCCAATTCTCTTCAACATTTACTCAGAGATGATTTTCAGTGAAGCATTGGATCGGGTGGATGTAGGTATAACAGTGAATGGTCAGATTATTAACAATATCCGTTATGCACATGATACTGTACTTATTGCATCTACAATGGAAGAACTTTAGATCCTTATAGATAACATTCAATCTGTTAGTTCAGCGTATGGCCTCAGTATCAACACCAGGAAAACCAAATATATTACAGTTTGTAAAACACCACCTGCTAACCCTTCTCTACTATGTAATGGACAGCCTCTACAAAAAGTTAGCAAATACAAATATTTGGGATGCTGGGTTGATGATACGGGAGACCACAGTCTTGAAACAAGGTGCCGTATAGAACAAGCCCGTAATGCTTTCTTTAAGCTAAAGTCACTTCTGTGCAATGAAAAGCTGAACATTCAGATACGAGTACGATTAGCACGATGTTATGTTTTCTCCATTCTTTTGTATGGCGTTGAAACATGGACCCTCACAGAATCAAGCTGTAAGAAGATTGAAGCCTTCGAAATGTGGGTATACAGAAGAATGTTAAGGATATCCTGGAGAGACAAAATAAAGAACGTAACCGTGCTAAGACACATAAAGAAAAACCCAGAAGTTGTATATTTAGTAAAGAAAAGAAAGCTTGAATATCTCGGCCACATAATGAGAAACCGAAAATACGATTTACTACAACTCATCATACAGGGCAAGATCCAAGAAAAGCGAAGTATGGGTCCAAGAAGAACATCTTGGCTAAAAAACCTACGCCAATGGTGTGGAAAGAGCACCCGTTCCTTATTCAGAGCCGCGGCATCAAAGATTCAAGTTGCCTTAATGATCGCCGACCTTCGAAAGAAGATCAGGCACTTTAAAAAGAAGAAGATACATTACCTAACCTCTAGAAACTGAGAGAGAATGCCGCACAGGCTGTACTAATATTACTTTTCCATACGCTTCGAGCTGGAATTACTTTTAATTTATCGAGACTTCTTTCAAATAATTTGTTATTCAATTCCTTCTAGATTTTTAAATAGTTCATAATCAAAAGCACAATGAACAATTAGTTTAAAAAAAGTTTCTCTAACATGTCCTAGATATTTATTACATATATTTAGAGAAATGGGGTTATTATCACTTGCTGTGGTGAATTGTGAGGACAAAGTAAAAGGCAGTTTGCATAAGATGGGATCATAATCGTTATCGTAAAAACTTACACAGTTACGCACACACCGTTAATTTTCAAGACAGCCTTACGATCATCACCACATAAAACGAGTTTTAATATTATAGTAATGGCGTAAAATATTCAGATATCTATCTGCACTAAATATTATCTATAACAATATGTTCTACTTCCTTAAATCTTCTAGTTTTTTTACGGGAGAATAAAAATAAACATCATTTAGTATGTAATTTAATCAAAAAGGAAATATTTTATATACAAGTAGGATATGATAAACGGGCACAAAGTTTACGTGATGGTAAGTGGATGTGGTGGCTATTAAGTACCTATATTTATCCTTGATTAAGTATCTAAATGCAGAAACAAAGTCACCCTTGCGGATTAATTTGGAATGCCTTGTTACTAATAAAAGGGTCTCCATTTCTCGCATTACGTTACTATTTTACGCTGTAATTCTGGCAAAATTTCAATAATTAATTAGTAATGTTGGTTCTTAAACTTAAACTCTTGTCAGTCCATTTTATTATAAAAGTGGTTTATTGATAGTCTCGGGCTTAAGCTATTATTAAGAGTCCCTTAGCCGCGGCGCTAGTCTTCACGAAATTTAACATTTACTCTCAAATTATATACCTACTTTATATTTTAATCCGTATATTTTCGCGGGACTTCTTTCATAAAACAGGTTTTATTTTAAGTTTTTTGTGGAGGTACGAAATGCTTCTTGATAAATTTGCTATCAAACTTTTGGACATACAAAAGCGATATCACTTATAGATTTCGCGCAATCTGCCACGAAATATAAACATTTTTTATCATTTATGGATTTTTTCGCTCAAAGTTCAGTTTATTAAAATTTTCAACTTTACCACAATATGTATAACAAAAAGTAATGAACACTATAAGCTCTTTAAAAAGGGGTATAATTTATTTCTCCACTACATTAATCTACCTGATTAATGGGTATTTGTTGTAATTGGGTATTATGGCTATCACTACGCGCGACTCAGACGCGTGATATACGCGAGTGAAACCGCGGGTCTCAGCTAGTTTTAAATAAAAGTATTTCATTAATTTTGCCCATTTGTCCACAAAATTCTATCTAGAATGTTTGAACTAATAAAAGCGTCCACTGTTGGTTTCTCCCGATTTTTATCGGGAGGCTAGCGTTAATGTGTCGTTTGCGTGCCGAGCCGAGTGTAAAATTATTTTAATTTTTCATTATCTGTTAAACTATGCGTCCAAATAACATGCTAAAAGGAGCAAAGTTTATCTTCATAAAATTGCCTTGATTATGAAGTAACTTTCGTTCATATGGATTAATATGACATGCCTAGAATAACCCTCATAAATCACTTTTTTATTTTCAATAATTTTTGGCACAGTGCCAGCTCCTTCCACTTGACCGCATCCAGCGCAGAGCGATTCGAATCGTCGACGACCGAGTTCTTTCCGATCAGCTCGATACACTGGCACTGCGTAGAGATGTTGCATCTCTTTGCGTATTTTATCGCATCTATCACGGGGAGTGCTCTGAGGAATTGTTCGGACTAATTCCAGCCGCTCAATTTCACCATCGCACGTCGCGACAAAACTCGCGTTACCATCCGTACCATCTGGATGATTGGCGGTCCACCACTGTGCGATTTAGAAGAAGTTTTCTCCCTCGCACAACTTCTTTGTGGAATCAATTACCACCAGCGAATTTTTCGAACCGATACGACTTAGGAACCTTCAAGAAAAGAGCTTACACCTTTCTAAAAGGCCGGCAACGCATCTGCAATTCCCCTGGTGTTGCGGTTGTTCATGGGCGGCGGTAGTCACTTACCATCAGGTGAGCCGCAAGCTCGTTTGCCCCCTATTCTATAAAAAAAAACATAATACAATGGAAAACACAGGAGAGCCATCGCCACACCGTCTAGTTGTTTATAGAACTTTCTTATTTGCATAATTGATATCGAAATATGAGGCAACAATTGAGTAAGTGTATGTTGTTATCTTTAAGCTTCAAACCATGATGGCCATAGTTCAGTTGTCAGTAAGATTTAGGTCTTAAGTATATCTCACCGACCAATAAAATTTATAAATGCTTTGCTTGTGCTTCGTATTGCTACTGAATTTATACATTATTGTCACTGAGTGTTAAGCAATATAATCAATATTATTGATTCGTCAATTTAAAGATTGCTTACCACTCAGTGACAGTAATGTAAACTTTCAGTAAACATACGAAGCACACGCAAAGGATTTATAAATTTTATTACTCGGTGAGATATACTTAAGACCTAAATCATACTGAGAAGCGAACTATGGTCATCATAGTTTGAAGCTTAAAGAGAACAACATACACTTACTCAGTTGTTGCCTCATATTTCGATATCAATTATGCAAATAAGAAAGATCTACAAACAACTAAACGGTGTGGCGATGACTCTCCTGTATTTTCCATTGGTTTCACAGAGGTCCTTGAGGAGATTCACAGAATCATTATTTCTTATACTGAAAATCCAAGTTTCTCTAAGTAGTACAAAGAAGATAGCTAGCACAGGCTTCTAATAGAAAATCTTTATTTAATCATTAAAATCTGAAGATAGCCGGGGTTAAGCTACCACTTAGTCTTCCGTTACCATAGATACGGTATAGAACTCGAAATATCAGAAATATAAAAATATAATTAAATCAAACGTGACGACACCAGTGAAATAATTAATTTATTCCACTTTTTGCTTTTATTGTAAATTTTTAAATCATAAAAATTAAAAAAAAAAACTTTAAGATTTAATACACTAAACAGACAAATAAGCAATTAAATTTACAGTAAAAAATCATTTGTGTTTTCGTTTGCACGTACTTCATATTCAATATTGTATTGTTACACATTAATATTATTTCTCCTAAGTCTTTATTTAAAAATCAGTCTTCTTTCCAGATTTTCCTAGATGTAAATTAAGGTAAGTAAGCGCTGTGACTTGGTAGAGTTTATTAAAATTACGCTCACGTTCGGAAACTTTGCACCACAATTACTTGTGAGTGAAGTGTTGGATAATATATTATTTGAACCTTTAAAATTCAGCATCCTGAATTAGTTTCATCACAAATTAGATTTTTTAATAATTAAAATTAACAACGTGTTTTTCGTTATTAGGTACATCTTGTATTTGTAATAAAACTAAATATGTTCTCTTCAAAAAACATTTAAAATATAATGATTTCTTATATTTACGCGAATACTACACATTGAATAAACTATATTTACGGATTTTATCGCGTTTAATTTACTTATTTTAATTCCCGACATTTCGGGTGCTTTACAGCACCCATGGATACGGGTGGACTGAGGTCTTTGACGTCCCGATGTCATGATTAGCCCGGCTACCTTCAGTTTATGAATATACATTTTTGACAACAAAATGAGTACGGTAGTTTTGTAATGGCCTATTCACTTTCACTTTAAGATTTTGCGATCTTAAAGTAGAACTGAATCATCAGTGATCATCAGTGATCATCCAGACACATATCAACCTATAAAAATGATCTCACAATATAATTCCAATCCTATGCAGTATGCATAGAAATATCGCTGTTTCTTCTGCATATCAATGATATGTTGCAAACTGGTAGCATTCATTGCTATGCGGATGATAGCACTGGTGATGCTCTATACACCGGCCGTGCCAATATTTCTCGGGAAATCGTCGCCGAGTACTGGAACAAACTTGTGTATGAAGTCGAGTCTTTGCTGATCAAAGTCTCGGATTGGGGGCGACTAAATCTAGTCCAGTTAAATCCTCAGAAGTCCTTTCCGATCGGCGCGATTCATTGGCGTTGCTAAGAGATGTTAAGAAGGGCAAGTTCAACATCCGCTTTTACAATACCTATATTATTTTAACAATATCCTCCTTAATATCCACCATGGGGAGTGCTCTGAGGAATTGTTCGGATTAATCCCAGCCGCCAAATTTCACGAACGCACGTCGCGGCAGAACTCCCGATACCATCCATAGAATCTGGATGATTGGCGGTCCACCACTGTGCGATTTAGAAGAAGTTTTCTTCCTCGCACAACTTCCTTGTGGAATAGTTTACCACTAGCTATTTTTCCGGACCGATACGACTTAGGGACCTTAAAGAAAAGAGCCTACTCCTGTTTAAAAGGCCGGCAACGCATCTGCAACTCCCCTGGTTCCCCTGGTGTTGCGGTTGTTCATGGGCGGTGGTAGTCACTTACCATCAGGTGAGCCGCATTCTCGTTTTCCCCCTCTCCTATAAATAAAAAAAAAACAAATCACTTCATGTGAAGTATAAAAGGTTTAAAAAACCTTGCATAGCCTCAGAGCAACATTTTATAAGAAGACTTTTTGTCACTAAGTATGTGTTAAATATCTAATAATAGAAACAGAACTTAATATGTTTGCAAATTTCTAAATGTGCGATTCCCGTTGAACCTTAGAATCAAGTATTATTCGCACGAACGCAGCTGAAAAGTTACACAGTTTGGTCCCGTAAAGCTTTACGATATCAATTTGATATGTATTAGATAGCGTAAATGTAATGGATTTTATTTTCACTTTATTTATAAGTTCATAATTAGCAGCACACAAAGATGAAACTTTATTTAGAATTAAATTAAGCAACAGAATTATTTCAAAGTAAACAGAATTTTGTCGTCAGCGAAAAGAATAATCTGCGCTACGTTTAACACTACATGCTTACGAGTATATATTATGTACGTGTAGAAAATAAAAACGGACTAAGGATCGATCCAAGGCATTATGCCTTCTCGTACAACTGAGCTCGAAGACGATACAGTATTTATACTAAGGTCCTATTAACAACTAGAGAATAGCACTTAAATGCGATAATATTACAAGTTTGCTATTTCAGTTTGTATTTATACTTGTATATCTATCTCTTATAACGACTGCTGTCTCGCTAAGCTGGAAAATGGTTCGACTGATTTTAATGAATTTTTTGTGTGTATTTGAGTGAGTCCCTGGATAGCTTAGATTAACAATTGGACCCGCTAGGAGGCGCTGTTGTCGAGATCCAGAAAACACCCGTGCGACGCCGGCGTGGATTACTAGTATAATATAACTATAATTCTTAAAAATAGATGAAACTTGTCAGTTACGATTTGCCAAACGCAATCGCAATCTTTTATTGTGTGATATAATTGTATTATTATGAATATGTCTAAGTTTTCTGTACGTCCATGTCACACCTATGCCGGTAGTTGTTGGGAGCACTAAGCTCGAAGTTGTTGACGGGTATGTTTACCTGGGGACAAATAGTCCGACAGGTATGTCCAACTAAGACTGAAAGGTCAATCGACGGATTCAACTCGACTTGGCAGAGTTCGAGAAATTACGACACATCTTCTCGTCAGGTATACCTCAAAACTTGAAAACGAGATTGTACAACCAGGGTGTGTTGCCAGTGATTACTTATGAAAATAAGTAAAGTAAGTCTCATACGGCCACCAAGCAGTATAAAGAAGCTCAATGTCACTCAGCGCGCTATGGAGCTTGGGGTTTCTCTGCGTGATAAACTTAGAAATTAGGATATCCGCAGTAGAACTAGAGTGACCGACATAGCCCAACGGATTAGTAAGCTGAAGTGGCAATGAGCCGCCCGTTCTTGAGTGGCAGCCTCGTACCGATAGGCGAAGTGTAGGGTGACCCGCCCTAGTTGAAGTGACGACCTGGTAAGACATGCAGGAAGTCTAAGGATGCACGTGGCTTAGGACCGTGCTTTGTGGCATTCCTTGGGGGAGGCCTATGTTCAGCAATGGACTTGTGAAGGGATGTAATGATGATGATGTTTGGTACTGTAACTCGGCTATAAGAAATTTGGTGGTGGAATCAATCCGTGATAGTTATCGTTCGGGCTAGACATATTGTGAAGTTGTAAAATGGCGTATATCAAACCTATTAATATTGCCAAATTTACGCAAATGCAAATATTACCCTATAACATTGGAATTACAAAAGCTCAGAGTTTAGAAAAATAATACTTACTACAAATTTTTGGTAAAATACTTAGTTGGCCAGCAGCACTTTTAAAAATTAGTGTATTCTAGGTATCATAGGTTCCCAATCTTATTTCCCCCTTATTTTTTTCCTTACCATATGTCGCGAATCTGAAACAACTGTTGACAAGATTATATTTCAATATAGTCGTAAGGTAGGAAATGACCCCTATCCTATTTCTGAGTTTAAAGAAGAATGTTTCAACGAGAACAATTAAAACGCATATATAGTTATATTGACATGTATTTTTATCAACATTCAAAAGACATCAACTTATCTAATCAGAAGGTTGCATTTGATACATTTTAAGGAGTTTGTTAATATCAGGCTCAATTTTACTTAAAAACAACCGTATGTTGTTGCGTTTCGTAACATGGAGCCGATTTCTCTTTTTAATTTACAACCTTGTTACATGACTAAATCGTAAACCTTCCTTGCGAAATCAGCTTCTATAGACCTAATTCTTCTTAAAGTTTTCAAAGAATGGCATTCGTAAATTAAAATTTTAGTTCCTCATTTGTCGTCAGTTCTATTAGTTTTTTTCCTAACTAGGATGATCCTGCGGTGTTGACATTTGAAATAGGATACAAAACCCAGTTTGGTGTGTCCATTTTTATAATATGCTGAAATTATTCCTTAAAATCACTGTGGAGGTTTTCAAAGCGATGACAGTAATCAAGCAAGTCGTCGTCCTTGAAAGATACTGCAGATAAATTTGGGAATTGATTGAATTCCAGTCTGCCGATGATTCATTAATATAATCTCAGTTAGGACACAAAAGCAGTACCGCATTTTTGTCTTAATAAAGTTTAAGTTGTCGCCTTGACGTTGAAGATTGATATCATTAAACAATTTAGACGATGAGGTTGTCGAGTAATTTTGCAAAAATTCTGTGTCAATGTTTCTAGAAACAGCGTCAAGCAAGTACCCTTTGACAGCCTGCGCACCTCTGTGTGCAGTAGCAATCGGTTGAAATATTCATCATTGGCAATACAAAGCTGACTGAATAATCTGTAATTCAACGAGTTACTTCTGATTTTATTAACTGTTAAGATAAACATATTGCAATGATGGATGAAAGCGTTTCCTTAGCTTTGTCGCAAAATTTTTTTTTATGCTGGCGATGAATTATGCAAAACACAGCAAGCACGTCTGGAACTTTATTTTTTAAGCTCGCTATGAAGCCTTTTTAACGCTCTATCATAGCAGGTGCATCATCCGTAGCAACTGACAAAATATTATTAAAAGGAATCTCCTTTTCGTCAAAAAACTTTAGAAGTGTATTAAATATGGTTTCTCCTTTTGTATATGTTTCCACATTGGTGCGAATTATAGTTCTTGACATTTTTTTTCATCTGTGATAAACCTCATGTATGACAATAACAATGCTTCATTGGTTGGTAAAGTGACTCATCCAGCTGAATTAGAAATTGACAAATCTTCAGATGATTGCACAATGATTCTTCAATGTTGCAGCCATCTTGCCTCAATTCGTCTTTGCACAGAACTATTGCTCACAATTATTCGAATAATATCTTTACAGCTGATAAAGTTAAATCTTCCCTAATAGTATGTAGTTTACCTGTTTTAGCTATTAACAATCATATTTTTACGTGGTAGAGCCATGCTGCAGCTATATTAGTAGTATAGTTGTAGCACGAATGGATCGGCTCGACCGGGGAAGGACCACGCTCTCACAGAAAACCAGCGTAAAATAGCAGCTTAACACTGCTGTGTTTCGTATGGTGAGTGTAGAGAACCGGACACCCCTTTTACTGGCAAAGAGGCATTCCATCTTAGTCCTCACGGGTGACAACGCGTCTGCATCTTGAGTCTTTATTGAGGATAGATGTAGATGTCTATGTGTCACAGTAACCACTTACCATCAGGTGGACTGTGTGCTCGTTTGTCACCCTATCCTATAAAAAAATATTTTACTAAGCTCAAAGTCCGTCATTATCTTGCTTAGAAGCTGATAATTTTTTTAATATAGCTGTCTGAATTACGAACTTTTTTTTTTCATGTCTTGAAAATAGTGCACATCTTTGTCTTTCTTATCCGGGTTTAAAATGATCTTGAAGCCTAAAGGGCTTCATTGCTTCATTTGAAAATGTTTTTGAAAAATAAGGCACATTAGCGATGATGGATTAGTGAGATTTTCGATAAATTTGTATTTAATATAATCCACGCCATACTGCCGCCTTTTCTTTTTTGCTTCCGACATGGTTTTTACTTAACAGATACGTGAGTAAAAGATCAACTTAGAAAAACTGATGAAAATAAAATGAACAATCGCTGCCTTTATATAGGTTGGAGAAAAATAACACGCATCGACAGAAATAAGATAAATATTCAGCGACTCGTATATATAACACCTGGCGTAGAATTTAAGCGCGGGCGCCGCGTTCGGACAAGGGCGACGCGGGAGTAGAATGCGGTTCAAGGGCTGCAGGTTAAGTCCCATCGACGCATGTATGCTCACTCGCTGACTCCCAAATGCCGGAAGACACTGACCAAGTTAGAACAAGCACAGATAATACTGTCCATTCTTGCAGGATTGCTAAAATCGCGTTATGTGACAAAAACTTGTTATAACTTAATTACTTCAAAAATATTTTCTTGCTATTTTTATTAACAGGTTTTTATTAACTTTATCTCTATTTAAATATTTCACGTGAAATCGGAAGTTTTGAAATTTTTTATACAAATAAACAATTTAACTTTTTTATATCATAAAATTTAATGAAGATCTGTTTTTTTTTTCTTTATTTATTTAGGGATTTTTGTTTTTTAACATGTCAATCTCATTATAACTAACTTAAAATCATTTGCTATTAATATACACATACTTAATGCAATATCCGACGTTGGGGCATGTAGAATGCCTTGCGCAATACTCATATTGTTACACATTTATCTTATATGTCCTCATAAATAATGTAGATCTGAATGTAATGCAATCTTTTAGTTCAATTTTCATCCACTTTCCGAACTGCCGAAATATATGAATTTTCACATACGTGAGAAAAAAGGTTACAATACATACAATAAAAGAATCCCTTTTTAGACTACATTTTTATTATTTTCCCACGCTCCCTCTGTGCCATCTCAACTTCCCCTAATATTCTATGGGTTTTCTACTGCCACCCTGTAGGTCTCAAAGACCCGCAAGCGGGCGTTATCACCCACGTTGAGATTATTAGATGACGCAAGTGATGGCATTCCCAGACATCTTATTTTTTCCTGTTTTATCTGTTTCAGGAAGCCGTGGTAGCTCAGATGGTTAGCGCCTGTTCTAAATTTCACAGTACGCGAGTAACCCGGGTTCAATCCCCGACGGCACCAATGAAATTGTCAATTGCAAATTTAAGTGCTGATTTACTACGTGATGGGCAGTGAAGGAAAACATCGTGAGGAAACCTGCATGTCTGAAAAATAAGAAAAAATCTTACGAAGACATGTGAAGTTTGGCAACACGCATTAGGGCAGCGCGGCGGACATTTCCTTGCTCTAAAACCCTCTCAGAAATGAGGTGAGGCCTGTGCCCGGCAGTAGGATATATATAGGCTGTAACTTACTTTAATTTATCTGTCTGAAAAAATCCAATTTTAATAATCTAACAATGATTAGGTACAAATAATTACGAGTATAAGAAAAAATATTTATGTAGTAAACGTAGTGAGGTAACCGTGTCAGTCGCATGTGTTCAGTATTCAGACTAGCTGAATCCACAGCCATTATTACTTGACACTGTCTAAATTATAACTGTAGAAGTCCATAAACAAAGAACAAAAACAAGCGTAATATGAATGTTATTAATAGAAGGTCCGCCATTATCAGTTTTACATTTGTATTAACTATAATATTTTGTTCTAAGTAAAATTAATATTGTATGTGTTGGTGATAAATAACTTAGAGAACTGCATATATCAACATATTATCATCAGGTGTGTGTGTGGATGTGCTCGTTTGTCACCCTTATTCTAAACAAATATCATCGGGGTGGCGCGTTGGACGCTTCCTTGTCTTGAAACCCTCTGTGGAGTAAGAGGAGACAAATCCCAGGGGTGGGACGTAATAAATATTTCTTTTTTACTTGTTTATTGCGCCTCAAACGATGATAAAATCAAACTGGTGTATATATATCGCAAAAAATAATAATGTAGTAGTGGACAAAGTTGTATTAGTTCTTACCTACTTTTTGAAGTCCAGTGTTTTAATTCTGTATACATGCATCTTACTCTATCCACTTAGAGCCCATCTGTTATAAGCATATGTTTAATAGCCATCCGCCTGATGGTAACTGGCTGAAGATAAAAAAAACATATTTCCTTATACCCTATTTTGAAAATTAAATTACGTATATCTTGAAAGACTCTACTGTGATTACTCATCAAGCTGAGTGAACACAGCACCGATAACTTCACACTGGTATAGCCAGGCTAAGGTTTAAGGTTATCTAATGGATACACCGATTTCTTGGACTGCGGAGTATAGTTTGTTAGTCAGTCGGGTGTATAGAGTGCAGGTGAGGTTGTCATTAGGGGAAGACATTGGTATATCCCCTTGAATTCCTGCGTTGTGCTTTTTTCTACGTGTGTTTTACTTATAAAAATAATGTCAAATTTTGATTGTTTTTACGTAATATGTACCAATACATTTTTTGACATTGAAAGCAAATATAACGTCATCATCATCAATTCACGTTAATTTAGTCAGTTGTTCTGTGATTGTCAACATGCAATTTGCTTGTATAATTTTTATTACTGTTATTATTTACGTGACGTTCACAAAATAAACGACAAATAATGAAAGCGTTAAGATGAAGCGTTATAATTACAAAAGAAAAAGGTTTCGTTATTAATCAGCCAATATGATATCAAGAAAATAATATCGCCATATGGTCTTGACATCACAAGATTAACACGTCTTATCTGTGGCAATTCCAATCTCATAATTCACTTGGGTATACGCGCATGTAGTGTTATATTAGAAAGAGTTTTATACCTTTTAGGTCATTTAAGTAAAAGAAAGAATAAATATTTTTTCTTAAAGCATGCAGAGTTCTTTACGATGTCTTCCGTGTTGAAATTTACTTATTTTAATTTTAATCGAATGCTAGAAGTTATAAACAATATTTTCATTTTTGTACTCATGTGTATTTTGTGACTGCTACGAAATGATATGACGATTTTTAAGAATAATATTGACACTAATATTATTAATAATACTTACATGATCCACTCTAAGTAAGCTTATAATGTTTTTGGTTAAAGTAGTTAAATACAATAACTGAAAACATATCCGTAGGTAGCTATAACTTTCTGAGTTTTTTGAATACTAAAAAGGCTTTATTTAGAATCAATTTTATCTATAAACAAACATCTATCTGAAAAATAAATCATCATATCGTGAAATATTGAAATCACATTATCATTATCATCATGGCAGATTATCTCAGGGGGGTCGTACGAGGCGGCGGCGGAAACTATGACACGCGGGGTTGCGATAGTCGTTGAGAGGATCCGGCAACTGGGTCTCGAGGTGGCTCTGCACAAGTCCGAGGCCATGCACTTCCATGGTCCTCGGAACAGGCCACCACCGGGATCCTCAGTGATGGTAGGAGGGGTATCCATCGGCGTCGAGTCGACGTTGAAGTACCTAGGACTCGTCCTCGACGGCCGATGGAACTTCGTTGAGCACTTCCGACGTTTGGCTCCCAAACTGGAACGGACCGGGGCTGCCTTCAGGCGGCTCCTGCCGAACCTGGGGGGGCCAAACGCCTCCTGCCGGAGGCTCTACGCGGGGATCGTGAGGTCCATGGCCCTTTACGGGGCCCCGGTGTGGGCGCGTGGTTTGGCGCGGCTTGCCGTCCACCACCTAAACGCGCCCCAAAGGGTGGTTGCCGTAAAGATGGTTCGCGGCTACCGCACGATCTCCCGCGAGGCAGCGAGCCTCCTTGCCGGATTGCCGCCATGGGATCTGGAGGCGATAGTCCTCGCGCGCCTGCACGAATGGCGCGCGGCAGCACTATGCCGGGGGGAAACCCCGCTGCCGCGGCAAGTTGTCGCGCAGCGGACAGACTTCCGGCATGATCTCATGGCGACATGGAGAGAGCGACTGTCGCAACCCCGTGCTGGGCACGCCACTATAGCGGCGATAAGACCCCTCTTTGAGGAGTGGCTTGAGAGACGCCACGGCGTCCTCACCTTCCGCCTGACGCAGGTCCTCACCGGACACGGTGTGTTCGGGAGGTTCCTGCACCGAATCGGGCGGGAGGAAACGCCCGGGTACTCCCACTGCGAGGATCGACCGGAGGACACGGTGGAGCACACCGTGGAGGTGTGCTCTGCTTGGGCGGAGCACCGCCGTGTCCTCGTAGCGGCGATAGGCGGCGGCGACCTCTCGCGTCCGGCTCTGGTCGAAGCCATGGTCCGGAGCGAGACGGAATGGGATGCCGTCACCACCTTCTGCGAAGCAGTGATGCTAGCGAAGGAGTTGGCGGAGCGGGAGAAGGAAAGAGCAACAGCTTTCCTTCCCGGCCGCCGCGGGAGACGCCCCGGGCGTCGGGGGCTACGTCGTGGCCCCCGACCACCGTAGGCGCGGGCCTGTGGACGGCGAGCAATGGGTAGCTCGCCGTCCGTCCGTCTAACGACGACAGGCCGTGTCGACGGCGCGTTTTGTTCCACGCGCGCCTCAAAGAGCTGTCAGCAGCGTGAAGGGGCCCGCAAGGGCCGACGCCTGCCGGGGCTGCGGGCTGTTCGAAAGAGATACCGCGGCTCCGGAACGTAAGGGCACTGAAGGAACACGGATGGTTTTTAGTCAGTAAAAGTCTGACACTCCCTTCCGCTCCACCCACAGCGAAAGGCGTCATTAGATGATTTTCCATCCGCAAAAAAAAAAAAAAAAAAATGGCAGATTATCTCAAGTCAATGATACTAAACCTCCTCTATAGATTACCGTTTAGCAAACAAAGCATATAATATGTAAATGCGGCCTATTTTTATTAAAGAACTCATGTATCGATATTTTTCTCATTATGTTTTTCTCATTACGCACATGATCGAAGATAGACTATTTCGGTCTAGTGGTAGAAGGGATATTTTAAAATAAAGTATAATAAAACCATTACTTTAAAAATACAAACAGTCATTAAGAAGGTACCTATAAGCGATTTGTAAAGGCGAACTTTGAATAAAAATGTTCTTATTCAAAGTTGACATTGAAAGTACTTTATAAATCACGTATAAGTAAGGACGGTAAATGTATCTGTGTAATCTCTAAGATCACATACGAGTACAGTAAAAGAGGATTTCGAAAGAATGCTTTCACACGTATTCCTTTTGAGTATTACTTACATATATAATACCGAAGTCATATGGTATGATATTTAACATAACACCATTGACGATAACTGAAGTATGTTTAAATATCGTTATAATACTGAAAAATTCCAAATAATGATTTCGTAACTAAAAGTTTTGCCTCATTTAATCATATTTATGTCAGTAATTTGGCACAAACGACAAAATGATTGTGGTTAAAGTGGTCAAGTTTGGCTGAAACGATATTATGTTGGTTACAACATTTAATGGCAATTTATATGCGATTATAATGCGTTAGTTTAAAACGCGATTTTTTATTCAAACTCGTTTTAATCGTTTTGGTTCCAAAATTAGTTTAATACGAGCACTACTGTACAACTTGAAACTCGTCGCAATTACTATAAGTAGTAGTTTAGTAGTTTAATTTAATTTTATAAGTTTAGTTTAGTAGTGTTCTAGAAAATAATAACAATAAGTAGTTATTTTCTAGAAAATCCATGTAATATCCATAGCAATTAGTGAACGTTCGGTGATTCTGTGCAATCGAGTTAGGTCTCTACTTTTTGTATATATTTTTTAATTCAAATATATCAAAAATTTTTTATAGGATAAGGGTGACAAACGAGCACACAGTCCACCTGATGGTAAGGGCCGCTGCGGCCCATAGACATCTACATCTATCCTCTATTACAAATCAAAATGTAGATGCGTTGTCACCCGTGAGGACTAAGATGGACTGCCTCATTTCCAGTAAAAAGGGCACTCACCAAGTGAAACGCAGAGGTAAACCTCAACTTCACGCTGGTTTTCTGTGAGGTCGTAGTACCACCCCGGTTCGAGCGGGCCCATCCGTGCGACAGCAAAAGCTGCCGCGTGGCTCTACCACTGTTGAAAAATTTGTTGTGACTTACAGCAAAACAAAACAAAATCGCGGGATTAAGAAGTGTGGGCAAAAGAATAATTGTTTTTTTTTCTTCTCCAAGACGGGAATAAAAAAAGTTAAAATTAAATGCGATAGAAACCCACATAATTAGTCTTACCCCATGTGTAGTTTTCGCTTAAATATAAGAAATCATTATCATTATGTTTATGTATTTACGAGAGATGGAAATATTGAACGGTCGATATCCAAAAATGTTGGGTGTGACAGAAGAGACATGAAAGTAGAATAAATGCTGTGGAAGTGCGTTCCTTGCGAAGTACGTGTGGTGTGACCATGAATGATAGATTGAAGAATGACAGTGTTGGAGCTTAAATGGAGATGTAGTGACTAAAACTGAAAAGAGTGTGCTTAAATGGTTTTGTCATTTTGAGTGGCTGAATGAAAAGCGATTAACGAAAGGAATCTACAAGACAAATATAAGTGGAATCGCTGGCAGGAGACGCCCTAGAAGGACATGCATTGACCTTATTGGCGATGTCGTTCAAAAAGGTCAGGTGCGTAGTAGAGAGTGGTTGAGTGTAGACGAGATGTCGACGAAGCAAAAGAAATATGTAAAAATCGTAGCAGGTGGTGTTCTGTAGTTTTTACCTATACCCACTGGAAAAAAGGCGTGAGTTTATGTACGTATGTATTTTAAAAATAAATCTATATCTACAAATAAATCAAATTGAAGTGTCTGTTTGTAATGTCATAATTACAGCTATTTATTAAATGTATATGAAAGTATATACGGTACTAATAACAAAAATACAAGTTTTAAAGTTTTGTCTGTCTGTTTGTCTGTTTATTTGTTCCGACTAATCTCCGAAACGGCTGGACCGATTTTAACGGGATTTTCACTGGCAGATAGCTGATGTCACAAGGAGTAACTAAGGACTTTTATTTTGGAAAAAGAATTAGGGTTCCGCGCAAAAAAATTGAAACCCCAAATAACACACGGGCAAAGTTGCGGGGAACAGCTAGTTCGAAATAAAAAAGAAAAATAATAGTTTTATTTTTATTTTTTAAAGGTTACTCAATATCTTTATCGTCAGCGGGTATATTATCATCTCAGGGTGCGTACAGATCAAGTAACATGTTGTATAACTTTTGTTTTATAACACGTCCACATTATGTAACATTGTTTTTTTTAACATTGCAACATATAATAATACTGTACACATTAGAATAACAATGCAATATAACAATGTTATATGACATTGTCGTATGACATTGTTGTATGACATTGTGGTTTGTCGTTCTGCCGTTCGAGTTATATAACAACGTTTTATAACATGTTATATTATATAATGTGTACGCACCGTTAATGTCTAAGTCTGGCTCTCCGCCACTGACCTCTATACATATATACAAATACGCTGAACTGATTTTGCCATAAAAAATGTTTATGCCGATTTGAAGCGCCCTTATTGTCCGTATCGGGAACTAAAATTGACATATGCCAAAGTCTGTTGTATTATTTAGATCGTATATATATTTTGAATTTTCAAACTAAAAAATGAAAGTATTTTATGTGGTTTGATTATGTTTGATTTTAGTCACATAATAAGAATTATTTTTAGTAATATTGAGTGTGCGTAATATGTAAAACTCATTACCAAAAGGAAAGTGAGATAAAATTCCACAACTAAGTTAATTGGCAGCTAATATTAAGCAAATTAAAACTATTTGATAATATAGGTACTTAAAAGTTTGTTACTAATCTTAATATCGTAATTACCAACATGATGTTTTGGACGCCAATTCACAATTTTAGTGCTTTTGAGCCATAATTTTAGTCTAGGTTCTAGTCCTAGTAGGTTGGTTGTGAAAAGATATGGGTAGAAAAGAACATCGATAAGAATGACGTAGACGCAAACACCACTTCGCAGTTGATGACCTGTGAGGTTATATATTAGACCGCCTCCGTCTGCGTCGCCCGAATTTTGTTCACTGTCGATTGCTGGATCTGGAGGTTCAATATACAGCAATGGTGGTTTAAGTTCCTCATCTTCTAGTATGGCTAGGGCCTCGTGTAGTGAATAACCCATATCAAGATAAATAAATACTATTGTACACGGAAAAAAAATAAACTCTAGGCCGATAAGATGTCTTTTCAAATTACATGTGCGTAACATATAATTTGAAAAGACATCTTATCGGCCTAGAGGTGCCATGCGGCACCCGTAACTTTTGACGAATGATAAACGAAATACGCAAACAAAACAATAAAATTACATTACAGTCTAGTCAAACAAGTATATACGAATAAATCAAAATGCATTTCAATGACAAATTATTCTAAATAAATAAATTATAACTTACTTACTTGAATGATAAATCCATTTTTGCCAATCATTTCACAACACTGATTTATTGACGATCGTGCCAGTCTAAGCAAGTAATATTTATTTTAAGTCAGATTTGTTAGACCTTTTTGGCCTGAAATTTAGCTTTATTTTTCAGATTTGATGAACCACCCCAGGAAAAAATCTTTCTGGTGAAAAAATTTAATTGCACTGAGCGCCCTAAAAGTATTGCTACCCCAAGAAGCCTAAACAAAATAAAAAAGAAGAATATGCTGAATTACAAAAAAAATGGGTTTGTTTAATGCCTGAATCAAGAAAATTATTTTAGAATAATTTACCCGTCAATGACTCATCTGCTGATTTGACAAATGATGGACAAATGTCTGCAGCTGAATAGCTCTTTTTTTATAAATTAATAAACTTTTCTATTCAATTAATAATGATTTTATTTACAAGGCTTTAGATTTACTAGAATTCAGTCAATGAGTTATACTAAGTACCCTGTTCCATAAAACCATAACAAAACCTAGCAAGTGCTCTTACTATGTTATGAAACTGGTAGTTACACGAACCTAAACATTTCGTGTCAATTATCAAAGTTAGTAAAAGCTTTAAATTTTGTAATATACACATATATAGTACACATGTTCACAATTTAGTATTTTATACAAATAACAGCATATTTGTTACTTAACATAAATGCTTTTCAAAGGCTAACCTATTTTACGTTTAAGTGCTATCCTCTAAAATTTAGGTTTTGAAATGGGACAGCCGATTACTGGTATAGTTATAGCACGAATAGGTCGGCTCGACCAGGAAAGGACCGCGCTCTCAGAGAATACCAGCGTAAAATGGCAGCTTGACACTGCTCTGTTTCGTATGGTGAGTGTAGAGAACCGGAGACACATTTTACTGGAAAAGAGGCATTCCATCTCAGTCCTCAATGGTGGCGACGCATCTGCATTTTGATTCTTTATTGAGGATAATTGTAGATGTCTATGGATCTCAGCAACCACTTACTATCAGGTGGACTGTGTGCTCGTTTGTCACCATATCCTATATAAAAAAAATATTTATCACTGTATGTTTGGAACACAGGTCTTTACCAATCAAATGCTTGCATCATCATCATCATCATCATTACAGCCCTTCACAAGTCCACTGCTGAACATAGGCCTCCCCCAAAGAATGCCACAAAGCACGGTCCTGAGCCACCTGCATCCATCGACTTCCTGCATGTCTTACCAGGTCGTCACTCCATCTCGTGGGGGGACGCCCTACACTTCGCCTACCGGTACGAGGCTGCCACTCGAGAACCTTTCTTCCCCATCGGTTGTCGGTTCTTCGAGCTATATGGCCGGCCCATTGCCACTTCAGCTTACTAATCCGTTGGGCTATGTCGGTTACTCTGGTTCTACTGCGGATATCCTCATTCCTAAGTTTATCACGCAGAGAAACTCCGAGCATAGCCCTCTCCATAGCTCGCTGAGCGACCTTGAGCTTCCTCATCCGGCCAGCAGTGAAGGACCACGTCTCAGTTCCGTATGTCATCACTGGCAACACGCACTGGGTGTACAGTCTCGTTTTCAAGGTTTGAGGTATACCTGACGAGAAGATGTGCCGTAATTTCCCGAACACTGCCCAACCGAGTTGAATCCGTCGATTGACCTCTCGGTCGAAGTTGGACTTACCTAGTCGGACTATTTGTCCCAGGTAAACATACTCGTCAACAACTTCGAGCTTAGTGTTCCCAACAACTACCGGCATAGGTGT
Organism: Parnassius mnemosyne; assembly: GCA_963668995.1. NCBI lineage: Eukaryota > Metazoa > Arthropoda > Insecta > Lepidoptera > Papilionidae > Parnassius > Parnassius mnemosyne. The sequence continues at coordinate 21,772,160 of CAVLGL010000002.1, forward strand.
GACATGGACATTAAACATGATCTTAGTTTTGTCCATGTTCATATTAAGACCTATCCGTTGGGAAACACTATTGAGGTCATTGAGCATAGTGCTTAGGTCCTCCAGCGATTCTGCCATAAGGACTATATCGTCGGCAAATCGAAGGTGAGTATTCTTGCATAGAAAAATAAAATGCATTTATCCGTCTGAAACGGTTTTGTTTAATACTGTTTAAAATTATTATTTTGTTACAATGACTCACTCATTTTGGAATGTATTTTTTTTTCGTGGAAATAATATTCCAGCATATTTAGAACGGTTTAGCGCAATGACAAAAGTGATACGTAAACGATAAAAAATTTGTAGTACCTTTTGGTTTAGTCCAAAATTCATTTTAGTCCAAAATTCATTCAAGAGTTTATAAGGTTTCAAGAAGTTTGAAATATTGTAACAAAAATGGAGTTTTTCTTTAGTCCGATATACATATTCATTACGAATGCTTTAGTAACATTTTAATAGGTACTCATCATAGTCATCATTACAGCCCTTTGTAAGCTCACTGCTGAACATATAGGCTTCCCCCAAGGGAATGCCACAAAGTATGCACATGGAGTGCGTGGTTTAGTGGAGGTGACGCCCTCCACTTCGTCTACCGTACGAGGCTGCCCCTCGAAAACCTTTCTTCCCCATCGGTTATCGGTTCTTCGTGCTGCTGGCGTTTCGGGTGCTTTGCAGCACCCATGGTCACGTATACATCATTAAACACAGTAAAAAAAAACTTTTCAAATCTATAAAATGCGGAAGATTGACTTTTATAGGAAAAAATCAATGATAGAAGTAAAGTTAATTGGTTACAAACGATGGAGATAATTTCTTTGTCATATGACCATCATTAGAATAAAAATCAATAGAGAAACACGTCAAATTAAGCAAAATTATTTTCTGTTGTGGCCTGGTGGCAAACCAATTGCTCCAGCAAAATTAACTGAATTTCAGTCAATGTATCAATACATTCCTGAGGATTGTCTCCGATTTTATAAAACCTTAACAAGATATCATTGATGAATTAGTTGGGTTTAGCGGAGAGCACTGACCTCGTAACATAATGAGGCGATTTGATTTTCGCCATTTTGGCGCTGACAGCAGAAGTGAACCATGGTTTGGTCGCTCCTGTAAGACTGCATTACGCAGTAAGCAGGAGTGTTATCAAGCCTGGGCTGCGGCTTCGGTGACTCGGGATGTAAACACCAGCACACTCAAAAAGAAGTATAACTTCGCCTCCAGGTCCTTCAAAAGAGTTATTGCCAAGGCAAAGTCAGAGCACATAGGCAGAATTGGCGAGAAACTAGTTCGCCTTCCTTCGGGAACCCGTGCATTCTGGTCTCTCGCCAAGGCTGTCCAAGGGAATTTCTGTAAGCCATCACTACCACCTCTGCACAGGGAGGACGACTCACTGGCCCACGACGCAAAAGAGAAGGCCGACCTTTTAGGCTCCCTTTTTGCGTCCAACTCGACTGTTGATGACGGGGGGAACACACCGCCGACCATCCCGCGGTGTGAGTGCTCCATGCCGGATGTGCGGTTCTCACAGCGCTCGGTTCGCAGAGCACTCCTCTCCCTTGACATCTACAAGTCGAGTGGGCCTGACGGAATCCCCCCAATTGTGCTGAGGACGTGTGCTCCGGAGTTGGCACCGGTCCTAACGCGTCTTTTCCGGTACTCCTACTCCCAAGGCGTAGTCCCGAGTTCATGGAAGACAGCTTTTGTCCACCCAATCCCTAAAAAAGGCGACCGCTCAGACCCGTCCAACTATAGGCCTATCGCGATCACCTCCTTGTTCTCCAAAATAATGGAATCCATTATTAACTGCCAGCTCATCCGGTACCTTGAGGATCACCAGCTGATTAGTGACCGCCAATACGGTTTTCGTCGGGGTCGATCAGCTGGTGATCTTCTAGTCTACCTGACCCATAGATGGGCGGAGGCAGTAGAGTCCAAGGGGGAGGCGTTGGCCGTTAGTCTGGACATTGCGAAGGCCTTCGATCGGGTTTGGCACAAAGCGCTTCTTTCGAAGCTCCCTTCCTGTGGGCTTCCCGAGAAATTATGCAATTGGATCACCAGCTTTCTTGCAGATCGGAGCATCAAGGTCGTTGTAGACGGTGCATGCTCCGACTACAAGCCTATTAACGCTGGTGTTCCACAAGGCTGCGTGCTATCACCAACGCTGTTTCTTCTGCATATCAATGATATGTTGCAAGCCGGTAGCATTCATTGCTATGCGGATGACAGCACTGGTGATGCTCTATACACCGGCCGTGCCAATATTTCTCGGGAAAACGTCACTGAGTACCGGAACAAGCTTGTGTCTGAAGTCGAGTCTTTGCTGGACAAAGTCTCGGATTGGGGGCGACTAAATCTAGTCCAGTTTAATCCTCAGAAGACACAAGTTTGCGCGTTTACCGCTAAAAAGAACCCCTTTGTCGTATCTCCTCAGTTTCAAGGTACTCCCCTTGTTGCCTCAGCCAGTATCGGAATCCTCGGCGTCGACATATCGAGTAGCGTGCAGTTTCGTGGTCACTTGGAAGAGAAGGCCAAATTGGCCTCTAAAAAGCTTGGCGTGCTCAGCAGAGCGGGACAGTATTTCATGCCGGCTCAACGCCTGCAACTTTACAAGGCGCAGGTTCGGCCTCACATGGAATACTGTTCCCATCTCTGGGCTGGGGCTCCCCAGTGCCAGCTTCTTCCACTTGACCGCATCCAGCGCAGAGCGGCTCGAATCGTCGACGACCGAGTCCTTTCCGATCGGCTCGATTCATTGGCACTGCGAAGAGATGTTGCATCTCTTAGCATTTTCTTTCGCATTTACCATGGGGAGTGCTCTGAGGAATTGTTCGGATTAATCCCAGCCGCCAAATTTCACGAACGCACATCGCGGCAGAACTCTCGATACCATCCACACCATCTGGATGATTGGCGGTCCACCACTGTGCGATTTAGAAGATGTTTTCTTCCTCGCACAACTTCCTTGTGGAATAGTTTGCCACCAGCGATTTTTCCGGACCGATACGACTTAGGGACCTTCAAGAAAAGAGCCTACTCCTTTTTAAAAGGCCGGCAACGCATCTGCAATTCCCCTGGTGTTGCGGTTGTTCATGGGCGGCGGTAGTCACTTACCATCAGGTGAGCCGCATGCTCGTTTGCCCCCTCTGCTATAAAAAAAAAAAAAAAAAAATAATAATATAGATAAGACAGTGTGAAAAAATATATAGATAAGAATTCTATACCCAAGCCTACACGTAACGTCCATTATATTTATGTATCATATTTATATAATGCCATACAATAAATAAATGTATCAATTAATACCTAGGCTTTAGACGCAAGCTTTATACAAAACAAGAATCGACGCTGCGTTGATCTATCTACGTTTTTATTCGGAACTACAGAACGGATTATGTCAGACTTGCACCTACTAAAACCCCATGCTGTTCCACATTCACCACACATTGACAGGGCCACGGAAACGCTTTCAAGCACACCCGCGGCCCCACCAGCGAGAATCCCTCCTTAGTTGAAGACTTCCCTCCCCGACTTCCCGAACTCGATATGTGGAGGCCATGGAGACAAGAAAAAACGAGCACTCGGAAGCACCCGCCAAAGTCGCGGATGATAGTCCAGTAGCGCTTTACTATACCAGAAATTCTCTTCCCTTGCGACTCCACCTCGGCTGCAGTGATATACAGAGAGGGTTCTCCTCTAGCCGCAGCTCACTAACACAAATCCAAGGGCTCGACAGCCCACTCAGTGTGGCTGCCTTGGGCCAGCCCTTCACTTCGGGCCAGCCATGTGGCTCACCCTACGTTTACCATTGGTTACCAAGCCACGGCTAGTAACCCCCACCCCCTCCCCCCGCCACGACAAGGCGGGAACCCGTTCAGGGTGGAATTATTTCTCACCTAAACTCATTAAGGACATTAATAATGTTGAAGTTCCAATATAAATTTATTCCCTTTATACAATAAATTGGTCATAATAATTATACAAACTTAACAAACTTACGTCTTGTTAACACAAAGTCATCATCAGGCGACCTTTCTACACATGGCAATGGCCCTTGAGTCTGAGGGTAAATAAGAAGAGAAGAAATGTTTTTTACATTCGAAATAATAATATAATACTTTTATACTTACTGGTACTGGTACTACCAGAAAATATTGTGGGTATAGTTCACTTTTTCAAAGTGGTGCGTTTCTCATGTCCAATAAAACAGTCGTCTGTGAAGTTTTTTTTTTATAGGGGTGGGGCAAACGAGCATGCTGCTCACCTGATGGTAAGTGACTATCATCGCCCATGAACAACTGCAACTTCAGAGGAATTGCAGATGCGTCGCTGGTCTTTTAAAATAGATTAGTCTCTTTTCTTGAAGGTCCCTAAGTCGTATCGGTCCGGAAAAATTGCTGGTGGTAATCGATTCCACAAGGATGTTGTGCGAGGAAGAAAACTTCTTCCAAATCGCACAGTGGTGGACGCCAATCATCCAAATGGTATGGATGATATCGCGAGTTTTGTCGCGATGTGCGATGGTGAAATTGAGCGGCTGGGATAAATCCGAACAATTCCTCGGAGCACTCCCCGTAGTAGATACGATAAAATACACAAAGAGATGCAACATCTCTTCGCAGCGCCAGTGAATCGAACTGATCGGAAAGGACTCGCTCATCGACGATTCGAGCTGCTCTGCGCTGGATGCGGTCAAGTGGAAGGAGCTGTCACTGGGGAGCCCCAGCAACAGATGGGAACAGTATTCCATGTAAGGCCGAACGTTTAAAAAGTTGCAGGCAGTGTGCGGGCATGAAAAACTGTTCCGCTCTGTTGAGCACGCCAAGCTTTTTACAGGCCAATTTGGCCTTCTCTTCCAAGTGACCATGACACTGCACGTTATTCGATATGTTGACACCGAGGATTCCAATACTGGCTGCGGCAACAAGGGGAGTGTCTTGAAACGGAGTAGATACGACAAAGGGTTTTTTTTAGCGGTAAACGTGCAAACTTATGTATTCTGGGGATTGAAATGGACTAGATTTAGTCGCCCCCAGTCTGAGACTGTTCAGCAAAGTCTCGACTTCAAACACAGGTTTGTGCCGGTACTCGGTTACGTTTTCCCGAGAAATATTGGCACGGCCGATGTATAAAAAATCACCAGTGCTATCGTCTGCATAGCAATGAATGTTACCGGTTTGCAACATATCATTGATTTGCAGAAGAAACAACGTTGGTGATAGCACGCAGCCTTGTGGAACACCAGCGTTAATAGGCTTGTAATCGGAGCATACACCGTCTACTACGACCTTGATGCTCCGATCAGCCAGAAACCTGGTGATCCAAGTGCACAATTTCTCGGGAAGCCCATAGGAAGAAACCTTCGAAAGAAGCGCTTCGTGCCAGATCCGATTGAAGGCCTTCGCTATGTCCAAACTAACGGCCAATGCCTCTCCCTTGGACTCGATTGCCTGCGCCGATCTATATGTTAAGTAAACAAGAAGATCACAAGCTGAGCGACCCCGACGGAAACCGTACTGGAGGTCACTAATCAGCTGGTGCTCGTCAATTTACTGCATGAGCTGGCAGTTAATAATGGACTCCATTATTTTCGAGAACAAGGAGGTGGTGGCGATAGGCCTCTAGTTGGACGGATCAGAGCAGTTATCTTCATAGGGATCGGGTGCACGAAAGCTGTCTTCTATGAATTCGGGACAACGTCTAGGGAGTAGGAGTAGTGTTTAGAATAAAGTCACATAATAAGAATTATTTTTAGTAATATTGAGAGTGTGCGTAATATGTAAAACTCATTACCAAAAGGAAAGTGAGATAAAATTCCACAACTAAGTTAATTGGCAGCTAATACTAAGCAAATTAAAACTATTTGATAATATAGGTACTTAAAAGTTTGTTACTAATCCTAATATCGTAATTACCAACATGATGTTTTGGACGCCAATTCACAATTTTAGTGATCATTTTTAGCCATCCCATTTTTCATGCCCGCACACTGCCTGCAACTTTTTAAACGTTCGGCCTTACATGGAATACTGTTCCCATCTCTGGGCTGGGGCTCCCCAGTGACAGCTCCTTCCACTTGACCGCATCCAGCGCAGAGCAGCTCGAATCGTCGACGAGCGAGTCCTTTCCGATCAGTTCGATTCACTGGCGCTGCGAAGAGATGTTGCATCTTTTTGTGTATTTTATCGTATCTACTACGGGGAGTGCTCCGAGGAATTGTTCGGATTTATCCCAGCCGCTCAATTTCACCATCGCACATCGCGACAAAACTAGCGATATCATCCATACCATTTGGATGATTGGCGTCCACCACTGTGCGATTTGGAAGAAGTTTTCTTCCTCGCACAACATCCTTGTGGAATCGATTACCACCAGCAATTTTTCCGGACCGATACGACTTAGGGACCTTCAAGAAAAGAGACTAATCTATTTTAAAAGACCAGCGACGCATCTGCAATTCCTCTGAAGTTGCAGTTGTTCATGGGCGATGATAGTCACTTACCATCAGGTGAGCAGCATGCTCGTTTGCCCCACCCCTATAAAAAAAAAACTTCACAGACGACTGTTTTATTGGACATGAGAAACGCACCACTTTGAAAAAGTGAACTATACCCACAATATTTTCTGGTAGTACCAGTACCAGTAAGTATAAAAGTATTATATTATTATTTCGAATGTAAAAAAAATTTTGGACTAAAATGAATTTTGGACTAAACGAAAAGGTACTACAAATTTTTTATCGTTTACGTATCACTTTTGTCATTGCGCTAAACCGTTCTAAATATGCTGGAATATTATTTCCACGAAAAAAAAATACATTCCAAAATGAGTGAGTCATTGTAACAAAATAATAATTTTAAACAGTATTAAACAAAACCGTTTCAGACGGATAAATGCATTTTATTTTTCTATGCAAGAATACTCACCTTCGATTTGCCGACGATATAGTCCTTATGGCAGAATCGCTGTAGGACCTAAGCACTATGCTCAATGACCTCAATAGTGTTTCCCAACGGATAGGTCTTAATATGAACATGGACAAAACTAAGATCATGTTTAATGTCCATGTCACACCTATGCCGGTAGTTGTTGGGAACACTAAGCTCGAAGTTGTTGACGAGTATGTTTACCTGGGACAAATAGTCCGACTAGGTAAGTCCAACTTCGACCGAGAGGTCAATCGACGGATTCAACTCGGTTGGGCAGTGTTCGGGAAATTACGGCACATCTTCTCGTCAGGTATACCTCAAACCTTGAAAACGAGACTGTACACCCAGTGCGTGTTGCCAGTGATGACATACGGAACTGAGACGTGGTCCTTCACTGCTGGCCGGATGAGGAAGCTCAAGGTCGCTCAGCGAGCTATGGAGAGGGCTATGCTCGGAGTTTCTCTGCGTGATAAACTTAGGAATGAGGATATCCGCAGTAGAACCAGAGTAACCGACATAGCCCAACGGATTAGTAAGCTGAAGTGGCAATGGGCCGGCCATATAGCTCGAAGAACCGACAACCGATGGGGAAGAAAGGTTCTCGAGTGGCAGCCTCGTACCGGTAGGCGAAGTGTAGGGCGTCCCCCCACGAGATGGAGTGACGACCTGGTAAGACATGCAGGAAGTCGATGGATGCAGGTGGCTCAGGACCGTGCTTTGTGGCATTCTTTGGGGGAGGCCTATGTTCAGCAGTGGACTTGTGAAGGGCTGTAATGATGATGATGATGATGATGCAAGCATTTGATTGGTAAAGACCTGTGTTCCAAACATACAGTGATAAATATTTTTTTTATATAGGATATGGTGACAAACGAGCACACAGTCCACCTGATAGTAAGTGGTTGCTGAGATCCATAGACATCTACAATTATCCTCAATAAAGAATCAAAATGCAGATGCGTCGCCACCATTGAGGACTGAGATGGAATGCCTCTTTTCCAGTAAAATGTGTCTCCGGTTCTCTACACTCACCATACGAAACAGAGCAGTGTCAAGCTGCCATTTTACGCTGGTATTCTCTGAGAGCGCGGTCCTTTCCTGGTCGAGCCGACCTATTCGTGCTATAACTATACCAGTAATCGGCTGTCCCATTTCAAAACCTAAATTTTAGAGGATAGCACTTAAACGTAAAATAGGTTAGCCTTTGAAAAGCATTTATGTTAAGTAACAAATATGCTGTTATTTGTATAAAATACTAAATTGTGAACATGTGTACTATATATGTGTATATTACAAAATTTAAAGCTTTTACTAACTTTGATAATTGACACGAAATGTTTAGGTTCGTGTAACTACCAGTTTCATAACATAGTAAGAGCACTTGCTAGGTTTTGTTATGGTTTTATGGAACAGGGTACTTAGTATAACTCATTGACTGAATTCTAGTAAATCTAAAGCCTTGTAAATAAAATCATTATTAATTGAATAGAAAAGTTTATTAATTTATAAAAAAAGAGCTATTCAGCTGCAGACATTTGTCCATCATTTGTCAAATCAGCAGATGAGTCATTGACGGGTAAATTATTCTAAAATAATTTTCTTGATTCAGGCATTAAACAAACCCATTTTTTTGTAATTCAGCATATTCTTCTTTTTTATTTTGTATAGGCTTCTTGGGGTAACAATACTTTTAGGGCGCTCAGTGCAATTAAATTTTTTCACCAGAAAGATTTTTTCCTGGGGTGGTTCATCAAATCTGAAAAATAAAGCTAAATTTCAGGCCAAAAAGGTCTAACAAATCTGACTTAAAATAAATATTACTTGCTTAGACTGGCACGATCGTCAATAAATCAGTGTTGTGAAATTAATGGCAAAAATGGATTTATCATTCAAGTAAGTAAGTTATAATTTATTTATTTAGAATAATTTGTCATTGAAATGCATTTTGATTTATTCGTATATACTTGTTTGACTAGACTGTAATGTAATTTTATTGTTTTGTTTGCGTATTTCGTTTATCATTCGTCAAAAGTTACGGGTGCCGCATGGCACCTCTAGGCCGATAAGATGTCTTTTCAAATTATATGTTACGCACATGTAATTTGAAAAGACATCTTATCGGCCTAGAGTTTATTTTTTTTCCGTGTACAATAGTATTTATTTATCTTGATATGGGTTATTCACTACACGAGGCCCTAGCCATACTAGAAGATGAGGAACTTAAACCACCATTGCTGTATATTGAACCTCCAGATCCAGCAATCGACAGTGAACAAAATTCGGGCGACGCAGACGGAGGCGGTCTAATATATAACCTCACAGGTCATCAACTGCGAAGTGGTGTTTGCGTCTACGTCATTGTCACCACGTCGGACACCCACCACTATTTGCTAAAATCCACGGGCGGTACCAGATGTACAACCTGTAGCAGAATTTTATTGTTCGCCACCTGGTGGTTTGCGTTCTTTACGAGGCCGCTGCGGAAGAGGTAGTTAAAGTCGTGGAGAAAGTCGCAAAATTAAAACCTGCTCTAACCAATTTGACAGTTCTTCAAGTGATGCAGACAATACCAAAGCAGAAGAACCGCAATCCAAAAAATCAAAATAGAAGAATGCTTCACGAAGATGCATTGATGAAGATTTAGTTCGGAAGCCGCCAATGTTTCCTAGGATATTTTAGTTCAGTTCAAGGAAAGTCACCTACTGTCCTGGACTTATTTTAGGAAAAAATGTTTACAATCTTTTGGTAGATGAATAGCAAAAATATGCAGCCTTTTTGAATTTAACCTCCCCAAAATACTAGTTCCTAGCGAATCACATCGTAAATATGCTTTAGATACGCATAAGAGTCAGACAAGACTTCAATTAATCAAATGTGACGTAGGGCTCTATGCATCCTGCAATTATTAGTTTCACGTTCGTATGTAAACTACAAAACTTGGGGTTCTAATATTACATTATTTGATCAAATAAATACTCTATTTTATTTAATTAGTCCTACATTACTTTAAATCAGCATAATTTTATGAATACACGGTAAAATTTGCTAGCCAATGATAAGTTAATACATACTTAATAGAAGGATATAAAGCTTACGTATGAGCCTAGCGGTGCCGTACGGCACCCATTGTTTTTTCCAAAACTGATAAATCACTTCAAGTTTTAATGGTCAAAAATAACTTAAGGGACCTTTAATAACATCATATCAAAATATTATCCAACTCTATGCCCCTAAATTAATTCAGGTCATAATGGGTTATAATAAATAAGTAATAAGTAATACTTTGTCTTATAAAAATGGTTTCCCGATCCAGCGCTAAATTCGACTTGCACAACACAGTTTAAATTAAATTGTTTTAGCGGTTCATTAAGGCTTTAACAGTGATTGAAATGCCTAAATCTAGGATATTTAAGTAAAAAAATCTCAATAACTGTTCATTTAATCCATAAAGAAAAAATACAAGGTAACAGAAGAAGATTTGGTAAACGTTTTTAATTTAACAAAATTGTATTTTTGTCAACCCCTTATTAGGAAAAAAATCCCCAAAGAGTACCTATCTTTGTCATATTTTGCAAAATTTCTCCAAAACGGCACAAGCTTTTTAAATAGTTCTTACACTAAAAAAAAGGTCTTAAAAATATTAATATTTTTAATTGAGAGTTTTATTTTTATTACCCGTTTTATAAGAGAATATATCCTTTTTCCCTGAAATTGAATATATTTACGCGAGCGCGCATGCTCCGTCGCCATGTAAGCTCTGTCACAGTCCGTTTTCGGACATCGTCGAGGGTGGACCGCACGTCGGTGTTGGAGCGACTTCGTTCAAATATATATTAGTTTTTTAAAAGTTTATACTCAATTATAAATATTTTTATGACTAGAAATACTTAATTTAGTTAATATCTGTACACTGGTAACTGTAAATATTATTTTCTAAATAAATGAATTTTTAAAGTGCCCAAAGAAGAAGAAATTTTTGCGGCGACGTTGATTAGTGAAATTGAAAAATGCATTTTTATATAATTTAGATGTGGAACGACGAACATGCTCTCGTTACTTAGATTTTGATCGTTTTTAATACCTATGTAATTTTATTGTTGCATATTTTTATTAATTAGTTGATAGTGAATTTTATAATTATGTATTACAATAAATATAATAAATATAAATATAAGTATGACTTTATAAAATATTATTGGGGAGAGAAATAAAGATACAGATACTTACATTTAGGTACACTGTTATCAAATTAAATCAAACAATTTAAATAAATAAAAGAATGGTGCTTACCTAAGTATAAATAACTATATAAAGACATTCTTGGGTTTATGGTTTTTTTTTATGTTAGACAAACTATCATCTAAAAAATGTAAAAACTTTAAATTGGGGAGGGGTTTCTCTACGTGATAAAGTTAGAAATGAAGGTATTTGCATTAGAATCAGAGTAACTGACATAGCTCAACGGAATATTACAGTGAAATGGCAATGGGCTAGCTATATAACTTGGAAAATATATAAAAAATAGGAAGAAAGGTCCTCGAGTGGCAACCTCGTACAGGTAATCGAATTAGTACTCAACCTTTATTCCTCTTCACGTATTCTCATACGCTTTTCTTCACACACACACACACACACACACACACACACACACACACACACACACACACACACACACACACACACACACACACACACGCACATGCGCGCATGCACGCACGCGCGCGCACACACACACACACACACACACACACACACACAAACTAATAATACTTACCAACTACTATTAGGCAAGAGTGAATAGGTTTTTGTTAAGTCAGTGCAATTCACCATCTTAGACTACATAACCACTAACCGATGGGATTGTAGTTGCTTTACTACTTACTGGGTAAAAATAGTAAAAAAAAAAATGTACCCTGTGAAAGTTTGCATTTAGATATAATTTTTCTAACCAACCATAAAAATATGATGAGAATATGTATATAAGTATAAAGGTTACCTCACACGGAACAGTAATAATATAATATTATATCTTCCATTATCTCTGAAATCCGAAGTATGTTCATATTAAGAGGCTGAATAGAGCCACATTGAAATGCATGGGGATCGTTTTGTAATTTCACGTCATTATCGAAAAAAAATTGTACGTATTTTAGGTGGCGGTATGCAAAACACGATTCCACAAAAATTTAACTCAATAGAAAATAATTGCAAAGTTGCTTCTAAAAATACTTCAATTTTCAACGTCAATTTTTTTTTACGTGGTAGAGTCATGCTACAGCTATATTTATTAGGTATAGTTGTAGCACGAATGGGTCGGCTCGACCGGGGAAGTGCCACGCTCTCACGGAATAACATGTAAAATAGCAGTTTAACCCTGCTGTGTTTCGTATGGTGAGTGTAGAGAACCGGAGAACCTTTGTACTGGAAACGAGGCATTACATCTTAGTCCTCACGGGTGACAACGCATCTACATTTTGATCCGTAATCGAGAATAGATGTAGATGTGTATGGGCCGTAGCAACCACTTACCATCAGGTGGACTGTGTGCTCGTTTGTCACCCTTATTCTATTTAAAAAAAAAACTTTCTGAGGTTTCAGTAAAATAATGTTAAGTATTGTAAGCACTCGTACAATTATGTCTCATGTTAATAAAGCTATTGGGCTATTTTGATTTGTAATAAAGTGATTTTTACTTTATAGGTTAAATAATTTATTTACCTTTCTATTTCAAGAACCGTTTTTCTGTCACTCCTATTGAATTTGACAGTGCTTGCTGAAATTTAGCATCTTTAGATGGATCAGAATCGCCCGCTGATCCAGCTGTTAGATATTGCAAAAATAATCGAAAATATTTATTTTTACTTTCATGCCCAACACTACCTTGTTTTATTTTATTACGGTCAAATAATATTTAGTAGGTTATAAAGCAAGTATTTTTGTAAATGTTTTGTATGTAAATGTAAATGTTTTCATTATTTTGTTATTCTATTGTTTACAGTTATTATCACGTCTTAGCTTTACACCAAGAATTACATTAGAAATTCTTGATGGGATGCGATGTAACGCGCATACATTATTTTTATCAAGAACTATAATATATATATATATTTGTTTTTTTTACCAGTAGAGTTTCAACAAAATCTTAAAAAAGTTCAATGAATTAAAAAAAATGCTAATAATTATATAGTCAGTGTTTTACATTTAAAGATCAGTTATAAAGAGCCAATGTTATTATTTTCATTTTGATTAATTTAATTCGAGACTAAAATAAATGTGAAAGGGCTTTTATCTGCAATAATAATCTTCATCAAAAATAACATAGACTTATAAAAGTCATATACACGGTCAATCATACTGAAGATTATCATTTGTACTACAAAATATTTAAAAGACTATTTCCAGTTTAATGACCCGAATATCATCATTAATGTTTGACTGGCACACTTAAAAGTGTTATCACATGGCTAATTGATTGATTGATATTATGATAAGGTCATGCTTTTCTATAAAAAATTGCAAGAAATTTTAATTCCCGGCCCTATTGGTTTGTTTTACTTTTTACTTAATTAGTGAAAAACAAAATGGACTGATCTAAAAGTTTACTTTCTTGTGTAAAAAGTGCTATTTAGAATTTTATGCAAATGGTAATTAAAGTTTCTATGTAAATAAGTGTAACATAGCGGGTATTATATTCAACGGTAGCGGCCATCCGTATTGGCAAAGCCAGCACCATTTTCTGTACAGAAACCGGCAAAGTGTTGCTCAAGGCACTATAAACAAAGCAGCTGATAAAATGTTACACTCATAACTGTTAACAAAAACTGTTTTCGCAAATGGTCTTATAGATAATAATAACTATTCCGCCGTGTTAGGTGCAGGAGCTATTATTAGAAGGAGAAGAGGTAAAATTTTGTTTTAGAAATGCGCAATCAATATTGTTTTGTCTGCAATTGAGCATAAAATAAAAAATAACTTTAGCCAAAGAGCATAACTGGCATTATACTCAGGCCCATCAATTGATATGGAAAAAAATAATTTTACCAGGTTTCAAAAAATCAATCAAATATCAAAAAAACATAAATATTAAAATCAAAAAATGTATATATGTATGTCTATACATACATATAATGATTTATGGCCGCTTAGTAACTGACGGTGACTCAGTATAACATCCTACAGTCAAGCCGAAACTAAGAGGAGTGAATCACTGTAGAAAAGGTAATAATTTATTGAGGAAATTTTGTGATAAAATTAAAAAAATTACAAACTTATCCAAGTTAATCTAACTTAGTCTAACTTATCCTTATGCGTTACAAAAAAAAAAAAAACAAATAATAAAATAGTGAGATGGCGTCAGTTTTTAAGAAGATATAACAAAAATAAACAAAAAAATAAATTTCAATAAAGTTCAGTGTTTAATTGATTATATACCGCTGACACTTAATCACGCTTTTCGAAACCACGCCAGTTGTAAACAATACTTGTGTGAAAAGACAAAATTTCTTTTCAAATTTCCGCCGAGTTGTAAGTAGAAGGCCAAATAGGTCACGTGTCAATTTTAATTAAATATATTTTATATGAAGTGATTTGGACTACGTTTCATCAATTAACCATTGGTAAAAATTAAAACAGGAATTTTACGATTGTGTTTACAAAAAACATTATTAGTTGAACCTTGCAGCTTGTTCATTATTTTTATTATAAATACCTATAAATGTATATATTATTAATAAATAGTTCCCATAATATATTGGATTATTTTTTATTTTGCCCTATCTGCAATGTTCTACGCTCTATAGAAAATGTGGCGTATGACATGACTGACAATCTTTCGAACGTTTTATCTAGGTACAAAGATGTTTTACGTTTTCGTCGCCTCCACATGATATTTTTGTCAGCATAAGGTACCCTTCTATATCTGAAACGAATATAAATATTGCTACAAAGTAAAGTAATAGGCTATACAAGTCCCTCTACTGGGCACAGGACTCTTTTTTTATTTCTGAGAGGGTTTTAGGGCAAGGAAATGCCCGCCGTGCTTCCCCAATGCGTGTTGACGAAAATTGCAATTACAAATTTCATTCGTGCTGTTGGGGATCAAACCCGGGAAAATATTTACAGCGAACGCTTTGACCCAGATCTACTAATACGATACAAATAAATACGATTTAACATATATAATAAAAATTCTTACGTACTTGAAACTTGAACACTTGATAGCTCGTGATGCCTACCGGACAAAGCTACAGCACCACACCGTGCAATGTAATTGAAGATGCGTAACCGCGACATAATTCTCAGTGATGCGCAAGCATAACAGGCAGTATGTCACTGTTATAATTGTCATCTCTGCAGTCTATTAATCTTTGCAATTTTATAAGTAATACAGAACGTAGTTGCTAGACGGTGTTGACATCGGCTAAAATCTCTGCGATCGCCGTTTCGTCAAGGTCATTCAGGCTAGTTAAAGCCTTAAGACGTGCCGCTCACTTTTTTTAGGCCACTTATATCTACAATTGATTTCAATAGGTTTTATATTTCTTCTTGATTGCATCAATGTGTCTTTAAAATGATGAAAATCATACATATTCCTTTGCCTCCTCATTTTCATTTCAATATTGCCATGAACAGCATCCGCGGACATGTGAGTATGGCCTTTGGTTAGATAGCTAATAGTTATCAGTTTAAGATTATTGAAGGAGTTATTGGCTACTATAATCATTGCAGTGCAAATGGTACAATTCTTATTTTGGGCTATACAATTATCAGCCTATATATACAATTGCTCCATGTCCCTATTATTCTGTATGAAAGCATATATGGCGTTCATAATATCACTCGCCTCTCATCCAGCTTGAGTTTCATGCTAAAGAACATATGTGGCAAAATCACTTGACTTCTTTTCTATTGTAACAAATGTTAAATTAAAAGTAACCAAACGACTCATGAAAAAAGCATCATTAATTTCAGGCATCTCTGGTAAAATAAACACCTTTTGTAAATCTATTGATAAATATTAAACTCTGTTTGAATTTTCGATTGTTCCATCTAATCTGTATCTTTGTAAAGCAGTCAGCTTTGAACTTATGATTTTCACATTTCGTTCTTATTTCTTCAGGTATCTAATTAACATCGCGGTAATTTTTCAGTCCTTTTTCATATATTGAGCATTCTACACAGATATCACCTTTAGGTATATGAAATTATATTTTTTTTTAATAGTTTACCTGTATAATTCAACCCCACATTTAAATTTTGGATTTTTCTGCTTGAATTACTAGTACATTTGCTGTAACGTTAAGTGCCTCGGCAAATATTTAGTAAATGGCGTATCCTGGCGGCGATAATGACTGATAGTGGGCTGAAAACTCATAATATGTTCAGTAATTATGGTTCCATCAACTTTTCTTCGATTGCCACTCCTATTGTCATTGGAAACAGATGCATTTAATATCCCTTTATTTATAGCTTTACTAAGTTCTGTTATCACGCCATTAGTTTTATATCCAAAAGTTGCCAAAAAAAGTTACAGCACACGGGAATCATCTCGTTGTCTTTATTTAGCAAAGAAAAACAACGAATTTCGTTTTTAGAAAAAGAATCATTAGAATTTGAGATTTGAACCTTACGTCACTTTATAGAACATAATGCAGTTATGCATTTATTAAGAAAATTACGCCTTGATACAAAATTGCGTTCCCAATATTTATCGCAAATCTCTTTCCAACTTTCAAGTGAAAACTTTGCATATTGCCTCATGCATTTGCCGTCATAACTATTTACGATCATCGGATGCTTTATTTTATTTTTATTTGGTTTCATAAAATTTGGTACAGTGGCATCTACAGGTTGCAGATTGGCATATTGTGTTGTACTGATGTTTGATAAATTATCATGTTCATTATAAGTATCTTTACTTATAATGAACATGATTATTTCTAGACCGGGATATGCAGCTACGAAGTGTATTTCAAGTTTTCTATTTTGCTGTGGATATTCAGCGGCAGATTGAGATATACAAGAACTCAAAAAGTCCCGGAATGTAAAATCAGTATTAGAAAAGTATCTTTTACAGATTCAGGATCTTCAACTGAATCGTCGAAATCCCTAAATGTAATTAATTCTTCAGGGTCAATTACACTTAGTGTGTTAGGTTTTTCTTTTGTGAAGATGAAGTGGATAGTTCTTTGAATTGAATTGAGCAGTCATTAGGAGACAAACTGAAGCAAAGAAAAGAAAAATGTAACATACGACAGAAAGAAACAGCAACCAATTTTAAAATATTGCAGTTATCAATAATTCCATTTTCAAGCCAAAACAACAACTCTTGGTGAACTCAAGACTAAACATGCCTATCAAAACAAAAACAAAATAATAATCACGTGCATACTAATAGGTTGCAAAATATTAATGTTAGTTAGCATCATTGCTTTATAAATATATCAGTGAACTTGTATTCTAAGGCAAAATAAATAGTTTAGATATAATGAACTTACCGTATTTCCGTCTCTGAATCACAGTTTATATTGTTATTTCTGGCGACAGCCACAATCTTTTTTGAACAAATACAACGACACATCAAGCTACTGTGTTCACGCGCAAACGGCACCACGGCGCCTGCGTGTTGTGACATGCTGCGGAAAACGCGCACTATCCCTCTTTTCTTTCACGTTCGGCCTTGATTTCAAAAACCTAGTAAGTCAAAGTGACTTAATCAATTTTGAAATTGTTAAAGTGACTTACTAGGTTGTTTATGTAGTCACGAGGCAGTGAATGGTACACTTAATAGGTATCGATGCTTTAATATATCTGCTTTTTTGTGCGTTTTCAACGTTGGTGTTTTTGTATTGGGTACGGACTTACTAGGTTAGGAAGACTATGCAATAAAACAATTTTTGTAAAAAGTGTCCCTTACTAAGTTTTGAAATAGGACAGCCGTAATATAGCTGCAGCATACCTCTACCACGGTATAAATTATTAAATATTATTAAAGAAATATTATACTAGGATTGAAACTTTTGCTAGAATGATGCACGATGTCAAAAAAACGTATAATAATTATTTGAGTAACTTGTGGGTTGCAACGTTTTCGCATAACTACGTCCACTTGATGAGTAAAAGACAGATAATGCTGAGTGGTAAACCACAATTTCTTTGGCCAATCTTTGGAGAAGTTAGTTAAAAACGACCATGGACTCTCATCCTATTGCACTATGACAATGATTTGGTGATACCGCGAACAAGACAAAGTCATTTTTGGCTTCTGAGAAGGTGGAGTTCGCACCCTACCCGCACAGAGTCCATATCACTCACCATGCGATTTCTTAATTTTCCCGAAAAATCAAAGACATACATAATATTGACAATAATACTAAAGTAGGTATTGATGGGAAATTCCCCGTATTTTATAGAAAAGGACAACTGAGAACTTTTTTCCCAAATGGTCTTATCAGTTAAGTCAACTTGGTAACACATTCCAATTATCTTACTTGTAAGACTATTTGGTAAGACTATTGGGAAGAACATTTCCTAGGAGTCTTATCAGTAAGGAAAAAATTCCCTGTAGACTTAGTAATAAGACTATATGGTAAGACTACTGGGAATACTCTGAATATTTTCCATAGTTGCCACGCTCGATAGGCGGGTTAGTAACCGCAGTTTTTTTTATTATTTTTGAGTTATTATAAAGATCATGCTGCTACCCATCTCATTTTATTGCACTTTCCTCTTTCGCTTAGTACGACACTCACTTAATGATATAGGGTAAATAATTTTCTTCGGTGCCACTAAACACCAAATACACTATTATGATATTTACTAACGAAGTATATATTCTTTTAGCTGTCCAACGTTGGTTTGCTATTTTCAATACGTATATAAACCCACACTACACCTGCGTCCATCGAAATCATCCATCGTCCATTGCGAAAGTAATGGCGCACATTCGCGACATTAGTTTCGCATCTCATTTACACGATGAAATTAGTTTCAATTACTTTCATGAAAAAATGTAGCTTACGCAGCAAATATTTTACTATCATGCAATTAATGCATGAATTATAAAATTAGTTTAGAATGTATGCGTTACGCAACTAGTTTCACTACCTGTGATACTAGTTTCATCATCATCATCATTACAGACCTTCACAAGTCAACTGCTGAACATCGGCCTCCTCCAAGGAATGCCACAAAGTACATCCATCGACTTTCTGTATGTCTTACCAGGTGGTAACTCCATCTAGTTGGGGCCGCTCTATACTTTGCCTACCGGTACGAGGCTACCACTCCAGAACCTTTCTTCCCCATCGGTTGTCGGTTCTTCGACCCACATGGCCGGGCCATTGCACTTCAGCTTAAGGGCTATGTCGGTTACTCTGGTTCTACTATGGGTGTCCTCATTTCTAGGTTTATGACGCAGGGACACCTGGAGCATAGACCTCTCCATATGCAATGCACTCTGTTGTCATTCGTATGTTATTATGCAAAATAAAAAGAAATTAAATCAGACGATGTTATATCGAGTAGAAAAGAGTTCCCATCTCCATTGCTTCCATAATTACTTTGTAAACCACTTTTCAGGAATCTCTATTATTATGTTAAGGGTATTTCGGATACCAGAGACACTCATTTTGCTGGTTTTCATTAATAAGTTGTATATTTTCATCGACTGTCTAACGTTGGCTTGCCGTTTCAACGTGTGCAGCGACAAAAACTCACACGTTCACTCAATGCAGTCACTTTTGAGACATTAGTTTCTCGTCGCATTTACGCGATGAAATTAGTGGAGATATATTATTTTTATCAAAAAATCGCACAGAGCTAGGAAGTCATTTAGTTTCATGCAACTAATAAGTACATGCATAATATAATTAGAGATTTACAAATTATTGGTCAAACTAATGTCAAGTAAGTAGCTTCATGCTACTAGTTTCGTAATGTAATATCGGCATAAGATACATATACATAGCTCGGAATTTTGAACAGGTTCTTTTTTCACCATAATAAACCACTGAGAATATTTAAAGACTCCTAGCGATTTACTAGCAGTCTGAAAAGAAAATAATTGTAGAATTCTAATCACAAAAGAACGAAATGTAAAATAAACCTGCAGAACGCATTCTCTCTGCAATTCGCAACCTGTTTCTTTCTTTCTATTGTCAACTTTATACATATAGTTAATTAGCAACAATGGCAAAACAGTAACAAAAAAACTCGCTTTTTACGGTTTTCTATACACTTTAAATACCACGTTTTAAGTTTTAATTTTACTTAAAATGAGTTCTTTCTGCTTAGAATTCAGTCTGGGTTTTTTTCTTTGTAATATCTGCACAAAAATATTTTAAAGGTATGAAATTTATCAAATTTTAATTAAAATTCTACAAATTTGAGTCATTGAAATATAAATATACAAAAAACTGTAACAGTGCAATAAACTTTATATATTTTTTGTTGTATATGACGTTGTTTTGATTTCAAAATTTACAAATAACAGTTTAATCTACAACATTTCATTTTAAGATTGTAATAGGATAATAAAAATAGGATAATGGAAGTCAGAATAAACGTCTGGTATATTCCTTGTCCAAAATTCAAGAATTGACAAAGCTGCCCCATGGCATAAATTGTGGTATTCGAGTGAGATATTGAATCGGACTTGTCTCTTTTTGAATGCTTACCCTCTTCTGTAACACCAAGGCCGCGCATATTGCGATAACACGAATATTAATTTTTCGCGATGTATGTAGTCAAGTTATCGTAAACACTTAGGCACTTCGGGCGATGTAAAGACATTTCGTTCTGCTTTCGGTAAGCTTCAAAGGCTTTTATCGCGACAATCTTCGCTTGCGCGGCCGCTCTTTAGGCGGCGCACAAACGTTGAAGTGAATGAGTTGGAGCAAATTAAGTATAATATTCTAATAATTTGTCATTACTAAAATGTTCAATAAATATTTTAGTAATGACAAATTAAATAAGATTAAAGCACGAAACAACCGGGATACAAGAAAAAAGATATGTAATGCTTAGGTGTAAATAAAAAATAAAGTATGATGACTCACTTTCAAATGGCGATTCAGGAAAAGCCTGGAGTTTTCTCAAAACAGTCGGCATTGGCAAACATCCTGCGCTTGCGATTGGAAATCTTGATATAGATACTCTCAATCGACATTTTTCTCTTCCACCTGTTTCCTTATCTTCATTTATAAAGGCTAAGACCTTGTTAGAATTATCCAGATGCCCTGTACAACATTTCCCCCAGTTTGAATTTGTACCAGTATCAGAAGATGAAGTAAAACGGTCAGTGCTATCCATATCTTCTACTGCGTCGGGAAACGATAAAATTTCTTCCACAATGATAACTATGATTTTACCTTGTATTCTCCCAGTTCTTACTTACATATTTAATTTTTCATTGTCTTTCTCCTGTTTTCCATATTCGTGGAAGTTAGCACACATTATTCCTATAGCCAAGGTTGCTAACCCTACATTACCTTCTGAATTTCGACCTATATCTATATTACCATTCCTCTCTAAAGTACTGGAACATATTGTTCACAATCAATTTTCTTCTTATCTTAACTCCAACAATATTTTAAGTACATTTCAATCTGGATTCCGGCCCGGTCACAGTACAACAACTGCTCTTCTTCAGGTAACTGATGATATCCGTCGAGCCATAGATCAAAAACAATTAACAGTACTCGTTTTATTAGATTTTAGTAGTGCCTTCAATTATGTTGACTTTGATATCCTCCTTAAAATTCTTCAGGCTATCAATGTTTCATCTTCGGCCATTCTTTGGTTTGATTCCTATCTTCGGGGACGCTCGCAATGTATCCGCTCCAATGACACTTATTCCAACTGGTGTAATCTTATTGCAGGTGTACCCCAAGGTGGCGTCTTGTCTCCTTTACTCTTCACCGTTTTTATTAATTCTATAACGAAAATAATATCCTCCAACTTCCATCTTTATGCAGACGATTTGCAGCTTTACCGTCACTTTGAGGCATCTGAGGCTAAAATGGCGATAGATGCACTGAATGACGATTTGGATAGAATTAATCGTTGGTCCAGATCCCATGGTTTATCTATAAATCCAAGTAAGTCTCAAGCGTTAATAGTAAGCAGCAGATATAATAGTAGTATTATTGATAACTGCACCCTGCCAAATGTGATTATCAATGGCACATCAATTGCTTATTCGGAATCCGCGAAGAACTTGGGCCTAATTATTGACAAAAGGTTATCATGGGGTGCTCATATAACGGACTTAAGCAGAAAAGTACATTATACTTTTCACTCGTTAAAACGATTTCAAAGTTTTTTACCCTTATCAACTAAAATCTCTCTTGTCCAAACTCTCATTTTGCCAATCTTAGATTACGCTGATGTCTGTTTTTTGGATGCTACAGAGGAGCAATTAAACAAACTTGAGCGATTGCAAAACCTATGCATTCGGTATATTTTTGGACTCAAGAAGTTTGAGTCTCTAAATACAGAAAGCAGCTCAAGTGGCTCCCGATCAGATTTCGCAGGAACACTCCTATCCTTTGTCTTCTTTTTAATATCTTACACAGTCCGAATTTCCCTTCATACCTTCGTAATCGAATCACCTTTTTTAAATCTCCAGATGCAATTTGTAGATCTCACCTAAAAACCCTCTTAAAATTCCCATCCTTTAAAGCTCATTCATATTCCCGTTCATTCTCTGTACATGCAGTAAGACTCTGGAATTCACTTCCTCCTACGATTCGAGAAATCAAAACAGTGACATTATTCAAAAAACGTGTAAAATAACATTATTTATCTCTGTCTTCTGTGTAAGTTTCCATATTTTTGATATTTACTATACTTTTTATTATCTATATATATTTAATTATGACTATACATATATTTATTTTATCTTGTATGTATATATGTATGTATGTGTATATAATAACAAAGTGCACACCTTACTATCTTTTATTTATCACATATCTTTTTAACTGGCCTACTGGAAGAAATTTCATAATGAGATAAGTAGCGCCCTTGTACAAACTGTTCATCATGTTGTGTTCTTTCCTTTGTTTGTGTGTACATAAATTGTTAAATAAATAAATAAAATAAATAAAGTAGTCGAAACAAATAATTTTTTAATATCAATAACAAATAGGGCAATCTGTCGTCCCCTTTTTGTTTTATGGTTTGTTTTCGCAAAAAAAAAACGGGACATTCACTCACACACACATGAATGAGAAATAATTTGTCCGATGCTTGACTCTCGACCTAATAATTACTCAATACGTGGTTTTGTAAAATTAAGACATGTTTAACACTAAGAAATGGAGCAATCAGTATAATTAGTTAAGAAAATAAGGGACGCCTATATATTATCTACGTGGTAGAGCCACGCTGCATGAATGGGTCGGCTCGACCGGGGTAAGACCAGGCAACGTAAAATAGTAGTTTATTGATGGTGTGTTTCGTATGGTGAGTAAGAGAACCGGAGATCTTTTTTACTGGATACAAGGCATTCCATCTTAGTTATCAGGGGTAAAAACGCATATTGACTCTTAATCGAGGATAAATGTATATGTCTATGGGCCATAGCATCCACTTACCATCAGGTCGACTGTATGCTAGTTAGTCACTCTTACTCTATGATAAAAAAAACAAATCTTATTATGATATTGCACAATACGGAGAATTCAATCTATCACGTGGAAGCTTTCATATTTGGAATGATAATGATCGATAATTTTAAGTTAGATTAAGATCTTTCGAATTCCGAATTCTTTCTTACTTTTCTTTTTACTTTCTTCAACTATCTTCATTTTATGTTTATATTTTCATTATATTGTTTAATTTATATACTTTTTCTAGATATTCGTGAACAATTCTAAGCGTAAAGAAATTGTCTGGAAGAAATTGATACTAGAACGATCAGACCGCCTATTGTACCTTCTTTATTTATTCCGTTTTGTTTTTGTTTTAACAATAAAGAATATATCAATTGATTGATTGATTGAAAACCGCAATAAAATAGTAAAAACGTATTATTAGATTTCGTTCCCTGTTTATTTCATTTTATTTCTATTTAACTCTTGAGGATGGAGTATCAAAAATTCTTAAACACAGGTTACTTAGTTTCTAATCGAAAGCTCATAACAGTGTTATCAAAGATGTACTTAAAATGGTAGATTTTCAAACAATATTTTAATATTTTATCACTAACTTTCGAGTCAATCATCGCCATAAAAACAGTCATACAAACTGTTTTGCGTGAATCGTGAACACACAATTTTCCTACAGATTTATTATATGCATAGATTATTAGTTCTACAAATTACGATGAATTGAAATGAAATAATGCATTTCATTCAAATTTGTAAGCCAGTAATTGTTTATAAAGGATTTATTCTACTTCAGTATATAATGGGTCGGAAGGCAAAACGAAACGTATTTTAAACATAGTAGCCAAGCATAGGACACTAATATGAAAAGATCACCTGGAAGTAGGAGAAATGTTTTATATCAATTCGCAATCCAGCTATCGTTTTTGAATATATCGGCTTTGAACTATCGTTTTTAATCAGGTAATAATTATATTCAATAAGTTTCCGAGACACTTTAAAAACCATAAGTGACATGTGATATCCTTATTTGATAATAAATAATAAAAATTCAAAATGCCTGTCTGTATCGAAATAACCGCTTATTATTAAGCTGAGGGAGGTATTTGCATGCCATTAAGACATGAATAGTAATTTCAAAATTTTTGTTTGTCTATCTGTTCATCTATCCGTCCGTCGGGGCTAATTTTCAGAACAGTGGAACCGATAGTAATAAAACTTCACGAACAGATAGAAAGCGATACCAGGAGTGATCTAGGCTTGTTTTATCCGAAAACTTGGAGAATTTTTTTTTGAGAAATAGATAATTTTATTTGACGTCATTAAATCTTACCCAGGCAAAGCCTGGAAGAAACGCAAGTCATTATATATATATATTATAATATGAAAGTAACACGAGGCGTGTGGCCTGCATAACTGATCATTAGAACGTTACGCATAAATAATACCCGAAATGTGTGTATACGACTTGGCTTCGATCCACGTCACAACATGTGTCGACATTTAACATAAGTCAGACGTACAAATACTGTCAACAGTCCTCTTCATCAATGCGGTTAGTTATAACATAGCTCATATTACATGCACTGTGCTATATTAATTTTAGGCGTAATATTATCTCTCAACCACTTCACATTCAATAAATATTTTTTTATAAGTTATGTTTAATAATTCCTCATATTCATCATTCATAGCTCAGTGATGGTGACAGGATGGCGGACAGGATTATAATACGCGAATGTGTGCGCAAGCACAGGTGCACAATCCCTCACCCTCATTGTCCGATGGGGAGGCAATGCGACATCACCGGACAGGGATTAAGTGCAGGGCCAACGGCTTTACGTGCTTTCCGAGACACGAGGGAAACCGCCAACTTCCTGACTGCAGGGTGCTACTGGGATACGTATCTAGACAGATAAACCTATATACATATCTTATATCTAGACAAAAAAAACCAATAACTGATATTTTATGCCTCGTCTCGGAATTCGAACCCGGGACCACATTATTAGATCAACGCGGTAGTCAATTCGTGGGGGTGACCACGGAAGTAGCATGACATTGGACAACGCTTGCATATAAACGCATCACTCACCATGCCACTTCTCCAGCTAATACGCGGATAGATTTTGCGGATGATTATTATTTGATTTGAATTATTTGAATAAATAATTAAAAGTAAAAATGTGTTTATTGTTTTTTTTTATTAAGATATATATTTCGTTTTTTACTAATGCTGAACAAGTCTGGAATCAAAGATAACCCAAGGGCCTCACAAATCATAACACAATAACTTGTTGTAGGTAATTTCCGAAAGACCCGTGATCTTTCCAACATTTGAGATAGGCAAGCGTATAAATTGCATTCGACCTTAGAAGGCAATATTTCATCACATTATTTACGACCAGTACCTTTTCTTTACATGATATATTACAATATGTAAATGCTCATACTAATTGTCTCAGAATTTATTCGTTTAGTTTTTTTTTAAAACTATATGTTTCCTGTAAACTATGTATATAAGAAAATACCTGTGATAAATTATTTAATATTTATATTAATACTACATTTAGTCACAAGGCCCTTGTGGTGGCAGCATATGTTCACACATTTCACCCTGTGACCATCATTGATGCCCTGTATAGCAGGGCACCGCTTACAGGCTGATAGTGATGGGGAGGGTAACATAATATATTTCACAATGGATAATCATTCTTTCCATAAATTCGATACGTAAAATAATCCGTCACCTCAACATAATTCACTTGAGTGTCGAAAAAGGCAACTTAGGGAAATCTCCGCGAGATCTTGTGGCTGCCAACAGCGGTACAACGGTAAAATTCATAAAACTCTACAATAATATATAAATCAATAAAATACTTTAAATCATATTTAGCACTTGCAATGAATTATAAAAGAAAGCTGTGATAGCACAGGGTTAAGCGTATTTTTATAGCACACTATTTTAAGTGCTAATTTACTGAAGAAAAATAACTTAAATAATTTAAAATTAAAAATTTTGTACGGCCGACTTCAATATAAGTTATTTAAGAATAACTTAAAAACTATTGGTCTGACCTTGATCAAATTCATATGGGACCACACGAGAAGTACCAGCTTTCAAATAAAAAAAGAATCATCGAAATCGGTTCACCCAGAAAAAAGTTCTGAGGTAACACACATAAAAAAAAACGAAAAAAAAAACATACAGTCGAATTGAGTACCGGCTCCTTTTTGGAAGTCGGCAGAAAATGAATTTTCAATAAAATATGAAAGTCGACCTAAATAAACTATAAAAAATTAACACTTTTCACAGTATAACTTCCCTATTTCATTATTTTTAGTTGTTATAGTAGCTTTTTTAACCCTTGAGTGGACTAGGGAATCCTTGAGCGTCACCTTCTCTACTTGAGCATGGACGGGTTCGTCACCATGTCATCTCATATGTTTCGAGAGGCTGTTCAAAACAGAGACAACTTTCTGATTTTCGGTCTGGATACCATTCCACGCCTCGTTTGGTGTGCAGCTATTATTCTTACATTGTAGATACTGTTATTCAAACTTTAGTACGCGTTCTATATATGTAATTATATGTAGGAATGAACGTGATTGTATTTTTCGGTAAAAATCTAGTAACTTAGAAGTTCTAGCGCAGAAAAGCAAATAAAATCTCAAAAAGTAGAGCGTAATTAAGATTGGCTTTTGACATTTGTTGAAAGTTGACTGTTAGAGAAGATTTTTTAAATGAAGAAGTAAAAATAGCCTTTTTAAATCCAAGTTTTAGGTATAGTCGAACAATTAATAAAATAACATCACTACAGGGACGTGAGCCGCAATCAATTTTTATCCAATGAATGTCTATTATTCAATTGTATAGTAGGTACACCCAAACTCATTCGTTCGTATTTATCAGTAGGAAAACCGATAACCCTCATTCCGCTCAGTGTGACGCAATGCAGAGATTAAAAGCTTATACACGTACTATCATGGTTGTAGGCGTAAAACTGATTGAATTCAATACGTCCATTTTGTCATAAATTTGACGTTCATAAAGTAATATAATTATTGATGTGCTTTTGTTAAGTTTGAATTTTTTTTGTTTTTTTTTTAATTCTAACTAAGATTATAATTAATACGTGTATAAATTCTCACTATTCCAAAAATGAGAGAAAATGATTAACTTATATTTACACGAATCTACACATGAATAAAACTAATTTGACGGATTTTATCGCGTTTAATTTTAAAGTTTCGACCATGGGTGCTGTAAAGTGCCCGAAACCTCTGGAATTAAAAAAGTTAAAATTAAACGCGATAAAATCCGTAAAATTAGTTTTATTCCGAGAGTGATAAAATTTCAGAGTATGACAATAATTAAGTGTCCTAAGTGTTATCTGCCTTTTACGACATTTACGGGACTGATCGGGAATGATCATTTAACACCATTTACTTGATATTATATTTTAAACACATAAACAAGCATAGAAAAATTCTGAAAACCGATTCCGATCAAAGATCTCAACACAGATGCTGAGCTACTGAGAGTTAACATGATTAAGTTAAGGCTTGTTTTCCGCACGGAACGAGTAATTTTATGGTTAACAAATAAATTTTCAGGTCCAGCTGTTGCAATTACATATACACTCACGCCTGTCACCTAGAGGGGTAGGCAAAGACTATGGACTTCCATTCCTCACGATCCTGACACACCTCTCTCGCTTCCTCCACCTCCATATACCTACGCATACACGCTCGTCGGTTAAAGGTACTCTTGATTTGGCCCATTTTTAATATATCGCCAATTTGGTCGATAAACTTTCGCCTAGGGCGACCCTTCCCGACTCTGCCGTTCACCTCTGCAACATAAATTTGCTTTGTCACTCTTTCCCCATTCATTCTTTCTACATGACCAAACCACGGAAGCATTCCTTTCTTAATCCTGGTCACAACATCATCTTGCAAACCACACTCTTCTCTTATCACACAATTTCTCACTCTGTCATTCAGATTCATCCCTAACATACTCCTTAATGATCGAATTTCTACAGCATTTATTATACTTTCATGCTTGTTCTGCCACACCCAACTTTCACTACCATACATTAAAGTAGATACTAACACAGCATTGTGAATTGCCATACGTGCCATTTTGGACACATTCTGACTTTTCACAATAGGGTGTAGAGCCCCATTTACTCTATTTCCTGCATTCACTCGTCGTTCTATATCCTTATCATATCTACCATCCCTGCTAAACACACATCCCAAATACACAAACTCATCTACTTGCTCGACCAACTCCCCTTCTATTCTTATTTCACATATCGTTTTACTTTCTTCTCTTTCAAAAACCATAACTTTCGTCTTACTTGCGTTCACTTTCATTCCCTTTTCTTTTAATGTCCTGTTCATTAACGTATCCATCATTTACAACTCGGCCGCCGACGACGCAAGTATGACTTGATCATCGGCGTACAAAAGGCATTTGACGGTTAACTCACCCGTTCTTAACCCGCATTCTTCTACTTTCAAATTTTCCAAACAACTGTCCATAAATAGGTTGAACAGCCACGGGGAAGCCACACAGCCCTGTCTGACACCTTTATGGATGCCAAACCAGTCCGAGTAGGCCCCATTGATCCTGACACAAGCACTAGAGTCCCTATACAGAGAATTCAATGCCTGTATCAACCCAGCGCTCAACCCAAATGAGTTCAGTGTTTGCCTTAACACATCCCTGTCCACAAAAAACTTTTTGGTTGCAATATGTATATGTATATACGTATATATACATAATTGCAACAGTTTACATAATATATGCAATTATGTATATATTATGTAAACTGTTGCAATTATGTAGATAAAACACCTCCGTGGTATATAGATGTTTTGTGGTATCGCTTTTTTTTATGAAAGTAATAATTCAATCTTAAATTAAATTATTTTAAGCTATTAAACATAGCTTCGAAGTGATGACAAAACAAAAATAAATTAAGGAAGAGATAAATTAAAAAGTAACGAAAAAACGACGCTTTAAAGTTAATGCCCGAGAGAAATACAACAAAGCATGACGAGCCCTTTGTGTTTTGCCTAAAATGCTAACAATGAAAAGTGCGTAAATCTTCAGAGAGTTGTCAGAGATTGATGGCAATGTTAAATCGACACCTCATTAGATTAGTGACTTTACATAAAATAACTCATTTTTAATGATTTTTTTCTATTAATCTTTAACTAGTATCTTTTGTTTATACAAAGCGCAGATTTGGCCCTACTACTTTGGTCCACCACTGTGTGATTTAGTAGGAGTTTTCTCCTTTGCGCGACTTTTTGTGAAATCGTTTACAATCTGCGGTTTTTCCGGATCTATACCACCTTCAAAACGAGCTTACTCCTTTTTAAAAGGCCGACAATGCACCTGCAATTCCCCTGGTGTTGCAGGTGTTCGTGGACTGCAGTCGACACTTTTCTTCAGGTGAGCCGCATGCTCGTTTGCCCTCTCGTCTATAAAAAAATCGTTACTGTAACGAAATATCATTGCCCAAATTCTGTTATAAATACAAAATCTTTACCAAGAGATCGTGTTTGTGATTATAAAGCCAAAGGTCTTTGCAGAATCGTACAAAATGTTTTGAATCAAATAGCAGACTGAAAAATTAGTCCATCCACTACAGTCTATAAAATTTCACAGCTGTATACATTGCCTGGCTTATACATTACTATATGATTCCCACTATGATGGAATTTAGTCATAGTTGGCACACTTGTCAGGAAGGTTGGCAACTGCCGTTATTTAATATTTTGTGTTGTCATCAGCAAGATGCTGCTGGTCATCTCCTGTATCAGTTTTCCTTAGTCGTCTCTTGCGACAACCACGAGATAATATGGGGTTGTTAATATTCTTGCACCGTAACTACACGGTAATAATATAAAAATTATATTATTATCACTATTACTCACATAAAACTGATTTCATTATAAAAACAAAATGATGGCCACATATTTCCGCGTTTAGTAGTTTAAATCTCAGACTAACCAAAAATTACTCTTTGTTTTAAGAAACCTCAAGTCAAGTAAATAAGTAGGAAACCTATAGTTATGAAATAAATTTTGTTTGTCCGAATGTATACATTTATTTAAAATTTAGAACCATTTTCTATCACAGTAATATGATATTCAGTGTTTTTTTTTACTCGTATATTCTACTAAGCTAGCGCTTATCTACGATCCCACCTGATGGTAAGTGGTGATATAGCCTAATATGGTAAAGCGCATTGACTTAACAAAAGCCTATTCACTCTTGCCTTGAAGACCCCCACATTGTAATCGGATGGAAAGACAGATGCTGGCAACTTATTCCACTCCTTTGCTGTACGCATCATAAACGACGTAGCAAACCGTTTGGTTCGAATACGTGGTAAGTCAACAACGAAAGGGTGGAGACTGGCCGAACGTCTGGTTGTCCGGTGGTGGAAGGGAGAAGGAGGAATAAAATTATGCAATTCCTGCGCACACTCTCCGAAATGCATCCTGTAGAAAACCGAAAGGCTGGCTACTTTGCGTCTATGTTCAAGACTGGTAAGATTGGTTTTAACCAAATTCGGGTCACCGATAAGCCTCTTAGCACGCCTTTCCATCGAGTCCGAAGCTGCTAGGTGGCATTTTGCAGCACCGGCCCATATATGGCAGCAATGCTCCATGCACGACCGGACTTGTGCTTTATATAAAGTTAGCAGCTGTCCCGGCGTGAAGTATCGCCGCACCTTTGCAAGGACTCCCGACTTCCTTGCAGCTGCTTTGGCCTTGGACTCAATGAACTGCCCGAAGTTCAGATTTGAGGATATCTCAAACCCTAACAACTGAAGGCGGTCGGTATATTCCAGTGATACATTTCGGAAAGAAGGAGCCAAGGTGAGCTGGCTCATTATTGAAGTGAAGAGACACACTTGGGTTTTGGGTGCGTTGAATTTCACAAGATTGGTATCGCCCCTTTCGGTACACTGCCTGTAGTGTGAGATTCACACGCTCTACCATAGCTTCTCTTTCGGACTGGATTTGATCCCGACTGGCCCAAGGACTTGGTTGGTATCTCTCCACAACTGTGCTATCGTCTGCATACCCATTGATACCGGGCATAAATGCCAAAGGCCTTCGACGCATTAAGGGAAACAGCAAGTGCTTCCCCACTGTCCTCGAGTGCCTCGCATTATACGTCTGTGGTTTACGCTAGAAAGTCCCCATCTGACCGATTGTGGCCAAACCCATATTGCCGGTCACTAAGGAGGTCATTCTGTTCTAGGTATGCCATTAAGCGGGCGTTCAATATACGCTCCATAATCTTGCGGACTATGGAGGTAATTAAGATTGGCCGATAATTGGCAGGGTCAGCACGGCTGCCTTTTTTGTAACAGGCTGCTCATTGGCCAGCTTCCAGGATTTTGGCACTATTCCACTCCTAAATGAGAGGTGGAACAAGCGTGGCAGCACAGGAGACAACTCAGGTACACAAGCCTTTAAAACTATATCTGGTATACCATCTGGTCCACTAGAGTTATTCACGTCTAGACAGCACAGGGTTTTGAGAACCTCCTAATTTGTTATACGAACCTTCGACATAGAAGTCCCGTAGTGAGGTAATTTAGGTGGAACGTTGTTGCTACTGTCCAGACGTGAGTTGTAGGCAAAGAGAGAAGCGAACAGATCCACTTTCTCTTTAGCCGTATGCGCCAGTGTGCCATCCGGTTTTACCAGCGGAGGCATGTGTAGGCCGACAGAAGTTTGTCCCGACCGCTATGGCGAAAGACCAAAAAGCTCTAGTGCCGGATGTTCTGCCAGAGAGGTTTGCACCAATATGCTTAATACTTAGAATAGAATTTTAGACTAGCTTTCCGTAATGCTTTTTTGTAGGATTTGGCAGTCTGCTTGAAAGTTCTCTTCTTGGAGCTAATATCCGGAGCTTTACGGTTTCGAGCTAAACCCAAGATTGATACGCTAAATGCTTGCGCTTTTCAGCTTGGGCGCATTCAGCGTTAAACCATGAGCGAGCTTTGGTACCGGTGGGAGCGTCAGGGAAGTAGATAATATACTCCATAGCATGACGCAACACATCCGTTACCGCAAATGGGCAGCTCGACGGATCCGCAGAAGAGAAACAGACCTCCCCCCAAGGATAAGAGGCAAAAAAGTGTCACATCTCATCCCAATCAGTGACTTATACCGCCATATTTGTCGAACACCTTGGGACTCGTACTCGTCGTCAGGTGGAGAATATGACGATACAGATTTCACCAGACAGTGATCAGATGTACCCAAAGGTGAGGTCACCTGTAATTCATATGTCTCTGGTTCGGTAGTCAGCAGAAGGTCCATGCAATTTGCTCTTTGACCGTCTGCATCGGGTCTACATAGTCGCCACCTTTACCATCTGAGAAAGACCTAACGTCAAAGCAAAATTCCATGCTTCTCATCCAGCATGGTCGGTCTTCTGGTATGGGAACAGCCAGTCTTGGTAACAAGCGTTAAAGTCCCCCAGAAAGACCAACAGTGCAGTAGGATACCGATTTAGGGCCACGTAAGCAGTCTCACTAAGGTGATAAAATAATCATGTTTCCTCCTAGTCACCGCTGTTCGATCGATAGACACAAGCATAAATGATTTTATCAATACCTGTATCTACCATCACCCAGATTGTCGAAAAAGTAGGATCTTCAAAGTGACAGAGATGATGAAAGCAGATGTCATTGCGGACGTACACACATACTCCGGCACGTGGATGAAATTTGTGCTCCAGGGCGAATCCAGGATAGTCAAGGTACGCCGCATTCAATGGTCATCCAATTTTTGCTTCTCTGACAAGAAAAGTAGGTGCGGCTTCTCAGTCTCAAGATGGTAATGGACTGCGCTGAGATTAGAGTGCAATCCTCGAATATTAGTATGGTGCACTTTTAGTGAGAGGACGGGCAACCGCTGTTTAACACTACTGCTTTTTTTTTTCAATGAGTTGCATGGTGAGTTATGCAACTCGCAAGTTTCCTCCTATTACATCAAAACTATTGAAAGTCGAAGTCAAAAAATTCTTCCTTTTATTACATGATTTCCGCTAACGATAAGTATGTATGTACTTGAATGACCCATCATTTTTCTTTAGCCCTTATAATGACAGAATGAGTTAAGATGAAATTGTATGAATTGAATAGGGAGAGTAGCGTCAGACGAATTGTTGTGAAAAGGTTCCAGATGTCTTTAACTGCGATCACTGATTCACCTGCAAAGCAAATATGGCGGCGCCCTACACATAGATGAAACAAATTTCTAGCAGTTGATAGTTTACGAGCTAATGATGAACATTTTTAGAATATAATTTTTGTGTGTTTAATTAAAACATTGCTGAGATCAAAACATACCGCGAATGAAAGTAATAACTAAGCACTTTTCTGCAGTTTTAATTTGATTCAAATAAAAAAGAAGGACAAGATACTAAAACGTCTTGGGAATAGCACGGACAATTCTCTTAATTTAGTTAATTGGTAGTTACGGACAAGAGAGTCAAGACGTTCTTGAAAGATCACGAATGTCTTTATCCAATTTATTTAACGATGCTGGCGCTCTCATTACAGATTGAAGTGGACAACGTAGAGTACGCCGTTATTTTATCTATCCACCGTTTGATCCATAAAATTACATATTTCAATGATATTCGAGAGGTCAATTACAAAATTACATGTGATTTACATTTAATTTATATTTAATTGTTTCGATGAATTTGAAAAATATAAAATTAACAATGAAATTGCATCAATAACGTCTATATTATAATATAAATAAAATTTAAAAATATCTTTATTCTTGGCTTGTAAAATCTACCAAAAGCAATAAAAGAAAAATGTTCATGCAGAATAAGTAACACAATAATATAATTGACCTAAGCGATACACCTTTCGATTTTTGTATGCGGAACTATGTGTGCTCATTTGTGAGCCGCATTTAAGAACTCTGCAAGGATATCAAGTTTTCATGTAACACCGTTAATACTTTAAAATTTATTTAAATATTCGTAAGGTACGCGACTTGAGATTTACTCTTGGTGCGGTAGCATTAACATGGTTTATTAAAAAATCAAAATTACCTGCTTGGCAAACTTACCTGCGAGATATACAATCTCGAAATATTTTGAAAGATTATGAAGTTTTTCAATATCCACTGTTGTTACTAAGCCCTTATTCACAAACATTACTCTATGATAAGTATGTTTTATTTTACAGAATAAGGATAACAAAAATTTTGTACGTATTAGAGCCATGCTATAGTTATATTAGTTAGCACGAATGGGTCGGCTCGACCGGTGAAGGACCACGCTGTTACAGAATAGTACCGTAAAATATACCTTAGCACATATTCCACATGATGAATATTCGATTAAAAATCAAAATGCAGTTGCATTATCACCCTTCTGTACTAAGATGGAATGCCTAGTTTCTATTAAAAATGGTATCTGTTTCTTTACATGGTATTGTATGAGAACGTGGTCATTCCACGGCCGAACCGACCCATATCTGCAGCCTATTGGCTGCGTCGTTGGTGTAGTGGTCGTAACCGCGGTTATTAATCATGAGGTACGGGATTTATTCTCGAGTCGGGCCAAAATTAGTTATTGGGTTTTTTGTCAAGAAATTATCAGCAGCAGCCCGGAGTCTGTCAGTTGGCTGTGTTTCACCACGCGCCTCAAAAAGTAAGTAAAGTCGTGGGTCCTGCGCCTGATCTCTCTCAGTTCGTGTTTTATTTCCGTCCCATCGGGCTATAAGAGTGAGCATTTGAGTGGGCTTGTGCATGCTTTCGGACGCATACAATCAGCGTAAAATTCTGTACTACACAAATGGGTAGAATACGTCGAGACTGTGTGTGCGCTGTGATTGGTTAAAGTTGTGATGCAACTTCACTCAAGTTATTTCGACTCAGAACGTCACGACAACCCCGTAAAACGTCCGGAGACCCCGTATGTTTTAATTGAACACCCGGTTCCGAGGTTCAGAGTCTGACGACACAAATGTCACACATCAACACTAGTGATGCAACGGACCTCTGCTTCTGCTTCCGCAGCTGCGGAAGTTCTGCACGCTTTTTGATATCCGTTTCTGCTTCTGTTTCCGCAACTTTTAAAACGGAAATTTATTCGGAACTTTATACACCCATACTCTCTCCCAGAAATGGAAAACTCAAATTGAGAATTAAACTCCAACCTACGTCATCATCAATGATGAAATCATCGTTATAAATGTTAGAATTTTTTTTTTTTTTTTTTTATAGAATAGGGGGCAAACGAGCATGCGGCTCACCTGATGTTAAGTGACTACCGCCGCCCATGAACAACCGCAACACCAGGGGAATTGCAGATGCGTTGCCGGCCTTTTAGAAAGGTGTAAGCTCTTTTCTTGAAGGTTCCTAAGTCGTATCGGTTCGGAAAATTCGCTGGTGGTAATTGATTCCACAAAGAAGTTGTGCGAGGGAGAAAACTTCTTCTAAATCGCACAGTGGTGGACCGCCAATCATCCAGATGGTATGGATGGTAACGCGAGTTTTGTCGCGACGTGCGATGGTGAAATTGAGCGGCTGGAATTAGTCCGAACAATTCCTCAGAGCACTCGCCGTGATAGATGCGATAAAATATGCAAAGAGATGCAACATCTCTACGCAGTGCCAGTGTATCGAGCCGATCGGAAAGAACTCGGTCGTCGACGATTCGAATCGCTCTGCGCTGGATGCGGTCAAGTGGAAGGAGCTGGCACTGGGGTGCCCCGGCCCAGAGATGAGAACAGTATTCCATGTGGGGCCGAACTTGCGCTTTGTAAAGTTGCAAGCGATGTGCCGGCATGAAATACTGTCCCGCTCTGCTGAGCACGCTAAGCTTTTTAGAGGCCAATTTGGCCTTCCCTTCCAAGTGACCACGAAACTGCACGCTATTCGATATGTCGACGCCAAGGATTCCGATACTGGCTGAGGCAGCAAGGGGAGTGCCTTGAAACTGAGGAGATACGACAAAGGGGTTCTTTTTAGCGGTAAACGCGCAAACTTGTGTCTTCTGGGGATTGAACTGGACTAGATTTAGTCGGCCCCAATCCGAGACTTTGTTAAGCAAAGACTCGACTTCAGACACAAGTTTGTCCCGGTACTCGGCGACGTTTTCCCGAGAAATATTGGCACGGCCGGTATATAAGGCATCCCCAGTGCTGTCGTCTGCATAGCAATTAATGCTACCAGTTAGCAGCATATCATTGATATGCAGGAGAAACAGCGTTGGGGATAGCACGCAGCCTTGTGGAACACCAGCGTTGATAGGCTTGTAATCAGAGCATGCACCGTCTACTACGACCTTGATGCTCCGATCAGCAAGGAAACTGGTGATCCATTTGCACAATTTCTCGGGAAGCCCAGAGGCTTCGAAAGAAGCGCCTTGTGCCAGACCCGATCGAAGGCCTTCGCTATGTCCAAACTAACGGCCAATGCCTCCCCCTTGGACTCTACTGCCTCCGCCCATCTATGAGTTAAGTAAACCAAAAGATCACCTGGGGGTCATTGTAGAAGCGTGCTCGTCGCGACCCCTGCCAGCCCTTTTCAGGGCTGCAATTCTACTCAGCTGCGCACCCATGTCAACGAGGGTTAGGGCGTCCCCCCAAGGCGACGCACACCAGCTCGTCCCCGTTGGTGTGGAATGCAGCGCGCAAAGCGGCGATGGGGACCGCCACCCGTCACGCACAGCCCGACACGGCGGAAGGTGGAGGACGGAGTGCAGAGTTGGCACGTGGAATGTTAGAGGAGGCATGAGAGATAAGACGAATGAGTTGATCGAAATAATGAAAGAAAGAGAATTAGATGTCGTGTGTATGTCGGAGACCAAACGGAAGGGCAGTGGTACTGAAGAGCTCCCTGGCGGGGCGTTTGCTCTATGGTCCGGAGTCCCGGAGAGCGAGAACGCCTGCCAGGGAGTGGGGGTGCTGCTGTCTTCTCGGTTGGTTGATGTTATGACTGAATATAAGTTTGTGAACTCAAGACTTCTCTGGGTTCGCTTTAAATTGGGACTGACGAAGTTATTCCTTTTGGCTGTTTATGCGCCGGTGGCTTCGTCGTCCAGGGCTGAGCTGGAGGAGTTTTGGGAGAATGTAAGAGAAGTTCTAGATTTGGCTAGGGGAAACGAAAGGATTGTTGTATGTGGTGATTTGAATGGATGGGTTG
This sequence comes from Parnassius mnemosyne, assembly GCA_963668995.1. Classification (NCBI taxonomy): domain Eukaryota; kingdom Metazoa; phylum Arthropoda; class Insecta; order Lepidoptera; family Papilionidae; genus Parnassius; species Parnassius mnemosyne. The sequence goes on from CAVLGL010000002.1 coordinate 21,809,961, forward strand.
GTACCGCTCGACCAGGGTACGAGTCGGTACTTGGAAAGTTTGGCGATAAAAGGGTTAATGATGCTGGCAAGCTTATACTGGCGGTATGCAAGGAAAAGGGTCTTCTTGTGACAAACACTATGTTTAATCACAAGAAAATCCATATGTATACTAGAGAAAGAAAGAATGAGAGAAGTATGATCGATTTGTTCCTGGTGGATGACCGACTGCGAAAACAGGTTATGGATACGCGAGTGTTCAGGGGTGCTGACCTGGGAACGGATCACTATCTAGTGATTACTAGATTTAGGGGTCTGTTCGCGGGTTGGCGCTACCGGACGACAGTGACAGAACCACAGTCGGTCTGTCGCATCCGAAGCTGGAAGCTTCAGGAAGCGGATACTAGGGACAAATATCATGCGAGGGTAGCCGAAAAGCTTGACACCATCGATGGTAGAAACGAATGTGTAGAAAGAACATGGCAGAACCTTAGGGATGGAATGGTAAGTGCAGCGGAAGAAGTGTGTGGAACAATAAAAAGAGGCAGTAGTAAAAGAAGAGATGCATGGTGGAATGATGAAGTGAAAGAAGCTGTAAAGAAGAAGAAGAAAGCATGGTTAGACTACTTGGCCTCTAGTAATGATAAGGATATGAGAGAGAAGATGAAAGAAAGATATAAGCTGCAGAAAGTTCACACGAAAGCATTGATTGAGGAAGTGCGTGAAAGGTGTAGAATGGAAGCGGATGAAAGGTTGTCGCACAACTTTAAGGAGAACTCCAAACTCTTCTGGAAAGAGGTTGGAAGGACCCGAAGTGGTGCGACGGCCTTAAGAATGAACAAAGTGCTTTCGAGAACTAATGACGTCCTCTCAGAAAAATCGGACGTCATGCAGCGATGGAGCGAATTTTATAGAGAAATGTATGCGTGTGATGATCTTAGTGAGGGATCCGGGGATGACGCCGTGACTGGCACGCCAGACCCGGACCTCGATGACACTGAGGTCATCAGTATCATCAGTATCAGTGAAAGAGATTGAACGTGCGATTCGAAGTTTGAAATGTGGTAAGGCTGCGGGACTAGACAGAGTTACTGCTGAAATGGTCAAGTATGGTGGGCCTCGCGTCTGGGACAGCTTTCATCTGCTGTGCAATTTGTGCTGGCGGACGGGGGATGTCCCGGATGATTGGCGATCCGCAGTCATTGTGCCTTTATATAAAGGTAAAGGTTCACATTTTGACTGCGGGTGCTATCGGGCGATCAGCTTGACCAGTTTAGCAAGTAAAGTTTACTCGAAGGTTTTGACACGTAGGATGCAAGAGAAATCGGAAAGATTTCTATGGGAGGCACAATGCGGATTTAGACCTGGAAGAGGATGCACGGATCAAATGTTTTCTCTCCGTATGATCACGGAAAAGCTTCTGGCTGTTAACCAGAAGATTTTCTGTGCTTTTGTGGATCTTGAGAAAGCATTTGATAAGGTTGTAAGGAAGAAAATGTGGGAACTGTTGCCGGGGTATGGTGTGGATGGCCGATTGCTAAGGGCTGTGCAGTCTCTTTACTGTGACTGTAAAGCCTGTGTGCGGGTAGGGCATGACCTGTCACCCATGTTTAGCGTCCAAACGGGCGTAAAACAGGGTTGTGTCATGTCTTCCTGGCTGTTCATACTGTATCTCGACAGCTGTTTACAAAAGCTGAAAGATAGCTGTTTGGGTGTGAAATTGGGTGACATAAAAGTAAATTGTCTGCTGTATGCTGATGATGCAGTGCTTATTGCACCATCAGAGGCAGAACTGCAGGCATTAGTCACGTGTATGAAAGAGGAATGTGAAATTAAAGGTCTCCGTTTGAATGCTAATAAAACTAAGGTTCTGGTATTTGAAAGGGACGAAGAGAGAACGAAGTGTGAAATATGGGTAAATCAGGAATGTCTAGAACAGGTAAATGAAATTGTATACTTGGGGAGTGCTTTTAGCCGGGATGGAAGATGTGATTTAGATGTGGACAGGCGTGTCGCTGCCGGGAACAAAGTCAATGGTGCCCTGACTGCGTTAGTCAAAAGGCAAGGCGTAGCGAAGAGTGCACGCCTTGCAATACATAACGCAGTGTTGGTACCGACTTTGTTATATGGCAGCGAAACCTGGGTATGCCAGAAGAAGCATAAAAGTAAGTTGAATGCAGTGGAGATGCGATCTCTTCGTAAAATGTGCGGCGTTACTATGGCCGACCGAAAGCGAAACGAAGAGATTCGCAATATGGCAGGTTTGAAAGATGACCTTATCACAAAAATTGATAAGGGCGTGCTTCGGTGGTTTGGGCACGTTGAGCGAATGAGTGAAGACCGAATGGTGAAGAAAATATATAGCGCGAAAGTTAATATTAAAAGGTGTCGAGGTAGACCGAGACTAACTTTCGAAGACCATGTGAGCAAATTGCTCGAAGAGGGTAGGGTCAAGAGTACTCGGATACCTAGACGTGCATGTATGAAGAAGATAATGAATCTGAAAGAAGCGAAAGAGATATGTAAGGATCGTGACACTTGGCGATCTGTTCTCTCTGGCTACCCCGTCAGGGATTGTGCGTGAAGATAAGTAAGTAAGTAAGTAAGTAAAAGATCACCTGCTGATCGACCCCGACGAAAACCGTACTGACGGTCACTGATCAGCTGGTGATCCTCAAGGTACCTCATGAGCTGGCAGTTTATAATGGATTCCATTATTTTGGAGAACAAGGAGGTGATGGCGATAGGCCTGTAGTTGGACGGGTCTGAGCGGTCGCCTTTTTTAGGGATCGGGTGGACCAAAGCTGTCTTCCATGAATTCGGGACTACGCCTTGGGAGTAGGAGTACCGGAAAAGACGCGTTAAAACCGGTGCCAACTCCGGAGCACACGTCTTCAGCACAATGGGAGGGACTCCATCGGGCCCACTCGACTTGCTGACGTCCAGGGAGAAGAGTGCTTTGCGAACCGAGCGCTGTGTAAATCGCACATCCGGCATGGAGCACTCACATCGCGGGATGGTCGGCGGTGTGTTCCCCCCGTCATCTAGAGTCGAGTTGGACGCAAAAAGAGAGCACAACAGATCGGCTTTCTCTTTTGCGGCATGGGCCAGTGAGTCGTCCTCTCTGTGCAGAGATGGGAGGGATGGCTGACAGAAGTTCCCTTGGACAGCCTTGGCGAGAGACCAGAATGCACGGGTTCCCGAAGGAAGGCGAACTAGCTTCTCGCCAATTCTGCCGATGTGCTCAGACCTTGCCTTGGCAATGACGCTTTTGAAGGACCTGGAGGCGGAATTATACTTCTTTTTAAGTGCGCTGGTGTTTAAATCCCGAGACGTTGATGCGTCAGCCCAGGCCCGGTAGCACTCCTGCTTATAGCGTGATGCTATTTTACAGGAGCGACCAAACCATGGCTGGGATCTGCCTCCGATGGGCACCACAGAGGATGGAATAAAAAGTTCCATACCCTGAAGTACCACATCAGCAACAGAATCGGCAACAACGCTGGGATCTTCCGGCGAGAAGCAAACCCGCCCCCAAGGGTAGGATGCAAAAAAAGACCGCATCCCGTCCCAATCAGCTGACCTATAGTGCCAAACACGGCGGCAAGCTGTAGATCGCAACTGCGATTGGAGCGTGAGTGGCACTGTGCTCCGGATCAGACAATGGTCCGAAGAGCCCAGAGGGGCATCGACGGAGACCTGATATCCGTCCGGATGAGAGGTCAGCAGAAGGTCCAACAGGGAAGGTACATGGTCTTCCACATCTGGAATCCGCGTAGGCGAAGTAACCAGTTGTGTTAGACCATATGCCAAAGCAAAGTCGTAGACAGATCTACCCGCATGATCGGTTGAACGAGAACCAAGCCATTCAGCGTGGTGGGCGTTGAAATCACCGAGTATCACGATCTCTGCGGATGGGACCTGTTGTAGCACGGAGTCTGCAGCCATTTGGACGTGGTCGATGAGTCGGTCTGTGTCGGCATTACCGCTATGGGACCTATAGAGGCACCCGTAGACGCGGGGATGGTCGTCGCTGTCTACGCGCAGCCATAGGATGGACAGGTCCGTACCTTCAAGGCTGCCGAGGCGTCGAAAACAGATGTCCTCTCTGACGTATACACAAACTCCAGCCCGGGGCACAAAGGAGTGTTCCAATTTGTACCCCGGGTAGGAGAGATATGAAGTATCAGCCGGAGAGGACACCTGAGTCTCGGTTAAAAAGAGCAAGGCCGGCTTCGCCGTCTCTAGATGGTAATGGACAGCGTTAAGGTTGGAATGAAGTCCCCTGATGTTGCAAAAATTCACGGATAGCGTGACAGGGGTCGCCTTGGTTGTATTGCTCCGCTTGCCCCGAGCAGCATTAGTCACGAGCGGAATTTTGCCCCCCCCAGAATACGCGGGGCAGCCTGAGCACCCACGCTCAGGAGTGAAGTAGTTTGTTCGTGGATGCTCAGCGAGGGATTCTCCAGGGTTGCTGGTACCCTCCTGGGGTAGTCTTGTATTTAATTCCACTACCATGTTGATGGGGGGGGGGGGGGGGGGGGGGGAATTGGGCCTCCGGCCACCTGCACTCACCAAACGCAACGCAGAGGTAAACCTCTACTTCACGCTGGTATTCTGTGAGGTCGTGGTACCACCCCGGTTCGAGCTGGCCCATCCGTGCGACAGCAAAAGCTACCGCTTGGCTCTACCACTGTTAAAATGTTAACTTTGAATGAAAACCAAGAGGCCCGACTACCAATAACTACAGAGACAATCTACAATTGGGGACACAGTCTACCTTCAGGAGTATGAGGTGAAAATTATCTTTTGCCATTAGTGCGTCAATATGTATCAGCTTCTCAAAGTAGCATCACCAGTAAGCGATTACGTAATAGGTAGACAGGAAAAATTTCAACTGTCTTTTTTTAATATCCTACTAAGCCAGCGCTTATCTACGATCCCACCTGATGGTAAGTGATGATGTAGCCTAAGATGGTGAAGCGCACTGACTTAACAAAAGCCTATTCTATGAACGTGGCAAACCGTTTGGTAAGTCAACAACGAAAGGGTGGAGACTGGCCGAACGTCTGGTTGTCCGATGGTGGAAGGAAAAGGGAGGAATGAAATTCCTGCGCACACTCTCCGAAATTCATCCTGTAGAAAACCGAAAGGCTGGCTACTTTGCGTCTGTGTTTGAGGCTAGTAAGATTAGTTTAACCAAATTCGGGTCACCATTAAGCCTCTTAGTACGCCTTTCCATTGAGTCCAAAGCTGCTAGTTGGCATTTTTTTATAGAATAAGGGTGACAAACGAGCACACTGTCCATCTGATGGTAAGTGATTGTAGTGGCCCATAGACATCTACACCTATCTTGTATTACGAATCAAAATGCAGATGCGTTGTCACCCGTGAGCACTAAGATGGAATGCCTCGTTTCCAGTAAAAAGGGTCTCCGGTTCTCTACACTCACCATACGAAACACTGCAGCGTTAAGCTGCTATTTTACGCTGGTATTCTGTGAGAGCGTGGTCCTTCCCTGGTCGAGCCGACCCATTCGTGCTACAACCATAATATAGCTGCAGCATAACTCTACCACGTATAAAAATTTTGCAGCACCAGCCCATATATGGCAGCAATACTCCATGCACAACCGGACTTGCGCTTTATATAAAGTAGGCAGCTGTCCTGGCGTGAAGTATCGCCGCACCTTTGCAAGGACTCCCAGCTTCCTTGCAGCTGCTTTGGCCTTGGACTCAATGAACCACCCGAAGCTCAACTTTGAGAATATTTCAAGCCCTAACAAGTGAAGGCGGTCGGTATATTTCGGAAAGAATTTTGGAATACATTTTGGAAAGAGGAAGCCAAGGTGAGCTGATTCCTTTTTTCAGTGAAGAGACACACTTGTGTTTTGGAGGCGTTGAACTTCATAAGATTGGCATTGCCCCATTCGGAGACTACCTGTAGTGTGAGATTCACACGCTCTACCATAGCTTCTCTTTCGGACTGGATTTGATCCCGACTGGCCCGAGGATTTGGTTGGTATTTCTAAACAACTGTGCTAACGTTTGCATACCCATAGATACTGGGCATAAGCAGATCATTAATATGCAGCAGGAAGAGAGTTGTGGAGAGAACGGACCCCTGAGGAACACCGGCGTTAGTCGCCATAGGATTGGATGAGCAGCCATCCACAACGACCCGAAGAGACCGTTCACTCAGAAAGTCCTTTACCCGTTCAATCAGAATAGGGGATAAGCCGTACGCTGGAAGCTTAACCAAAAGGCTAGTGTGCCAAACTCTGTCAAAGGCCTTCGAGACATCAAGGGAAACAACAAGTGCTTCCCCACTGTTCTCGAGTGCCTCGCTTCATACGTGTGTGGCATACGCTAGATGGTCCCCAGCTGACCGATTTCAGCGAAACCCATATTGCCGGTCACTAAGGAGGTCATTCTGTGCTAGGTATACCATTAAGCGGGCATTCAATACACGCTCCATAATCTTGCAGAGTATGGAGGTAATTGAGATTGGTCGATAATTGGCAGGGTCGGCACGGCTGCCTTTTTTTGGAACAGGCTGCACGTTGGCCAGCTTCCAGGATTTTGGCACTATTCCAGTCTACCTATCACGGATCCTGAGATACAGCCCGCTGATAGACAGATGGACGGAAGGACAGCGGAGGCTTAGTAATAGGGTCCCGTTGGTTAGCTTTTTGGTACGGAACCCTAAAAAGGGACTTAAAAATAAATCCTTTGTAGTACTGGCGTCATTGGACATAGAAAGCGCATTTGATAATGCTTGTTGACCAGCCATTATTAATGAGCTTAACTCCAAAAATGATGACGCGTCTATGTTAAGGCTCATAAATAGCTATTGGTCGGAAAAAGAAATACACCTCAAGTACGCTGGACAAGAAATTAAGAAACCTACTAATAGACGTTGTATCCAGGGCTCTACATGTTCTGGAATACTCTACTCTGTACATTATTGCAAAGAACGGTGACAACACAAGCCCATGTATGTTACCCACTTATGTTTATTTAGCCTTGGTAGCTCAGGGCCTAAGCGCTCGCTGTAAATTTCACAGCACACGAGTAACCCGGGTTCGATCCTCGCCGGAACCAGTGACATCGTTAATTGCAATTTTAAGTGCTGATTTACTACGCGGTCGGCGGTGAAGGAAAACATCGTGAAAAACCTGCATGTATGAGAAATAAGAATAAAAAATATTTTAGAAGACATGTAAAGTTCGCCAACACGCATTGGGGGAGCGTGGTGGACATTTCCTTGCTCTAAAACCCTATCAGAAATGCGAGGTGACCTGTGCCCAATAGTGGTACGTATATTTTTATGCTGTAACTAACTTAATTTTGAATACTTATTTAATAAAAAAATATATTTCTAAATAATTGTACTTTTTTCATAGTATTTACATTTCCGCTTCCGTTTCTGTTTCTGCTTAAATTTAATTATGACTTCTGTTTCCGTTTCTGCTTCCGTTATGACACTTCCGTTGCATCACTAACCAACACTGCACACTCGCTCGCCAAGTGTCGTTAGCACAGTTAGAACAACGGAAGGGACGCAGCGAGTCCGCAGACGGGTGCGCTGCACAAACCTCCACACCGCGTACACACCGTACAACCGTATCCTAAAGCGGTTCTCATCGCACAGAACAACGAACATACCTTTCAGACCGCGAGCCTTGAGTCCGATGAAGCTGTGAGGGCCAAAAGGCTAACGCTATTAGAAACCAGAAAAAAAGACTGCCAGATAAACAAACACGTTGAACGGTAAAAACCAAGGTTGTGTTATTAAATTCTCTCTCCATAACCCGTGTTTCGACGTAGTGATATAATATAATTATAATCTTTTTGTTGTGATTTATATGTCGCAACTAACTAGTTACAATCAACAACTACCCCTTTAGTTAACAGCATAGCCTTTTTACTACACGGCGCAGTTCTACTAACGGCCTGAATGATATACAACCGATGCGTCTAATAAAACATTGCACCTATCTTGTAATATCAGTGACAGTATAATATATAGGCCACCCTAAAGCTGAAATGCCCCATACATGTATATAATATAACACATAGCGCATAATTGGGCACAGACATTACACCTTCTTATTAATTTAATTCAACGGGACGGTTTAGTTGAACGGCACCGTTTATTAAAAAGGCTAGGCTGTTAACTGATAGGCTAATTAAGCTAGTTGGCTACGACATATATATATATATATATATATATATATATATATATATATATATATATTGACGGCTCCGTGGCGCAGTGGCTTAGCAATGAGTTGCTGCGCTGGGGGGCGCGGGTTCGAATCCCGCACGGAACAAGTATTTGTATGGCCTATAAATGATTGTTCCGGGTCGGGATGTTTGTCCTTGTGAAATTTGTGTTTGTAAACTGCCTCCACGATACAGGAGAAAATCCTAGTGTGGGGGTAACGTTTTTTAAAAAAATTAAAAAAAAAAAAATTACATTGGTACAGGTTACATTTGAGAAACGAACGATACTGTACGTACTTTATAAAGAACGCAAAGTTACACTAGTGTGACATATCAACACAAATTAATGTCAAACTAGTATCGAGTACAGATTGTTTGTTTTGTTCTTAGGGTAAATACATACAGTTTTGTTGATTGCTTCAGTTATTTGAATTAAATTCTTGTTATTTTTATTCTAATTTTGTTTTGTATGAAAAATTGCGATGGATTACCGTAGCGAAGAAGAATATGATAATTATATCTTTGAGAGAATAAACCAAAATGATAATAAAAATTAAACGTGACACACACACACACACACATATATATATATATATATATATATATATATATATTTACGTATAACGTTCATCTAAGTTCAGAGATTTTTTCGGGACCAGTGGTAAAATAAAAATGACTTTCAATAAGTATAATTTTTATAATCTATACTGTATATGTAATGTGAAGCTAAGCATGAAAATAAGCAAAATATACAATTTTTGCAGTTTCAATTTTAATTACAAATAACAGACATGTTATTATATTAACTTAAGTTACAATGAATACACATGTTATTTTATACAATATAATATTTTTATTTTTTCCTTAAAATTTTCACTTGTATCAGGTGATAACCCTATCAGAATAGGTATAGATTTTCGACGTTGTTAGAAAGCTTCCCCTCTGGTCTTCTTTACTCTGTGCCTCAAAGTAATGTTTGTTGAAACGGGTGTTAGTGAATCTTTATATAAAATTGCTAATAAAATAGGATTTCAAAATTAGACATTGAAGAATATAATCTACAAGCTCGCAGAACTGTAATTGGGGACAGTGTTTAAATGGCAAATAAGAAATCGAAATGAGATTTTCATCATATTTATGACTTAAGGAATTGTGTATTAACTTCTGATTGATTAGTCCTATTAATATTTCAAGAACTTGTATTAGCATGGTGGTCAAGATCCTTAGGATTGAGGAAATGGCTAGTATGATTTTAAGAACTGCCGGACGTTCTGTAAGTGTGATCTTGATGCTACAATTTTTATTTTTAAGTTTGGCAAATGATTTTTATAGCAGATGTAAGAGTGCATTGGCTGCAGCCTGCATTTGTAGTGTATTTAAATTGGTTATTGGTATAACATACTTAAATCGTACAAATCAAAGGGAGAACCGATAATGCTTATTGCGCTCAGTTGAACGTAATAGTTACATTAAAGGCTTAAACACACATTGCCATGGCTCTGGATTTTGAGGCAGTTTAACCAAATATTCCTCTGAAAATGGCAACTAATCTTAATCTACTGAAGCTATCTAACGTTTACGGATTAACGCTGTTTAATATGTTAACTTAAAATGCAGAGAGCGGGTATTTTTCAGTTTTACTTTATAAAAAGTCCCGCTAGTTTTATACGTTCATCTAAGTTCAGAGATATTTTCGGGACCAGTGGTAAAATAAAACTGACTTTCAATAAGTATAATTTTTATAATCTATACTGAATAAATCATTTAATTCTAAATATAAAGCTTAGGTAATTTTATCAATTTTTCTTTTAAATACAAGCTTTGTGAAATAGAATAGAGTAGCATAAAATAAAATAGTTTTTTTAGTTTTTTTATCATATTTAGGTTGTCACAAGAGAATATTCCTTAAAAATCATAGGTTTCTAATATATATATATATTCGTATAGCCTATATTTACCTCTGCAAAACTACATATCGAAGACGAATAATATTTGTATTTGGTAGTAGTTACAAGTCTCCCATCATGCATTATGGGTGTAAAAGATACGGGAGTTGAAAAAAGTTATCTTCAAAATTGTGGGACTATAATTTTTTTTAATAGGATAAGGGTGACAAACGAGCACACAGTCCACCTGATGGTAAGTGATTGCTGCGGCCCATAGACATCTACATCTATCCTCTATTACAAATCAAACTAAGGATGCCTCATTTCCAGTAAAAAGGGCCTCCGGCCATCTGCACTCACCAAGCGAAACGCAGAGGTAAACCTCTACTTCACGCTGGTTTTCTGTGAGGTCGTGGTACCACCCCGGTTCGAGCCGGCCCATCCGTGCGACAGCAAAAACTGCCGCGTGGCTCTACCACTGTACAGTCGTGAATATTCTGGATTGTTCTAAATTTTTAAGAATGATCTCGAAAGTTCTGTAATATGTTTAAATATTCTGAATGAAATGAAATGGACTATAATCAGTCTATAATATTCTAAATTGGCCTTAAAAAAATCTAGAATGATCTGAGAGTTCTCAAATATATTTCAATGTTTAAAATTACTTGAGATAATTCTAATTAATCTAGAATGTTCTAAAACTTCGAGAATGATCTGGATAAATCCAGAATGTGTTTAAATGTTTCTAATTAGTTTTAAACATTTTCAATCTGTCTAGACTAATTTAGATTGTTCTAAAAATTTCGAGAATAATCCAGACAATGCTAATATCTATATATCCATATCTCAAAAATTGTAAATTAATAAATATAAAAAATGCCCGGTTCCGACTTACCTCAAATTTTCAAAAAACTGCAGATTATCTCAAATTTCCACTTCATATAATATTTAACAAATGTGTACGTAAAGGCATTTTCCCAAATATTTGGAAACGGGCTTTTGTTAATCCGATGTATAAAAGTGGCAATGAAAATAATATTGAGAATTATTAATTTCAAAGTTTAGTACACAATACTTCATTTCCAATTATTTATCATTTTATTATATCTGAACAACATGGCTTTTTCCAAAGCCTTTCCACTACTACTAATCAATTAACATTTACGAATTTTTTTATTAGAAAAATGGATAACAAAGTTAAAACTGATGTTGTATACACTGACCTTCAGAAGGCTTTTACTAAGGTGGATCATAAATTACTTATGAACAAAATTGTATTTAATGGAATTTGTGATAAATTATTGCGTTGATTTACATTTTATATTTTAAACAGAACTCAGAAGGTTGTTATAAATGGTTACGAATCTAACTCTATTGATATCACTTCCACTGTACCTCAAAGATCGATTTTGAACCCCTTGCTCTTTAATTTATTCATATATGACGTCAACGCCTGTTTCAATAATTCTCATTTTTTAATGTACGCTGATGATATTAAAATTTATAAATAATGCCAAAACATTCACGACTTCTCACTTCTTCAAAAATACTTTGACAGATTTTCTCAGTACTGTTTAGATAATAAGCTTCATATAAGTGCCTAAGTGTAATGAGATAAATTTTACAAAAAACAAAAAAACCTTTTAAATTTAATTGTTGTATCAATCACGTATCTTTACAAAAACTTAACATAGTCACGGACCTTGGATTAATGCTTTTAAACTCTCATAAATTGCGTAATTGTATTAAACATTAAACTAAGCATATAATATAAATTTATGGGGAGTGATGTAGGCTACACGTTAACTACTCCTTTATATATTAATTGTCATGTATAACTTTAATGTGTAACTGTTTTTTTCTTTTTCATTAAAAAAAATTCCATTCAATGTTTTAAAATTATTTGAAACGTTATTCTAATCATTCTAGAATAATCTAGAATTTTCTTGATTGTTCAAAAATATTGTAGAATTATCTGGAATTCTCTACACTTATTTAAAATGCTTCAAATAATTTATCAATTATTCTCATCAGCCTAAAGTGTTTTAGATTCTTCTATGACTTTACGAATAATTGAAAAAATAAAAACTTTCCACATTTCAGATATTTTCGAAGAGTTTAGAAATTTTTTGAGTAGTGGGGGTAGTTTTGAAGAGTATATAAGACGAAACGAGAGGCACGTGTTCTTCAGTTGGTTTCCTATAAGAAGAAGTGTACATCTCTCGCAAAATAAAAAGTGCAAACAAGTAGTGCAAAGTAAATAGTTGCAATGTCAAAAGTTAAAATATTAATAACGATGCCTGAAGCGTAAAAAAGTATTTTTGCATTCTCGATGCATAAGTCAATAACCCAGCGCGGCAAAATGAATCTATATAAGAAAGAGAAGCGTGTCTACAATTGGAACGAGAAAATTATCATCAACACCGATATCATCTGAAGGAAGAGCAAATTGAGGATTGCAGAGGAACACATCGAATAAGAGAAAGATCACGGAGGAAAAGAGAAACAAAGGTCGAAATTGATGACAAACAAATGCAATCGAGAGAGAAAATGAGTAACACTCGATAACACCAACATTTCGTGGTTCAAGTATTGTACACAACTGTACGTGCGGTTCGTGAAAAACGTCAAGGAAGTTACAGTTTTGACCATGAAGCGTTTTTTTACAATTCCACTAGGAGTTATAACGAAAATCCAAGTATAATAATTGGTAGAATAGATCAAATATGTTAATTTTGTAAAGCAAAAAATTTAAAGGAGAAACACCAAGTATTTGCCATCTAAGCGGTAAAATTAAATTACCTAAATTAAGTTCGCCACCACCGATATTTTTTGGATTTAATGAAAGGAGAAAAACAAAATTCAAAAGAGATTTAACAAAAAAAAAATAGAAATTACAATACAGGCTTCCAAATGACTTCATTTGGAGCAACTAAAATAATCGATAAACCAAGATTCAATCTAGGGTTTAGAATATAGAATAGAATAGAATAATTTTTATTCAATATTCATTACATGTGTAATTCTTATTGAAAGTCATTTTTTACTTTACCACTGGTTCACAAAAAAAACCCTCCGTCCTGGGAAGAGCGAGCAAGAAACCCAGCGGGACTTTTTTTAAAAATAAATTTTACAATATAAATGATTACGAACTATTTACAAAATTTATTTTTGAAACTGCTTGTAAGCGACCACCTCAATCCCAGGGGTTATTATTAACCATGTATTCATTTATACTATAATAACCCTTTTTATACAGTTTCAGTTTAATAAAACAATTAAACTTGGTAATTGAGAGAACCTGTACACATTCCGGGACCTTGTTGTAATAGCGTATACATTGCCCCAAGAATGAATTACTGACTCTGTGGAGTCGAGAAACTGGCATCACTAGCTTGTGTTTGTTCCTAGTGTTTACAGAATGTATATCACTTTTTTTACTAAAACTATCTTTGTTTTTGTGAACATACATTAAATTTTCGTAAATATACTGAGAGGCCAAAGTTAATATATTTATTTCTTTAAATTTATCTCTAAGAGACTCTCTGGGTTTTAGATTGTAAATAGCTTTAATGGCCCTCTTCTGTAAAACAAAAATAGTTTCTGAATCAGCCGCATTTCCCCATAGCGAAATCCCATAAGACATTATGCTATGGAAATAACTAAAATACACTAATCTAGCTGTCTCGGCACTAGTGAGACCTCTAATTTTTTTACAGCATAGGCTGCAGAACTTAGTCTGCCTACTAATTTGGATATATGGGGGCCCCACTGAAGCTTTGCGTGAAGAGTGATGCCAAGAAAAACAGTGGATATAACAGGACTTAATTCCTCCCTGTTTAAAAACACATTGGTATTCAGATTTTTAACATTCGTTGTTCTAAATTTGACACAATTAGTTTTATTTCCGTTCAAATGCAGATTATTAACGTTAAACTAATGCACTCATTTTGATATAGCATTATTCACTTCGTCACATACACGAGTAAACAAATAAAGACAAATATATCATAAAATTTGATCATTATTATAACTTCCAAATGAATCACCGAATTTCTTACAAATTTACTTCATAGAATATGAAGAAAATGAAGTCGACCAAAGGTTAACAAATTTTTCAGAATTGTGTCTAAATATAATTCTTAATATACATCCTTTTCTCCATGAAAATAATAAGTTAGTAAGAATGTTTAAGACTGCGATGGAAAAAATCGATCAGATAAAATACCTTTTAGTGAGCATAAACGACGGCTTAATGAATCTTAAGTAGTGGTAGTAATGGTGGACAATAAGAGCAGTTATAGGGATATTGTCGTTCAACGAAGAAGTACTAAGTCAGAACGTATTGCGGAAACTCATCACCTGTATGATACCTTGCAATATACTTTGATATTTTGGCAAGGCGAAGACGGTTACCAATTCAATATTCAGCAAATTGATCCCCAAACAAATCAACTATCTAATAAAAAAGTTTCTTCAAATGAATTTTATGCATATAATGGAGAGAGAAAATAAATTTAACGATATACTCAACTGTCAGCAATCGTTTCTACACTTTATTGTCGATATGCAAGCAAAAATAGAAGCAGAAAGACTATTTGTTTTACATTCGCCTAAATCAGAGCAAGCTACGAACGGGTGTATACATTCATCAGCGAAATGCGATAGCTATCTATAATACTATAATATATAGCTATCGCATTTCATACGTAATTAATATTTTGCCTTCTTCGTTTTCTGGTAGCCCCAGACATATGCAGGAATATGCAAACATGCAAGACGCAATGACTTAAGTGAGAAAATATGGTCATCCTGATTTGTTTATTATGTTTGCATTATGGAAAGAAATTCAAGATGAGTTACAATATGGACAAAAGTCACATGATAGACATGATATAATTGCACGAGTGTTAAGACAAAAATAAGGGAAATTTATTAATGCAATTGTGAAGGGTTATGTTTTTGGAGATGTTATTAGGTGGATGTACTCAATACAATAGCAATAAAGAGGTTTGCTACACTCACATAATTTGATTTGGCTCAAAGAATATAAATTCGAATCGAATTGATGATGTTATTAAGACAGAGATACCAAACCAGTTGAAGATCCTATTTTGTATGAAATAATTATTAAAAATATGGTACATGGTTCCTGTGATACACTAAATATGCAATTTTCCTGTATAATGTATAACAAATGCTTGAAGAGTTATTGAGGATCATTTTATCACTGAGTGAGGGAGGATTTACAGAAAAAATGAACATAAGAAGTGAAGAAGTTTGATTGATAATCAATGGGTTATACCATATAATCCGTTTTTTTATAGGACACGGTGACAAACGAGCACACAGTTCACTTGATGGTAAGTGGTTACTGTGACCCATTGACATCTAGATCTATCCACAAAAAAGAATCAAAATGCAGATACGTTGTCACCCGTGAATACTAAGATGGAATGCCTCTTTTCCAGTAAAAAGGGTCTCCGGTTCTCTACATTCACCATACGAAACATAGCAGTATTAAGCTGCTATTTTACATTGGTATTCCGTGAGAATGTAGTCTCATAATCACTGAAGAAACTCGACATGACGAAATTTGAAGATACCAAATGATAATAATAAAATTGAAAATATCGTAAAGTATGTTAACGACGTGGTTTATTAGAGAACGATAATAATTGGAAGCAAATAATTAGAGAAGCTGCACAAACAGCAGAAGCTGGAAAACTACGAGAAAGTTTTGCTATAATTCTAACATTGTGTAACCTTTTAAACCCAAATAACCTATGGCTGAAATTTCGCCACTATGACAAATTATCATTAACTGAAAATATGCAAGCAAAAATTACTGGAGATCCGGAAGCAGAGTTTGCTGAAAATCTGTTAAAATTAAAAATGGCACCTGTACAGCCAGCTTTCCTTAATTTTCTATCACATCCTTCTTTCCAATTATATGCAAAGCAGAACTTATGGCGCCATCTGTTGGCCTACAACAAAAGCGTCTGCAAAAGAAGTCGACGTGATCGATACCCACATTTAATCAAGACTCAAGACGAACTGCATCGGTTCTTTTCTTTTGGTTCGGCTGTTCTTTTCTAAACCTTCCAAAAAATAATCAATGTAATTAAGCGTTAGTGAGTGTGCCGGGTCGACCCAGCTGTGTGCATAGACTATATAATCACGTAGGAATGTGGTCAAGGAAGACTGAAGCCTTTCACATCCGAAGATATTGTTGAGGCCAAGTTGAAGTTAATCGCCGCTGCCGCTAACCGTGAGTCACCCTTCTGCTCGTGCTCTTTTGTCACCCTATCCTAAAAAAAATCTTGAGGATCACCAGCTAACCAGTAACCGCCAATATGGTTTTCGTCGGGGTCGATCAGCTGATGATCTTCTGGTCTACCTGACTCATAGATGGGAGGATACATTAGAGTCCAATGGCCTCTGGACATTAGTTTGGACATTGCAAAGGCTTTCGATCGGGTTTGGCACAAAGTACTTCTTTCGAAGCTCCCTTCCTATTGGCACTTCCTATTGGAGAAATTGTGCAATTGAATTATGAGCTTTCTTGCAGATCGGAGCATCAAAATCGTTGCATGCGGTGCATGCTCCGACTACAAGCCTATTAAAGCTGGTGTTCCACAAGGCTGCGTGCTATTACCAACGCTGTTTCTTCTGCATATCAATGAAATGTTGCAAACCATTAACATTCAATGCTATGCAGACGACAGCACTGGTGATGCTTTATACACCGGCCGTGCCAATATTTCTAGGGAAAACGTCAACGAGTGCCGGAACAAACTTGTGTCTGAAGGTGAGACCTTGTTGAACAAAGACTCAGACTGGGGGCGACTAAATCTTATCCCCAGAAGACATAAGTTATATATATATATAAGAACCAACCCCTATGTCGTATCTCCTCAATTCCAAGGCACTACCCTTGTTGCCGCAGCCAGTATCGGCATCCGCAGTTAAGTGTCGTGCAGTTTCGTGGTCACTTGGAAGAGAAGGCAAAATTGGCCTGTAAAAAGCTTGGCGTGATCAGCAGGGCGGGACAGTATTGCATGCCGGCACACCGCCTGCAACTTTACAAGGCGCAGGTTCGGCCTTATTTAGAATACTGTTCCCATCTCTGGGCTGGGGCTCCCCAGTGCCAGCTCCTTTCACTTGGCGGCATCCAGCGCAGAGCGGCTCTAATCGTTGACGACCGAGCCCTTTCCGATCGGCTCGATTCACTGGCGCTGCGATGAGATGTTGCATCCCTTTGCATTTTCTTTCCATTTACCACAGGGAGTGCTCTGAGGAATTGTTTGGATTAATCCCAGCTGCCAAATTTCATGAACGCACATCGCGGCGCAACTTCCGATACCATCCACATCATCTGGATGCTTGGCGGTCCATCACTGTACGTTTCACTAGTAATTTTCTTCCGCGTATATATTCCGCGTGGGATAGCTTACCACTGGAGATTTTTCTGGACCGATACGAATTAGGGACCTTATCATCACGTGAGCCGTATGCTCGTTTGCCCCCTCCTATAAATAAAAAGTCTTGGAAGGTACGGTAACCTTGAGATGGATTGGCCGAAGGATGCTTTTCACGAAAGCTTTCAAGAGTTTTGATAATACGAGGAGCCAGGATGTCGTGTGGAAATAAAACACGGGATGAATTTTTTAAGCTGCCATCCATTACTTTCGACATAACTCCTTTTTCTGCCGACTTCCTAAAAGGAGACGGTAGTTAATTCGACTATATGTCTATGTTTTTTTTATGTGTGTTACCTCATAACTTTTTATTTGGTGAATCGATTTCGATGATTCTTTTTTATTTGAAAGCTGGTACTTCTCGCGTGGTCCTATATGAATTCGATCAAGGTTATACCAATAGTTTTTGAGTTATTCTTAATGACTTATATTGAATTCGGCTGTATAAAATTTTAAATTTTAAATTATTTAAATCAAATTTAGTACGTGGTCGAGATAAATGAGTGTTAATTAGATTACCCACAAATTTTTTTAAAGATGTGTCTTTTAGTTGAGGTGTTTTTGATTTATTTATTGTTTTATCAAAATGAAAATGGGAATACGCAAAAGTAAATTATTTTTGCCAACTCTTATCACTATTAGAGAAAAAAAATGAATAGTGTAAAGCATTGGCTTTAGCAAGTTGCTTCCTCGCACCTCTAGTAATTTTTTAACTACTGGCACATTACGATGATAATTGTTAATTTGCTCCGAAAAAAGGGAAAAATTTGTCTTTAGAGGAATTACTAATAGAGTTATGAATTTCCACGGTAGGCTGTAAAGCCGAAATACTTTTACTATGACATCGTTTAGTATGTATATTTAATCACCTTTTACTTTTAAACAGTCTTTCGTCAGTACAATTTTGATACTGTAGGAAAACCGGCTATGAATATCCGCTACATTCGGAGCGGAGATAATCATTAAAAAATTTAAGTAGATCTCTACAGCACTCAAAAGTTTTTATATTAAATAGCTTCATATTGATATGAAATGTGCTGTACCCCGCATCTTTCGCTGAAACACAAACATTTACGATCTAAATAAAAGCACTTTACTCTATTAATGTAATATTATCACATTACTCCCCTGGATTAATTCCATATTGATTGTATGTAGTCGTTATGCTTTGACAGTTGACAACGAAGCAATAGAAGTATTTTTCTTAATAAATGATTATTATGTCTGAAATAAAAAATAATTATTATAATAACTGTCTTATATATTTACTGATCTTTTTGTTAAAATTTGTAAGCCTATGAGTCTCTGAGAGACGACTAAATATTTGTGCCATTTGCTGTAGAAACTATGGCTCCGTGGGATACACTTGCGGCGGAGTTCCTAAGGAACTCCATCCGCGGCTGGTCGTTGCTTCTGGTGATAAGAGTGCTGGTTCTTTTCTCGCTCTAAGGCTAAGTATAGCCATTCAGCGCGGAAACACAGCCAGAGATCTTCGCACGATACCGCGGGGAGTAGGGCGGCATGATAATTAAGTTACTAGTTTCAGTTTTTTTTATTTTTAATTACAGTTTTTAATATTGTATAAATACAAAATAAAATAAGTTAAATATACGTAGCTTTTGACAGTTGAAAATTTTTGACAATTATTTTTAATAACTATTTTTAATTTAAAAAAAATATTAATAACAATTATTCTTAATTTAAAAAAAACTAATTTAATATAATATACATACCTAAATAAATATTCGACAAAAATAACCCAGCAAAGCAAGTTTTCACAGCTAGTATGCATATATAAATGTTAAGCAATTAATAAAATCTTGTCGTGAAGCGACAATAAAAAAAAATAAAAAAATAGAACCTAACCTAAGTACAACAAAACAACAAAAGTAGAGCCAGAAAACAATATATTTAAATTTATAAAAGGTATTTACAATTTTATAAAAAAATGATGTGAGGATGATGATGAATGAAGTGAGAATACAATTAGATTATAAAAAAAAATAAAGGTGAGAGAATAGGGGAATATAGCGTTGAAGTGGGGCCTAAAAGTCGAAGCGACACACGTTGCGTTTGTAGAAGTAGGTTTCTTAGCAGCGACGGCACGCAGCGCCTGAAGCCAGCACACGCCGTTTGCGCTTGTAGAAGTAGGTTCCTTAGCAGCGACGGCGCGCAGCGCCTGGAGCCAGTACACGCTGCGTCCGGAGCCGGCGCACGTAGCGCCTGGAGAAGGGGCGCGCAACGCTTAGAGCCAGCAGTTGCAGCGCCCAAAGGTAGCGCCGGCGGTAGGTGCACTCGGCGCCTGGAGTAAGTAGTAGTAGTGCCCGGAGTAGTGTGGCCCCCGCGCTTGTAGTAGGCTCGAAGCGACTTCCGAGGTAGATGGAGGCTTGTAGGATTCCGGAGTGGCGCGGCCCGAGTTTGAAGAAGGCTTCGCCGAAGACTTCACGTGTAAATGGAGGCTTGCAGGATCCCGGGGCAGTGCGGCCCCGGGATAAGGCCTTTAGGAGATACTTCCAATTCGCGAACTGAAGCGAGACTGCCTTTCTTCACCGATTGTTCGGCTTTTATACCTTTCTAGAGAGAACGGAAAAATTATTTAAATTATACGCAAATTTTTTGTAAATGGTCAAGAGAAAAGAGGATTTATGTGTAATTATCGAAATAGGAATAACAGGTCGGTAGCAAATTTGAATATAATTTCCATGGAAACGATATAAATAAGAAAGACAAAACATGTCAAATTTTTGTTTTTGGTTTATAATAAGAAAACTATAAGATTTAAGTGGAAAATGAGATATTATTGATATAGGAAAAAAGGTAGCGCAACTGCCCACACAAAGTCCAAGATTGTAGAGTTACGGAAAACTAGCTAAAAGATCGAAAAAAGGTAGACTCCATTGACACCAATTTAAAAGTGCTGATAATGTGAAAATACGAAGTAGAAATGATTTGTTATTGTGTTCTTATGGTTTAAAATCGTTACAGGATCCTATGGAAATAAAGGTGATGTAAAATATCCAGTTTTGAGGTGAATGCAGAAAATCGAAACACAATGGAAAAATGAATTTAAAATAATGTAAAATGATACGTGAGTAGCATAACACTACAATCTTCTATATGGCCGATTATTTCTACATAGCCTATTGATGTATTTATGAATATATTATATACATTGTAATTTTTATAAACTAAATCATTACATAAATGGTAAATCAGAAACATACAAATATTTTTCGTTAGCAACAAGGTGAAGCGGCAGCTTACCAATAAATTTTCTCGCCACAACGATATGCAGCGAGAATCGAAAGCGATTAATCAATTTCGATGGATGATTCCAAATAATTAAACCGACAAAATACTGTTTGTTCGCGTTTAAAAATAATTTTCTTTGCTTTCATTCACTATGTAAATACCTGTGACTAAATTGTTTAACAAACACAAATACTATTATTATACGTATACTATTATAAATTTACCGGTAAAATGGATATCCTCTTTAAAAACATAATACTAATAATGGTAATCTATACATATAATAAAACTGTAAATAGCAGATGTCTGTACATTTTATATTTTTGTAATAAAAGTGATTGAGGGGTACTAAAAATAAGTAATTAAATACATTTCTACCATTTTTAGAATTTTCTGTCTGTCTGTCTGTCTGTCTGTCTGTCTGTTTGTTTGTTAACGTATCACGTATAAAGTACTAATTTATATCATAAGAATTGTTAAGGAAATTATAAAGTGTATCTTCGGGTTACATTTAGTCTTTATTTCATTAAAATCAGTTCATTCCATCAAAAGTTATGATAAATATTCTGAAGTATGGGTAGGGAAGTATAGGTACGAATTTGCTCAACGGTGGCTTTGTTTGAGTCATCAGGTGCATTTTAAACTAATATCATATCATAAATCATAGTTAAATTATGTAAAATAATGATATAATTATGTATATCTAAAACGCAGTAAACAAAAGTATTAAAGAACGTATTAAATATATTATACAAAAATATATTAATGTTATTAACTAAATCTGAAGCACAATAGTTTTCCCATTTCTTCGATAGATGGTGGTGTTGTGAAAATGTAATGCAATTGCAATGTGGTTTTTTCCTGTAGATGAGTTTTCATATTTACTGCTAATCTTTATTATATTACTCGCTGCCCTACTGCGTGTTGACAAACTCAATTTATTCTTTACCGCCGAGTACTCTATGTGGTAAATCAAATTATAAAAGAGCTATTAACAAATCGTTGGTTTTGGCGAGAGTCAAACTTTATTTTTTGCTTACTGTGCAGGCACTGATTTATAAGTTCTCTTGCGTTTTATATAATGTATCAATCGCGTCAATTAATCTCTTTTATTTTTAGAATTGATGTTAGCAGCGCCATCTCTCTTTAAATATATACATATAATAAAAATGATGATAACATATTGTGTCTCTTTCTGTACATTGTATAGGTATATATTTTGGTGGCTAAAATCATTATGGGGAACTGAAAATAATTAAATAAGAACATTTTATAATTTTTAGAATTGTCTGTCTGTCTATTTGTCTGTTATTATATGAACGCATCACGTCTAAAGTAAACATCTTTTATTTTCAAAGAAATCGTTAAGAAAATCATAAAGCGTATCTTCGAGTTACATTTAATCTTTGTTTTATTAAAATTGGTTAATTCTATCGAAAGTAATGATTATTATTTTGAAATGTAGGTTCGATTTTGTTCAATGGCGCCATAAAATCTCAGAAATAGTAATAAAAAGATTTGTGTGTAAAAAAAACGTTCCATAATAATTAATATATTTATACTTAAAACACAAAAAGAGATTTAAAAAGGATGTTTTCTCACACAAAGGACGTAATAGATGGAGTTGTACAAATTACAAACTTTTCTGAATTGCTGTGTTGAAATTTTTCGCCGATGAATCGTATTGAGACTTACTGAAGAAATTTGTATCCATCGAAGCCATACAACGGAATCCGACCAAAAATAAAAATTTTGCAACGAAATGTCGTGATATTGTATTTATAATATACGCAAAATCAGTACTGCCACTTTAGCGCTTTGAGAACTAGATTTAGCGCTTTCTTGGAATGTATAGCGCGCATTTCGAAATTTTAGCACCTAGCTTAATCCAGCGCTTTTTGGTGTATTTAGCACACATTTCAATATTTTAGCGACTAGCGGGTTATTAACTCTTTTATAGCAGCACTGTTAGTCCACATTACCGATAATAATAATAATGACCTTTATTATTTTTTCCCACAAATAGTACATTGCAGTTTATCTTTTTCAAACATATTTTTCCACAAAACAAAGAGCATGGGAGACGAGTCCAAACTAGGATACCCTGTGCTATGGATCTCCTGGCTTCCCCTTTAGGATTATCTTGATTATCTAACTTGATTTTTTACCGACGACTATAAGCGGAGAAATCCCCTTTATTAAAGTTTTCGTTCATGGTTTTGGCAACGCATTTATTTTGCTTTATTCAATTTCAGTCAGTTGCTTAGAGCACAGCTAAGTTAAAAGTTAGTTAGAAGTTATAACACAAAGAAACTGTATAGCAACCACAATCAGATGCTGACATCTGAAACTAAGTTGCGAAATACATTGCTCTTTAAAACAATTAATGACATTTTTTTTGTTCGTACATTACTAACTACTGTTGACAGCAATTCCATAATTATAAGTCGATGTCCTGCGAAGTATTGATACATCAAAAAAATATTGCCAGAAAAAAAACTTAATGTTGTTTTCTTTATTATGATTATATAAAAAAACACAAACTTTGTTTGTAGTTAATTTAGCGCGAAATCTAGGGCTTTTTAAAGCGCTGTTTTCATGAAATCTAGCGCTTTTTGTGTTGTCCTAGAGCTGAATGAGTTTTTTTTTATCTGGCAGCACTGCCCAAAACCCTCTATTAAGAAGTAACTTTCCTTTCAGTTTTAACCGCGTTCAGTTCCCAGTTACAGTGAGCGTGTGTTATGCGATGACCGTAAATAAAGCGCAAGGTCAAACTTTACGCGTTGTAGGAGTGTACCTCAGTACTGACTGTTTTGCACATGCCCAACTCTATGTTGCTTTTTCCCGCGTTAGTAGCCCCCGTAACCTTTTTGTGTACACCCCGGCTAAGCCTACTTCTAACGTCGTTTACACAGAAGCTCTATCGTAAACGACTTAGAACTTTGATGATAATGATTTATTTTGTTACCTTTTATTGATACAGTAATGAAATAAATCGTTTAATATTCTCTTACCTAAACGACAAATTGTTTATGTAAAACCTGTATACGCGAGCTACGCCGCGGGCACAGCTAGTTCTATAATATATACCTGACTCGTTTATATAATGGTCAAGTGCGACAGGTAGTCACGTGGTCCTGGGGTCGGGCTAAAATCATTTATCTGTAAAAAAATTATCTTTAGTTGCCTAGATTCACATTTGCGTCTGTTTCTCCAGCCATGTCGGATTGGCGTTCCATCGGATTATGAAAATGGTGGAAAATAGAGTGCACCTGTGCACTCTTGCACTATAATCCTTGAGACATAGCAAATTATATTAATATACCACTACCACACTAAAGCAGCGCAGTGGACAAAGTGTTACATTAGCCTCTCAGAAATAAGAGGAGGCCAGTGCCCAGCGGTGGGACATAGGTTATAACTTGATTTTTTATGTTTCTCGAGAAACAGTGGTAGAGCTACGCGGCGGCTTTTGCTGTCGCACGGATGGGTTGGCTCGAACTGGGGTGGTACCACGACCTAACAGAATACCAGCGTGAAGTATAAGTTTACTTCTGTATTTCGCCTGGTGAGTGCAGGCCCCCGCTTAACATGGTGGCGGAGTTAAATAGAACACTACCCCAGGAGGGTACCAGCACCCCTGGTGACAGAAAATTCCTCAATGAGCATCCACGCCCAAGCTACCCTACTTTTCTGAGCGTGGGTGTTCAGGCTCAGGCTCAGGCTCGGGGGGTGGGGTGAATTCCGCTCAAGACGAATATGAATTTCTGCAATATCAGGGGACTTCATCCAAGCCTCGGCAGTCTTGAAGGTACGGACGTCATTCCTATGGCTGCGCATAGACAGCGACGACCATTCCCACGTCTACGGGTGCCTCTATAGGTCCCATAGTGGTATTGCCGACACAGACCGGCTCATCGACCACGTCAAAATGGCTGCAGACTCCGTGCTAGAACAGGTCCCATCTACAGAGATCGTGATGCTCGGTGATTTTAACGCCCACCACGCTAATTGGTTTAATTTGAACATAGCGAAGGCTTTCGATCGGAATCGGTATAAAGTGCTACTTTCGAAGCTCCCTTCCTATGGGCTTCCCGAGAAATTGTGCAATTAGTACACCAGTTTCTCTTCATGCTGATGGGAGCATCAAGGTCGTAGTAGACGATGCGTGCTCTGATTACAAGCCTATTAACGCTGGTTTTCCATAAGGCTGCATGATATCACGAAGGCTGTTTCTTCTGTATATCAATGACATGTTCCAAACTAGTAACATTCATTGCAATGCAGACGACAGCACTGGTGAAGCTCTATACACTAGCCGTTCCAACATTTCGCGGGTAAACGTCGTCGAGTACCGGAGCAAACTTGTATCTGAAGTAGAGACTTTGTAGTATAAATTATCGGATTGGGGGTGACTAAATCTAGTTCAGTTCAATCCACAGAAGACACAAGATTGCGCGTTTACCGCTAAAAGAGCTACTTTGTTGTATGTCATCAGTTCCAAAGAACTCCTCTTGCTGCATCAGCTAGAATCGGAGTCCTTGGTGTCAACATATCGAATAATGTGCAATTTCCTGGCCAATTGGCAGGAAAGGCCAAATTGGCCTCTAAAAAGCTTGGCGTACTCAGCAGAGTGGGATAGTATTTCCTGCCGGCACACCACATGCAGCTTTACAAGGCGCAAGTTCGGCCTGTAATAAAATACTGTCATCATATCTTTTGGCCGGGGCACCCAGATGCCAGCTTCTTCTACTTGACCGCATCCAACGCAGAGGGTGTCGAATCGTCGGCGACCGAGTTTTTTCTGATCGGCACGATTCACTGGCGCTGCGAAGGAATCTTGCATCCCTATGCATTTGTTATCGCATCTACCACGGAGAGTTATCTGAGAAATTGTTCGGATTAATTCCATCCACCAAATTTCACGAATGCATATCCCGTCAAAACTCGCGATACCATGCAAACCTCCTGGATGATTGGCTGTCTACACTGTGCGTTTTATTAGGAGTTTTCTTCAACCTCTCTGTAGAATCGTTTACCACCGGCGATTTTTCCGAACCGATACGAATTAAGGACTTTCATGAAAGGAGCTTACACCTTCTGCCCCCTCTTTTTAAAATAAAATCGTATTGATAGACCGGTTATAGTTGAAAATATCTTTGGTCGCTATTACTATTCCATATGCGAAGAATCTAGTGAATACCGGAAGAAATAAGACGCGTAGTCCGCCGTAGTCATTACTGCGATTACATAGCTACGAGAAACCACACTCATCATCTGTTGCTGATTTCTCTCTCTTTCCCTTTAAACTTCGAGTTTACGGTCTCGCTCACTTTTTATTATGGTATAGTTTTTAATTATGTTATAATCCACTCGCTTGGGTAACAAATACTCTTTTTTTTTAAACTGAAGTGGCAAACGAACTTACAGTCCACCTGATGGTAGGTGGCTACTGCAGTGAATGGAGCCTGTAGGCTACTTTAAGCAAAGAAAGCGACAGGTGCATTAGTCACCTCAACTCACTGCCACAGCTGTTCAAGCACCACGAATACTGAAACTGCTTATTTTTATTTCAAAGATTTTTGTTTTTCGTGTATCAGCAAGTCTATTTACATAAATACCAAAGTTTATTGACTACCAAACCGATAATCCTCAATCCGTTCGGGGTGGCGCAATGCGGAGATTAAAATCCTTTTGTTAAAATTGATTAACTTTTCGAACGCACAGGGATATAATTTATACAAATCGCGAAATTATATTCTTGTAGCCCTCCCACACAGTATCAATCGTAAAAGTGTATAATGAAGTATTTTTAAAGTATTGCAAACATAATAATAAGTACATTTTATGGCAATACACAAAAGCCGTGTAGCGTGAGATAAGAACAATTAGGTATTTGTCACTGTAGCCCATCTAGTCGATTAAAATACTTTTTGAGCGCTGTCAAAACAAACATTTCTGAAGTAATAACTGTATGAGAATATAGTGTAATGTTGTTATTGTTTTTAAGAATCAAATAATTATCTTATTTCTATATTTTAAAAAATATGAATATTATTAAAATTAAAATGGAAATTTTAAGAGAAAGTTTTAAGACACTGAGTATTAAACGTAGCAAATTCTTTTTAAATGATGTAGTTGTGATTTGAACATTATGGTGTCAACTGCCCCATATTAACGGCACATGGCCGTGGTGGTTGGTGTATATATTTATTATTTATAACCCTAGTGACACGAATAGTTGGGGAATCTCGCATACTGTTCGCATGCAGATATTATGCGAGGACAGTAGAACCATAGTCCAAGGGATTAAGCCCGGCCGACTGTACGGTGGTACATACGGAACGTGTTAGGTATGTGTCCTATTTTCTTAGATGAAAAGGTACGGAGTATTCATTGTTTTGGGCTCTAAGCGCTTACAGCAACGAAAAAGAACAAGAAGCAATGGTAAGCCTGCGCAGACGGCAAGCCATACTTGAAAGAGTTTTGTTTGTCAAAGTTCGCGAAACGTAAGGAGAATAAAACACCACAGAAAAGCCGCAATCTCAAAGCATGTGGCCGTGGTGAGAGCGACATAAATATTGTTTCGTGCGGACTGTGTAAAAACGCCAACGGGCATAAGAAATTGATGTATTTTCGTCAAGTGTATAATTACTTCATCCAAAATCGTTAAGATTCTTTGCCGCTTGTAGATGTCGTTGGTCGAATTCTTTATGTATATTCGTTTACTGTAGTAAAATTCACTACCGCGTTCACGAAATTATTAATTTTGATCGCCAACGCACGCTTTTATATTCAAATAGATTAGGGAAGAATATGCTAGGTCAATCCGGTACACTTAAACATTTCCCGTTTTCAAATTTCAAAAAAAAAGTGCTTGGCCAATCACGATAAAGAATTTGTCGCAAAGAAAAAAGGCTTTAAAGATATGAACTGAACTAAATCTTGCTTGTTTTTATTTGCATATTTAATTGCATGAGCGTTGTCGAACTTTAAAAAGAAGAGTAGGCTCTTATCTTAAAGGTCAAGTCGTACCGATCCGGAAAAATTGCTGGTGGTAGCCGATTCCACAACGAAGTTGTACGAGAAAGAAAGGTTTTGGTAAGTCCAGACGATTAGGAAACCCTATTGGTGGATTCGGACCAGACCTGGCACAGCTTTGTTGGAAACGCCAGTAACCCAAATTCCTAAATAAGTACATTTGAGTTACTTTTGAGCTATATTTATTGCTATTAGTCTACGCTATGCTATGTGACACCGATAGTTGAGATTGAAATTTAGAAAAAGTAACTGAAACTGTGTACGATTATTTAAGTAAATTGACCAGTTATTTATTTTCGAGAATATGTATAACTGGACTGCATTAATTTTCCTCTTTTATACTCACCGTGCTAAGCAGGTGGGTTGGTAAAGTAATGAGAAGTAACCACTGGATACATAACCAGAGGCTCGTGAGGCAAAGCAGCTACGTACTGGTGATGCCATTCCGCAGCACTAGTCTTACGACGTTAAGAATTGAGATATATATATATTCATATATAGATAATTACCAAGATAAATATTTTCAAGCTCAACCTTTATTAAAAAACAAGCTTCATTACATTAAAACGACTGCTCCTGAAACCAGAGGATTTCAGTATGCAGTGTTTTTAACGTACCGTGTCTAACGATGCATAAAGTTTCCATTATCATCAATCATTGACGCCACTGTGAGTAAATTTTTAAACTCAATTTTAGCATCTATTTTATATAACATGATTAATTTTAAATTATGTATAATAATTTCTTTCGTCCGTTTTAATGTCTTTTTTCTAGATTTCATCCAAGTTTACAAATTCTGATTAATTTAAAAAAATAAACTACACGACGGTCAAAAGTGTGCACGCTAACAAAGAAACACTCACACGATGTTTGCTTTTGCAATTAGATCGGAACAAGGTCAGAAAGCAGTATAGACATCACGATCACAATCAAAAACAAAAACCACACTTGCACATTACGTGCTAATACAAAATTCTCTTTTTAAAAAAAAAAAACGTTACCTCCACACTAGGATTTTCTCCTGTATCGTGGGGGCAGTTTACATACATAAATTTCACAAGGACAAACATCCAGACCCGGAACGATTATTTGTAGGCCATACAAATACTTTTTGCGTGCGGGATTCGAACCCGCGGCCCTTAGCGTTGTGAGTCATTGCTAAGCCACTGCGTCACGGAGCCGCTCTATATCACTTTTATATAGGTGAGGGGGCAAACGAGCATACGGCTTACCTTATAGTAAATGATTACCGCCGCCCATGAACAATTGCAATACCAGGGGAATTACAGATCCGTTGCCGGCCTTTTAAAAATAAGTACGCTCTTTTCTTTAATACAGCTCGTATTGAACATCAAGACGATCGAGCGGAACCAAGGCTCCAAAATCTTTGCAGGAGATCGGTCTGCCGGAACGAGCCAGCTTTCGAAGCTGAAGACCAACTGTGATTTCCGGGACACCTGAGATTTTGAGTGAGATTGAGAGGTTTTACAGGCAGCTGTACACATTATAGTTGGAGTCACGCACAAGTGTGAGTAACGATCAAGTCTTATCCGACACTATTCTGATGATATCCCGGACTTTAGTCTGAGCAAGGTTAGAATGACACGGCAGAACCCCGGGCGAGGATAGAGTTACAGCGGAGCTTTTGAAAGCGGGTTGAACACCAGTACTTAATGTTCTTCAGAAGCTTTTTAATTCCGTTCGCCATGGTAGCACCACCACCGGCACTACAACCAATTTCCCTTTTGTGACGCGTCTTCGTGCTGTTTTAGAGTCATTACGAATCGTCTTGCAAGTATGAGGAAACTCAAGGTCGCTCAGCGAGCTATGGAGAGGGCTATGCTCGGGGTTTCTCTGCGTGATAAACTTAGAAATGAGAATATTTGCAGTAAAACCAGAGTAACGGACATAGCCCAAAAGATTAGTAAGCTGAATAGGCCAGCCATATAGCTCAAAGAACCGAAAACCGATGGGAAAGAAAGGTTCTCGAGTGGCAACCGTGTACCGGTAAACTAAGTGTAGGACAGCTAGATGTAGTGAAAACCTGATAAGAAGGAAGGAAGGAAGTCGATGGTTGCAAGTGACTCAGGGCCGTGCTTTGTGGAATTCCTTGGGGTCGGTTTTTCACACTCATAAATAATTGTTAGTAAGTTTTCAAGTGCAAGTATACTCGCATGTAAAATAAAAATGTGTAATTAGTAATTTATCCGAGTAGGAAAATTGCCATTGGCAAAGTAAATGGCACAAATTTTTATCTTTAATTGTAAGTAGGTCTGTGTTATACGTGTGTTTATACTGGACTATATTAACAGTTTAAATCCATTAAAAATGATAAACGTTGCCTATTTCAATAAACAAACGGTAATTCGTAAATGCCCTTAAGGTCAGTTATTTCCGAGAGTATACATACTTATAAAAAGATCCATACAAACAAGTTTACGTAATTATATTTAAAATTACATTCAATAGAAACCCTTTTTTTTACCATAACTTTGAAAAATATCAGTCATAACGGCATATAATGGTAAACAAGAATAATTCACATTTATTATCCTGGCTTATTATGGCTACATAGAACATTAAGCGGATACGTCATGTAACTTGAACGCACTCGTATATAATAGACTA
This sequence comes from Parnassius mnemosyne, assembly GCA_963668995.1. NCBI lineage: Eukaryota > Metazoa > Arthropoda > Insecta > Lepidoptera > Papilionidae > Parnassius > Parnassius mnemosyne. The sequence continues at coordinate 21,840,455 of CAVLGL010000002.1, forward strand.
AAGTCAAAGAAGAGAAGGTTATTTTTTGCATTCATAAGTACGCGTAAGAATATCTTAGAAGAAACGCTGCAATATCATATTATCATTATCATTAGCATAGGGGACACAGCAATATAATAATATGCATTAATTTTAAATTTATACATCTTTATAATAAAATATTACTTTTATGAAAACATTACATAAACATATTGTTAAGTATATTTAATATCAAAATATCATATTTTACCATTTTTATAATACACAGTTAATTCTTATCCTATTTTGTCATACACATAATTTAAGTATCTATTAGAGCATTACAAAGATTTTTTAATAAGTTGAAGTTTTAAAAAGTTATTAATGAAAATATCCCAAATTTTACACTATTTTGTGTGCAGCGATTATTTAACTTAACTATTTATGGGAAATGAATTACACCACGCAAAATATTCTTTTATTTTCTTTAACTTTTAACCTTAATCTAATTAAATGCTTTGTTTACAATTCTTTTAAGGTATGAAAATTATTTCCATTATTCTCGGGTCTTACGCTACATAATGCCCGATTGCTTTACCGTATGCAGCGCTCTCATTGGCCGGCTTTGTGTTGCACAACAAAGGTTCTCTTAAGATGTTATATTATGTTGTTGTCTTAACACTATATAAAACTATTAAAAATAATATACACCACTGATTGAAAATATTTTATAAATAACGTTATTGCATTTTTCATTTAATTATGTCACTGAACAATGTTTTAATTTCAATTTAATACAGTTTTAAACACTATATTGTTTTAATCATTTGTATCGTCGCAAACACGTTCCCAAGTGATGATCTTTCATAAATATTGCAATTTATTTTTATTTATATGGATATTGCTTTTTTGCTCCTTAAGTATTTCTTTTTAATAAAAAAAATATATCATTCTTATTCCTAGCGTGTAATGGCGTTGTAAGAATATCCACTACAAAATGGGCAGCATCTAACAACTAAAATAAAAATAATTTTTGCTACATGTGCTCGGGCATTGTGTAGAGGTAATAAAAACATTGTTCTGTTGTGAACGCTTTCCCTTAACATGTTGAACTAAAAGATGTAACTGTTTAATTTACAGTTTCGTTGTTATCGTCTCTTTTTTATACAGCAATTCAATAATGATTGCTCGTTTAGATTCCCATCAGACACTTCTGTTTTTGTACGTCTTGGTTTTTGGGGAGGCACTAACTTCTTATACTACATATACAAATATTTTTAATAATTTTAAACTTATATACCCACGGATTTGTTCGGAACCCTCGGTGCGTGAGTCCGACTCGCACTTGAACGGTTTTTTTTCTTTTATCCAACCTGCTGTTTGTGCTTAATGTTACTCACCCGTAACTAGATTGCCCATTCTGGTTGTAATTATTCAATAGAGTAATTACATACAGAAATCTATGGGCTACTGTCGGTGCTCCTCTGATATTGTATACGGAGCCCAGCCACTTAATTTCCATACATTACCTAACGCTATGATGTCGTGCAATAGTGGTGCGATCAAGGCTTTATACACTTTCAATTTCTCGGGTATTTGTGCATGAAATCTCTTTAATAAGCTGTGCTTCAGTTTCATCTGATACTGGGTGATAACGGGACCGAGATTCATCTTCGAGCTTGTAATGAATTTCCTTGTTTAAATTTATTGAATGGTCAGAACGGAAATCGTAAAGTATGCAGCGATGTAGCTGTTCACGTGTAATATTAAAATTCTCAGCTTTTACATCAAACACAAAACAGAACTGCTATAAGAAGCTTTCCAGACAAGCAACTGATTCTTGTGCGAACTTGTAAATTTACACCACCAAAAGTCGAGTTTACATCTTATTTTGGAATACCGCGGATTTATGCCACAACCTAATCTGTAAGTGTAATCGTTGTTACGTATGTTAGTGATCGTCTAACTTTTGAACAAATTGACTAATTACAATCTTTGTTTGGAAGATACTATGGTTCTTAGCTAGAATCCGATTGGTGGCACTGTAGTCAATTTGTTAACAAATTTTATATTTTATTAACCTAAATGACTAACTTTCACAATAACCACCTATATGTTGGTTTAGGGAGCAACCACATTTATTTGCTGGATGAATTTGGTTACAATTATACAGTTCCGTTTCTATCAGCCGCGTACAGCATCGTAGGATTGTAAAAGGCAATCATAGCGTACTATCTCCACTGAAACGCTTCTATCTGCCGCGTACAGCGCTGGATGACTGGAAGCGATTACATGCTCACGGTAAACTCCTTTCAATTGGTATTTTGCACTCGACATAGATAGATCCATGTGTAATATTATTATCGTCACGCTTCTTTCAGAAGAAATAGAAAAACTGGAACGTAATAAATGCAAACGCAACCGACAGTAGGTCGAACCCCTTCGGAGAAAAAGAAATTTGGTTAGAGAATATGCGACATTGATACCCCAATTAAAATAAAACAATATTAAATATAAAGAGCACTTACGGATGAATATTCAAAACTTTAACAAAATTGCAGAGCTATTGCGACATAGTTGACACATTTTTTCTGTTTACACATTCACTTGATGATTGTACATGCACGATAATTGCGAATCTAATGTATCAACCAATACAAGACGCAACTTATCGTCGAGGACAGCCCGCGTACAGCGCTGAACACGGCGAGAGAGTGCGAAACACACTTGTTCCCATTTTACGCCCGTTTGCAGCGAAAGCTATACTATAATAAAAGCTATGCTATATAATAGACGTGGAAAGGAAGAAAGGATGAGTACGCATCTCTATACAAAACTGGCGTTTTTTTTAATGAACAAAAGCTGAATTAAGCTAAATAAGTGTAGTTAGTCCCTTAGTGTCAAAAAATATCACTAAATCTGCACTTGTGAAAGGCTGTAATGATAATGGTGTTGATCATGATTAAGAGAAATTTAGATCGACAGTATATTATACTCGTAATCTAATTCTGCGAATTGTAATTATTGAGAAATGAAGAAGAACTTGAAGCTTAATTTTTACAAATTGAAATATTTCTAAAATGTACGTGCAATGTTAGGAGAAATCTATTAAATGAAATAGAATGTAGTTGTATTTCTGAAAAAAAATGCGTATGCATTTTTATCCGATATATAAAACTTTCAAAACAGCCTAGAATGAATGCTATACGCGACCAGAATGGCTGTATTCTGAATGACGAAATTTTGAGTTTAAGGAGATGGAAGGAATAATTTGAAAGCGTGTTTATGAGTGTTGAGACGTTTGAATTAAATGAAATAGAAATTCCGAAAGAAGAGGAAATAGATAGAGACATAAGTATAAATGAAATAATGAAAGCAATGAAAAGTATGAAAGCAGGTAAGGCAGCCGTATATGATTGAGTATCTCTCGAAATGCTAAGGGTTGGAGAAAGAGTGGTGGCAGACCTGCTGTACACCTTGTTTAATTTATATTGGGAACTTAAGCAGGTACCGGGAAACTGGTGCAAAGTCGTAATAGTCCCAATATAATAAAGAAAAAGGATCACAGCAGGACTGTAAAACTACCGTGGTATCAGCCTTCTTAGCATTGTGGGAAAACTGTATCCTAAGGTACTAATTGAAAGAGTTATGAAAGAAACTGATGGAAAAATTTGGGATGTGCAAACAGGATTTAGAAAGGGATGTACCGATCAGGTCTTTTCCATCAGGACTTTTCCAAGTCCACGAACGCACAAAAAGTTTTTTTTGTGTACGTGTACTTGGAAAAGGCTTATGACAGAGTGGGCGAGATGTGTTATGGCAAACACTGAACTCATTTTGGTTGAGCGCTGGGTTGATACATTCATTGAAGTCTCTGTATAGGGACTCTAGTGCTTGTGTCAGGATCAACGGGGCCTACTCGGAGTGGTTTGGCATCCATAAAGGTGTCAGACAGGGCTGTGTGGCTTCCCCGTGGCTGTTCAACCTATTTATGGACTGTTGTTTGGAAAATTTGAAAGCAGAAGAATGCGGGTTAAGAATGGGTGAGTTAACCGTAAATGCCTTTGGTTCGCCGATGATCAAATCATACTTGCGTCGTCGGCGGCCGAATTGAAAATGATGGTTACATTAAGTGAACAGCACATTAAAAGTAAAGGGAATGAAAGTGAACGCAAGTAAGATGAAAGTTATGGTTTTTGAAAGAAAAGAAAGTAAAACGATATGTGAAATAAGAATAGAAGGGGAGTTGGTCGAGCAAGTAGATGAGCTTGTGTATTTGGGATGTGTATTTAGCAGGGATGGTAGATATGATAAGGATATAGAACGACGAGTGAACGCAGGAAATAGAGTGAATGGGGCTCTACACCCTATTGTGAGAAGTCAGAATGTATTCAAAATGGCACCTATGGCAATTCACAATGCTGTGTTAGTCCCTATTTTAATCTATGGTAATGAAAGTTGGATGTGGCAAAAGAAGCATGGGAGTAGAATAAATGCTGTAGAAATACGGTCCTTAAGGAGTATGCTAGGGCTGAATCTGAATGACAGGGTGAGAAATACCAATACCAGCGTAAAATAGCAGTTTATCACTGCTGTGTTTCGTATGGTGAGTGTAGAGAACCGGAGACACTTTTTACTGGAGAAGAGGCATTCCATCTTAGTCCTCACGGATGACAACGCATCTACATTTTGATTCTTTATTGAGGATAGATGTAGATGTCTATGGGCCACAGCAACCAATTACCATCAGGTGGACTGTGTGCTCGTTTGTCACCCTATCCTATAAAAAAAAATAGTGTGATAAAAGTGTGGTTTGCAAGATGACGTTGTGACAAGGATTAAGAAAGGAATGCTTCGGTGGTTTGGTCATGTAGAAAGAATGAACGACGAAAGAGTGACAAAGCAAATTTATGTTGCAGAAGTGAACGGCAGGTTCGGGAAGGGACGCCCTAGGTGAAAGTTTATTGATCAAATTGACGATATATTGAAAACGGGCCAAATCAAGAGTACCTTTAACCGACGAGCGTGTATGCGTAGGTGTTTGGATGTGGAGGAAGTGAGAGAGTTGTGTCAGGATCGTGCCAAATGGAAGTCCATAGTCTCTGCCTACCTCTCTAGGTGACAGGCGTGAGTGTTTATGTATGTATAAAAAGGATACGATATGACAGTAATAAATTGTTCACAGTGTACTTCGCGTTAATCATCTTTCTTTGCATTTGCGACGCCTCTGGTCCAATCCCAAATATCGAACCCAGGACTGTGGTCGTGGGCATCACACTGCGCATCGTGCCACCAGGTTCGCAGTTGTGTCATGCTCCTCCACAGATCATTTCGCTTGTATCCTTTACAGATTCGCGCTTAATTGCTGCCTCGACTGTTCTTGATGAATCCGTTTAAATTTCAGAATAAACTTGAAAACTATTTATCAAACTCTAAAGCCCGTATTAATAGACGCCACTCAACAATGAACATAAAAACGTATCTCAGTTATCAAGATTACCTCCTCAAGACGCTGTACTTAGGAGTATTGTTCTGTGACTCGAGAGCTTGATCTCGTGAAGGATTTCACATAGACCGAAATTTAGAATATCCTTCATCAAGTTTAGTTTTTGCTATATCGTGAGATTTATTGAACAATTTTATATTGATAAGACTTAAATAAATAAAACTGTATCACGTTATGAAGTTGTTTTCTTCTTACGAAAATCTTAAATTGTTAAAACTGTTGTGTCTGTATTACTAAATACGAACTAGTTAGTTATTACTTATTTCATTATGTACAAATAACCTAATGCATTAAAGCGACGACAGTGTCAGTGTCAAATATAAAACGAACGTATCGTTTTTGACATTAAAAAACAACATATTAATTACACCTTTGATCTCGCGGGAAATTTAAATTATACAAAAATGGAAAGCAGGAAGCATGTATTTATTCTAATTTAGAACTAATGCTTTCTCGATATTATAAAAAAATATAGGGCTATGGTGGAAAATAAGGAGACCGATGGGATGTCTCTACGTATTAAAAATAAGGCCTGGAGCAATAAATGTAGAATACAACGACAGTCCATATGCATCTAGCCAGGTAGGTAATTAATTATAGTGCTACAAATATCACCTTTTAAAAATAAAAGAAAAAATGTAAAATAAAAGTCATGACATTTATTTTACATTTTTTTTGGTAAACGATATCGCGAAGGCCGTAAAATATCGTCGTTGTTCTCAATTTCGTCGTAATAATAGACGGCTCCGTGGCGCAGTGGCTTAGCAATCAGTTGTTGCGCTGGGGGCCGCGGGTTCGAATCCCGCATGGAACAAGTATTTTTATGGCCTACAAATAATTGTTCCGGGTCTGGATGTTTGTCCTTGTGCAATTTATGTTTGTAAACTGCCTCCACGACACAGGAGAAAATCCTAGTGTGGGGATAACGTTTTTAAAAAAAATAAAAGAAGAAATAAATAATGAATTTCTCTTAAAATATTTTATTATATCATATCTCCTATTATATTATATCTCCATGTCAAAAATCACGAGTCACGGACTGTCCGCACTCAGATTTTAGCATCTCAAAAACACACACTTGAGTCGAGTTAAGTTTATTATCAGTGCATCACTCAGTTAATAACGTAAACTTAAACCGCTCATTAATGAAATCATAATCTCAAGATTGTACTCAAGTGCGTGTTCTTGGGCTGAGTAACGTTTATTAATACGGGTCATAAAGTCCAAACAAAGTACGTTTTTTTTGCGAACATTATATTCGATTTTGATCGAGATCTTCAATAAACAATTATTCGATCGAGTTAAAAGTACCGATTTTTTGATTCTTATGTAGTCCTCGAGCGAAGTTAATTCCAATTTAAACCACCATTCGATTATGCGGTGGCTGCGGTTTCATCAAGAGTACAAGTTACTTTGAACTCGAATTAAATTCGAGTTTTGAATCAAGGGTTCAAACCTCGAATTTGACGACAGTAGACCTGCAGATTTTATTCATATTGTAACATACAATATACACAAAATCATTTCGTACTGCCATCACCAAATTTGGCAGCCAAATATGGTGATGGCAGCACAGAGAAACTCTCGGTAGGTAAAATGTCTGTACTAGGTGTAGTAAAACGCATCATGTTTAAGACTGAATTATTTGAATATGGCTTAGTCCAGGATTCGGGCCAGTGTTTCATTAATAATATTCGAATCAACTATTAAATAATAAATGTTATTTCGTCGCTAACTTTCGAGCCATCAATACTAACATACCTTTCCTTCGTATTGTATTCCGCCTTTACAATGCGCGGTTAAATTGAGCCTAAATTATTTATACCAACAAATGAGATCCTGTTTCAAATGACACATTTAAGTGGCATCCGAAACATTTAAATGAAATGACGACACTGAGTTATATCAGTAAAGAGAACACGCAACTACACCCTACTACAGAAATGGGAAAAGTTACTGCGTCGAGCCAAAAATTAATTTTTTGGCTTTTCTGGCAAGAAATTCTCAGTAGCAGACCGGAATCAGTAAGTTGGCGGTATTTAGCTCGGATTGCACTGAAATCCCTTGGTCCAACGATCTCACTCTGGCCGCCTATCAAGTTGCAGTCGCATCGATTATGAAATTAAGAATAAAAAATGGACCTGTTCTTGCAACGCAAGGAGGAGTCTCCTTAGACCAAAGTTCGATCTGGAGCGATGAACTACATACGAGTTAATGACTATGAAAAATTATTTCATATGTGATACATCATATAGATATTGGTAATTTGTGGCATGATTAAAGGTCCCAAAAGCTAAAAAATAATGGAACATTCATCAGAAATATCATATTATTGTGCCGACAGTACTCACTTACTATAACCAAGCACATAGTAAGTGAGTACTGTGGCCCATAAACAATCACTTTATCTTCTTTTAAAAATCAAATCGCATACATCTTGTCATCCCTGAAGACTAAGATGGAATGCCTCGTTACCAGTAACAAGGATGTTCGGTTCCCGTTACTCACCATATGAAACAACAGCATTAAGTTAAGCAGCTATTCTGTGCTAACGTGATTCTTCACTGTTTTTAATTGTTTATTATATCCCATATTACTTATTTAGAATGTTAATAGAAAATTATGTCCTCCCAGCCGTTAATGAACTTCCAAGTACTGTCGAGCGTTTTCACTCGACTTGCTACTTAACTGATCTTACTAGTTTTGTGCTTTTTGTAAACCTTATACGATTCAATCGGAATTAGAGGTTGGCTAACTATTGCATATCAGAGACACAAACAACTTGTGTCTTGATTTAAATCTAAGACTCGAAACGTTAGGTACTCTATCCACCAAGCGATACGACAATGTGGATCGTCAATTAAGTAATACCTACTTTCATTTCTGAGAAGGTTATGGTGCAATTGCTCTGCCGCGTGTTTGGTGGGAGTTCACATATCCTCAAAATATACTATTCCTCAGACAAACAGTTTCCTCCCAATGTTTTTGTTCACTGTCGAGTACGTGGCCGATCGGCACTTAAACTTAATACTCATTAATGCCAGTGGCGATTAAGCAGGGGTTGTTTACGTACTGCCTAATTAACGGCGAGCACTTTGTCTCTAAGGTCTCACAGTTCAATAGTTAAGAACAATACTCAAGATACTTATCATTATTGTTCATTTATTCGTATCATTTATCTACAAATATTTAAAAAAAAATTCTGCGTACATTATATTAAGATTTGCTTCCAAAGTTTTCTAATATGTGTCCAAACCTTTGCCATTTCAAGAAATGATGGGAGCATTATTTGAAAACTTTAGAACTTACCATATAAATTAACGTACTCACTGCCAGAATTTCTCCTTAATAGGATGTGATCAGCTATGTCACAATAAGCTAAAACTTTTGCAAAAACGTACACATAAATACGACATCGGTTTATCGTACTTAATGTTTACACTGCAAAGAATAATATTTTAAATATAATTAAAAATTAAAAATTTTGTACAACCGACTTCAATGTAAATTATTAAGAATAAATCAAAAACTATTGATCAGACCTTTATCAAATTTATATGGGTTCATTTATGAAGCACCAGCTTTCAAATTAAAAAAGAATCATTGAAATCCGTACACCCAGTAAAAATTTATAAGGTAGCATAGGTAAACATAAAAAAACATAGAGTCGGATTAAGTACCGTCTCCTTTTTGAAGTCGGTAGAAAATAAATTAAATTGCACTATAGTATTCCTGTAAAAAATTACCATAACCGTAAAAGTCCACTGCTGATCATATGCCATTTTCATAGATTGTTGCATTTGACATCATCATTCGTTAATATTGTGGATAATTAAAAGTTTTCAAAATATCTTATTCTACAAAACTAAACTAACGTTCACTTATTTTGATAGGCTGTAATAAATGAATGAATATATTGATAATGACGATGTTAAGATAACTTGGAGCGTCTTCTCATTAACTACATAAGTTTCATGTATTTTAATTGACGTAGATATGACAATATTTGCCTTTTGTTCATATATACGTCAAAATTTATATGTCCCTTGTGTTGCTCCAGAATCATAATAACATATTTAAACTTTAATTGATCCTAATTCGCCATTACTTTCACTTTCTTTGCCAAAATTGCGACAGTTAACCTTGTCTCTCTAATGTTCTTAAGATAACATGTAATCCAAACCAAAGTTTATTCGTTAGTCCTAAAGTAGCATACGCCAACATTTTCATTTTCATTATTCCCAAAGTTGACAACCTTTCGAACCCTCAGTTTTACTTAATTACAACAAAGGATACATACAATACAATGCAATACAAATACCCTTTATTGTACATTATAAAACCAAATAACAAAAAGAAACAAACAGAGAGAAAAACAAAAGGCGGTCTTAGTGATATAGAGCAATTTCTTCCAGACAACCTAAAAAGGAAATAAATGGAAGTAGAAAGTTAATTAAAGGGTCCACTATAAATAATATTATAATCTAAAATATAAATAATTTAACATACTAAAATTTATTTAATTAACCGACTAGTAAACATAAAGCCACAGGAAGAGATGAAAGGAGAGGGGAGAAATCAAAGGAAAGGTAATGTTTCTTAACTTGCTTTTTAAAGGATTGTATTGTTTGAGCATGTTTTATATTTATTGGCAAGGCGTTGCAAAGCTTGACCCCAAGAACTGATAAAGATTTACTGTAAAATGTAGAAGAGTGGAAGGGACTTAGAAGAGAAAGCTTTTCTATAGATCGAAAGGAAAGGTTATGAGAGGAGCTGAGAAATAAGAAACATTCTTTTTGGTAGGAAGGACATAATATATTAAATAAGATGCAGTAGATAGCCAAAAGGATATGAGCATTCCGACGAAGACGGATTGGAAGCCGCTTGAGCTTAAAGCGGTATTCTGAGACATGGTCATATTTACGAAGGCCAAATATGAACCGTATTCATAGCTTTTGGAGTCGCTCAAGTTTATTAAGTTGCTCTTCGGTAATATCTAGATAAATTATGTCAGCATAATTGAGGATAGGGATCAGTAAAGATTGGGCAAGCATAATTTTGAGAGATGGGTAAATAGAAGGTCATTCTTAGAAATTAACCATAAGCTGCAAACATTTCACGACACACTGCGTTTATCTGAAGAGTCGAAGAAAGGCTATCAAGAATATAATAGAATCTATCAAGACTCCCAAGTTTTTACAATAGCCTTATAAGGGATTTGAACACTGTTAAATATAATGGGATTTAATTGAGTTTTATTTTATTTGGAGGTTATTCTTGAACTACCAGTAATTATTGATTGGGATTTTATCGGATTAACGGTAAACCGATAAGATTGACTCCAGTCCAGAATACACACTAGGTCCTTGTTAATATCGCAAATAACTTTTGGAAGATCTTCTACGGTGGTTTTTAGATATATCTGGAGATCATCAGCATACAAGTGGTAGGGAGTTGATATTTGGGTGGTAATGGAAATTATGAAAATCGCAAACAAGAGAGGAGATAACACGCCACCTTGGGGAACGCCAGCAACGGTATTAAGCCATGAAGACATTCTGTCTTGTACCCGAATACGTTGTCGGCGTCTATGTAAGTAACTACGAAACCAGGAAATTGCAGTTGGATATATGTTAAGAGAACGCAGTACACCAATAAAGGATATCATGATTTACAGCATTAAAGGCATTGCTGAAATCCAGCAACTTCATCACTGTGACTTGGCGGTTACCCATTCCGAAAAGAATGTCGTCCGTGATTTTAATAATGCTATCTATGACCCGCCCTAAATCTGGATTGGAGTGAATTTAAGGATGTCATTTCTTGTGGACATAAAAAATTGAGTGGTTTGCAAGTGAAAAATCGTGAGTACATTTTTCTAATTTATCAGTGAAGTTATAAAAGTTGATAATTTGAAGGATTTCAATAACTTTTAAAATATCAAGAATTTTATTGAAGCCTTAGAATAATTAATGATAAATGTAAACTTTAATAATTTGTTCATGTTAGTTAGTAACTTAGAATAACTATTCAAAAAAAGATCATACGGGGAACCTATGCCCAATTTTATGTAAGTTCCTTTATTCTCCTAAACACTTGTAATTTTGTGAACAAAAAACGTTACTTTAGATATTGTACAAAAATGTCGTTGTCAGCCTTAATAAAGAGTCAGCTAGGACATAAGTCTATAATAGAAAATGCTTATGAAAATTATATTAAATATGTTAAATTACCTAAGATAAACATCCCCACTTTTTCGGGGTCATATGTAGAATGGACAACGTTTAGAGATTTATATGTATCGTTGATTCATAATAACTCTTCAATAGACGATGTGCAAACGATCTTTCAGGAGAAGCCGAACAGCTTTTAAGGTATGCATAACATCGGCTAATTACCAAGAATCGTGGTTAACACTTAAGAGTCGTTATAATAATAAAAAATACATTGCGAATTGTCTATTGAAGCGTTTTATGAATCAACAAAGCATCGGCAGCGAGTCATGTAATGCAATTAAAAACATGTTAGATGTTATTAATAGAATCAGGCGTTACTTTGCGGAAATCCATTATATAAAAGCTTTTACAAAAATTTACTTCGCAAATATCCGCGTTATAAAATAAAATGATGTGTCTTACCTAGTATGACGAAGCACCTCCCGCCCTCCCTCAATTGCGTGCACTATCCCCGTCACCACTAATCCCAGCACCGCTACTCCCAACACCACTACACTAGGCAAGACACACCACTGACGATAATACGACACGTGTTTCGCCTCTACACGAGGCATCCTCAGGTGATATAGACTCTACGGTGGCTAACCGCTAAGTGAGCGGCGAGCCAAAACAAGTGCCTTTTATACAAACCGATGATGCAACCGCTCTCTACCTAAGAAGCGAGCGACTGCGTCATGCGATAAAACATGCGACCAATCACCGCTAGACTTACGCAGCCGTTTGTAAAATTAAAAACAAACCGCCGCGCAACGCCCACATTATTAGAGAGCAGGCTTGAAGATATTTAAGAGAGGTGAGTTAGTAACATTTGTTTGTTCATTCAATTAAAAAGTAATAATAATACCGTTGCATTGCTGAATGAACAAACAAATGTTACTAACTCACCTCTCTTAAATATCTTCAAGCCTGCTCTCTAATAATGTGGGCGTTGCGCGGCGGTTTGTTTTTAATTTTACAAACGGCTGCGTAAGTCTAGCGGTGATTCGTCGCATGTTTTATCGCATGACGCAGTCGCTCGCTTCTTAGGTAGAGAGCGGTTGCATCATCGGTTTGTATAAAAGGCACTTGTTTTGGCTCGCCGCTCACTTAGCGGTTAGCCACCGTAGAGTCTATATCACCTGAGGATGCCTCGTGTAGAGGCGAAACACGTGTCGTATTATCGTCAGTGGTGTGTCTTGCCTAGTGTAGTGGTGTTGGGAGTAGCGGTGCTGGGATTAGTGGTGACGGGGATAGTGCACGCAATTGAGGGAGGGCGGGAGGTGCTTCGTCATACTAGGTAAGACACATCATTTTATTTTATAACGCGGATATTTGCGAAGTAAATTTTTGTAAAAGCTTTTATGTTAGATGTTACCAATGACACGTTACATGGTTTGAAAAATTTGGGAATAAATGTAGATTCATGGGATACAATTGTTATATACATAATTGGTTCAGAATTGGATTCAGAGTCCCGAAAATGTTGGGAATCAAAAATAAGCACTTCAGAAGAACTGCCAACGTTGAACCAATTAAGTCACTTGAGTTCATGGATCTCAAACAAAGAAGCAAAGCAAATGTTTCAAACCAAAAATAATACACTCCATGGCAACCAGCTCTAATGCTGCAGCCAAATTTAACTGTCCTTATTGCAATAATGAGCATGAAATATCAAACTGTAAAGAATTTGCCGCGGTTGATTATAACACTCGACATAATTTCGTCCAAGATAATGGTCTTTGCTTTAATTGCTTAGGTCATAATCACTCTGCTAACACGTGCCATTTATTTACGAGATGTCACATTTGTAAGCATAAGCACCACTCATTGCTCCACCCAAAACCAATAACAGAAACACAAAAAGCTGTTATGTCCAAGCCAGATTTGTCAGTTGAAGTTAATTCTGTACTGTCAAAGATAAAGACAGCTCAAGAAAAGCCGGAATCGACTACGAACATTACAGCGTATTTTTCGAAAAAGATAGTAACTAATCCAATTCTATTAGCAACTGCACTTTTTTTTATATAGGATAAGGGTGACAAACGAGCACACAGTCCACCTGATGGTAAGTGGTTGCTGCGGCCCATAGACATCTACATCTATCCTTTGTTACAAATCAAAATGTAGATGCGTTGTCACCCGTGAGGACTAAGATGAAATGCCTCATTTCCAGTAAAAAGGGCCTCCGGCCACCTGCACTCACCAAGCGAAACGCAAAGGTAAACCTCTACTTCACGCTGGTTTTCTGTGAGGTCGTGGTACTACCCCGGTTCGAGCCGGCCCATCCGTGCGACAGCAAAAGCTGCCCCGTGGCTCTACCACTGTTAAAGGAGCACTTGTTCAGATGAGACAGCGCCATCTATCTCATACCATGTACAACAAAATAGCGACATCTAGATCGCCCGTACTGTAACTAGGAAGTAACCTAACCATTTGTATCGATCACAGAATGTGTTAGTTATAGAACCTAAGCAATTAGTTCCATTGTAATACCGCTGAGGGCGCTGTATGAGACTATAAATATGAAGAGCCTTGTCAAGGCTCGCCCATTTTGATCGATTGCACAACAAAAAACATATATTCCAAGAGACCAGTCTTTGCTGTAACAGCACTTGTTGTAGCAGAGGCAAGAAACGGTTATGCCCACTTGCTCAGAGCTCTACTTGATCAGGGTTCGCAAGCGTCGTTTGTTACAGAGTCAACGGTACAACTACTTGGCCTTAGGAAGATACCCAGTAGAAGCAATATATCAGTAGGCTGCGATAAGAGCTCTCTATCTTCTAAGTATATCGTAATAATAAACATTCAGTCGCGTTTTGATCCCTGCTTCCAAATACAAGTGCGTGCGCATGTTTTAGGCTCGATAATTAGTCTACTTTCATCGGAGAAGCTAGCTAATGTAGATTGGCCAGAATTGGCTAATAACACTCTTGCCGACCCGCAATTTTACAGCCCAAGTAAAATAGACGTTTTACTTGGTGCAGACGTTTATAGTCAGGTTATAAGAAAAGGGTTGATCAAGGGTCCTAATTGCATTCCAACTGCTCAGTGTACTGCCTTAGGATGGATACTATCTGGCCCCACACAGTTACCCGATCATAATCAAGCACCTTTATCTCATTGTCACCATAATATTATTAGCATGCACTCTCAAACTGATGACAATGAATTATTAAAGAGATTTTGGCAAATTGAATCCGATTTTGGTGAAAGCAAGATTCTTAATCAGGAAGAACAGCGATGTGAGGAATATTACAGTAATACCACTCAGCGGGATTCAACAGGTCGATACATAGTAAGTATGGGAATTCCAGAGACATTGCAATAAAGCGATTTCATCTTCTTGAAAATCGTTTCAAAAGGAACTCAGAATTCAAGGCAAGATATTCCGAAGTCATACATGAATACTTGAACCTAAGCCACATGCAACTTATAACCCCATCACGCCGTTATACGAGAGGATAAAACTACTACGAAGGTTAGGGTAGTGTTTGACGCCTCTTGCAAGGGAACAAACGGAGTATCTCTAAATGATACATTGATGATTGGCCCCACGCTTCAGCAAGACTTACGTCATATTATTATCCGATGGCGTATGCATCCAATATGTCTTAGTGCAGATATTATGAAAATGTATAGCCAAATTATCGTTGCAAATCAAGACACAGACTTCCAAAAGCTAGTTTGGAGAGATGAGCCTGAGTCTGAAATTAAAGAATTCAAATTAGTAAGGGTTACATTTGGCACATCATCTACTCTCTACCTAGCAGTAAAGACACTACATCAGGTCGCAATTGACGAAGGTAAGAAATTTCCTAATGTAGCTGAAAAGGTAAAAACGGATTTCTACTGCCCAGTTATGTCATGGTGGGCGGAATGGAAAGAACGTTTAATAACGTTCTTGGTGAGTGAAATGTTCAACGCATTAATATGTTATAATATTTTTGATACTAGATGGCATTGCTAAACAATTTACTTATACACAATTATATTACTACGGTTACATATATATGACATATAAAAGTTTTATTAATACAATGTTTTGACATTAGATGGTACTGCTAAAAATTTTTTGTATTCCTAAATCTCGATATAATTTGCCCTTTGAAAATATATAGCTAAGATGCATGATATCATAATAAAGTACTTGTATCAAGCACTCGGTAGTTTTATTATAACCCGTAGTAGTCAATTCGATAT
Organism: Parnassius mnemosyne; assembly: GCA_963668995.1. Lineage (NCBI taxonomy): Eukaryota > Metazoa > Arthropoda > Insecta > Lepidoptera > Papilionidae > Parnassius > Parnassius mnemosyne. The sequence goes on from CAVLGL010000002.1 coordinate 21,856,334, forward strand.
CTGGTTTGGTCAGTGTACAGATTGGATAGAAAGTATATTTCTCCTAAGATCACAATCTGTGTGCCTACACGCAAATGGGAGATAGTCAGGAGTGGATAATGTTGAAAATTGAGTTGTAGTTGACTTTGCAATATTGGCAGTGCAAGAAGCAGTGGAAAAGTACTGATTAAGCAAATTCTGAATCGAGCTTTAACGTAATTTCTCAACTCCAAGAGATCTTAGGAATTTCCAAATATTCTTTTTAATCAGTAAAGAATTACAAAAAATCTGTAATTTCTTAATACAATTTATTATTATACGAAATATTGTTAAATATTTTTGGAATTTATTGTATTAAAGTCTATAAAATGATTTCAGATAAAAGCTATCCTCTGAAAACGATGTCTTTAAACTGTGTATTGAAACACAATAGCGATTTGATTGTTCCGATTCAATTGTATCAATCGATGTTGATTGCGATACAAAGAAAAGGTCTTGAGGTAAAAAAAAAAACACATTGTTAAAATATAACCTGACATTTTTTTTAGTTTATTTGTTTGAAAATTGATATAAGGTTTTCTTCATAAAATAATAAATATTTAACTTCGTAAAATTTTTGTATAACTATACTTTTCTTTGGTTTTATGTATTAGGTGATGGTGGTGTTTTAAGTAGTGTAAAGTAAAATAACGCAGAATATGTCATAGTGCCGTATGGACATGCAAAATACAGTGGATATTATAACGAAATATGGTAAAAAGAAATTGTGAAAACGAACGTACATAAAATTTAAAAAAAATATAATATTGAGTAGTTAAAAACTATTCATAGATCGCAAATCGTTATAAAGACCTAAGAGTCCAATAAATGATACGTAAAACATAGATAAGCAGCAAGGGTTTGTTGAAAGCTTAACGCTATGAGCCTATATGAAGCATATTTTTAAAAAGAAAAATGTCTTTAAGTCTTTGTTCGTCGTCCAAGTCCTTCACACTACCAACTCTGCCTCTACAACTGTATTTGAATTATTTTCGATCTAAATAAGAATAATTATGTTATACAATTAGATCTATAATCCTAGTTTAACTGGCTTACCATTCAACAGAAGCGCAATTTCAAAATGCTATTTTAGCTGCTGGAGCTCATTTTATTATAAATGACACATCTTACCTGTCAGCAAATTCACATTCGCAAAAGTAAATTTTACTTATATATATTACAATACCATTGTTCGCGCCACTTTTGCACTGCCGCCTAACGCTTAATATATGATTCGTTAATTATTATCCAATAATAATACTGCAAATAGTCCATTCGAATATTCCTATTTCCAGCGCCATAATTGAACGAAAACAACAATACAAAACGAAACACTGCTACAGAGATTTTTCTTGAATTATTACTATTATTTATTTTTAATTTAATTCAATTTTAACTTTTTACAGTGTTATAAAAAGTTATAGGATTGTTAATTGTTGTTCTTATTTATTTTATATATTTTTATCTGTAAACAGAAGTTCATGAACATTTTAGCCAATTTTACGTATTGAATGCTACTTTAGACCTCTGACACAAGTGCCTAATAATCTTCATAGTGGAATATCACGAGTCCCACGAATATTAACACTTTGAATTATGTTGTAATTCAAAGTGTTAAATAATTTTGTTAAATATTCCACGTAATTGTTTATCGTTATTTCCCCATGCAATATGGAATATGATTCAATTATTCGACGCGACAATGCATTCGTGCAGCTTAATGGACCATAAACAACAACACTACGAATACAAATCGAAAATTAGACTCGTTGATTTCCTTTATATTTAAACTATTTATAACAAACATATATGCTTAAATGAAATAATAAAGAGTATTTTTAATAATATTATTTAAAAATTGATTAAACTCGTGTCAATTTACTCGTATATGTACGCAACAAATGGAAATCCGCTATACAAAAATGACCTAATATGTGATTTTATTAATCCTTTTTATTTTCAGAAGTCGTTATTTACTTTTTATAAAAAGTTTAATACTATAAAACAGAATGTCATTCTTAATAGTTACATAAAAAAATTAACCCCTATTTTCCAGCCTTAGGGATGGAATTTGTTAACGAATGGGTTGGCTCGACCGGTGAAGAACCACGTTCTCACAGAAAACCAGCGTAAAATAGCAGCTTAACGCTGCTGTGTTTCGTATGGTGAGTGTAGAGAACCGGAGACCCTTTTTACTGGCAAAGAGGAATCCATCTTAGTCCTCACGGGTGACAACGCATCTGCATCTTGAGTCTTTATTGAGATAGATATAGATGTCTATGGGTCACAGTAACCACTTACCATGTGTGCTCGTTTATCAACCGATCCTATAAAAAAAATTAAAAGGAAGTGCCCTAGTATAAATGCTACCATGTCTGTACTAATCTCCTCATAGCCCACCGCTTTAGACTGAATTGCTAAAATAGACAATGTAGTTGGCTTGCAAAGACCAAAATATTAAGACATTTACACACTTCGGCGGGAGAAGAGTTATTAATACAAATATCGGCGTTTAGCTGCACGTATGCAACCCAAAACACGATAAATGTTTTGCCGAGACGAAGTCAGGTTATTTAAACAAATTATACTAAACATAATTGACTAAAATAACATATATTCTGTATAATATATTTCAATATATTTTGATTTCGAACCAAAATAGAAAATCATAAATATGTACCCGGTAGGTGGCGCTGTGGTCATAAATAAATAACATAACACTGTCAAAATCCGGAGTAAATCCATAATGAAACTTATCGTGCCACCTACCGGAAAGGGCAAACCACCGTCTGCCGGGCCAGTCAGTAATAAATTTATCTTTAATAACACATTTTACAATTTATTTGAAAACTAAACTGCTAATTCTTATGTGAATTTCGGAAATTTCGGGAACGGTAAAATCAGACTGATTTTATAATTATAGCTCAAATTCCTGAAATTTGGTATAAGGGTGCAAGAAAATTCCCGAAGTTAAATTTCTGGAATGTTTTGTGCAAACATTTTTGAAATAGTTTGTATTATATTTTCAAATTTGTATTTTAGAAGTCCAGCGTTTTAGTGTTTTAAAAGATTTAAGAGTAAAAAAGTGTAAAAGGTGTATAATAAACTTATTTATATATAAAATCTATATGCGTAACTAGGGCCAGCTTCCGCGTTTATAAACAGATCAGCTCCATGGTAGGTACCATATTATTGCATTGTCGTCGAAGTTACTTAAGTATGCCAAGTTTCAGCTCAAACGGATGTCAGCACGTGCTTTATAATTTTTATACAAATTTTGAACCGGATAACATATATAACATACGACTATAAACATACAGTAATATACACAAGAAAGCGTGTTAAGTGTAATTCAGGGGACTAAGGAATATCATAATCTAAATGTCGCCGAAACAAATACTTTAAGAACTTCATCCTTAGGGATGGAATTTTTTTAAATTTATATGGGACCACCCCTGAAGATACGAGTACAAACAAAAAAAAAACACAGTCGAAATATGAACCTACTCCTTTTTTGAAGTCGGCTAAAAAGAACAAAACGCAGATGTTAATTAACATAATATCTTTATGGCCTATATTATTTTTACCCGGGTCTAAAAATCTATTTATCACACACTAGCTTTTTACTCGCGGAATTGCTAGCGTGTGTTTCAATTCAACAATATCATTAAATATCATATAATAATTTAAACTACTCCGTCTCAAAATTAAACAAATTGGATCACTTTCAGAGTCACCTCGGTATCTCTAGAATAGAATAGAATAGAATGATTTTTATTCAATATGGATTATTACATAATACTTATTGAAAGTCATTATTTTATTTACCACTGGTTTGGAAAATACCTCTGTCCTGGGAAGAACCAGCAAGAAACCCAGCGGGACTTTTTTTTAAACATAATTTCACTTAACAATAATTTTATTTATACAATTTTAAATGAATTTTCATAGAACCAGCATGGTGGCGATCACCTTATTCCCAGGGGTTATTTTCATTCATGTATTCCTTGATATTATAATAACCCTTTTTGTACAGTTTTTCTTTAATAAAACTTTTAAACTTGTTTATTGACAAACTTTGAACATGTTCTGGGATTCTGTTGTAAAAGCGTATACATTGCCCCATAAATGAATTACTAATTCTGTGGAGTCTTGTAAGTGGCATTACAAGCTTATGTTTGTTCCTAGTGTTTAAGGTATGAACATCCTTATTCTTATTAAAGCTATTTATGTTTTTATGTACATACATTACATTTTCATAAATATATTGCGATGCCAAAGTTAATATGTTTATTTCTTTAAATTTTCTCTAAGGGACTCTTTACAATTTAGATTATAAATCGCCCGTACGGCTCTCTTTTGCAAAACAAATATAGCTTCAATATCAGTCGCATTACCCCATAGCAAAATTCCATAAGACATTACGCTATGAAAGTAACTAAAATACACTAACCTAGCTGTCTCAACATCTGTGAGACTTCTAATCTTTCTTACAGCATATGCTGCAGAACTAAGTCTGCTTGCTAATTTAGATATATGGGGGCCCCATTGAAGTTTCGCGTCAATAGTAATACCGAGAAAAACAGTGGTATCCACAAGACTCAACTCCTCCCCATTTAAGAGCACATTGGTTTTCGAATGTTTTACATTAGGTATTGTAAATTTAATACATTTTGTCTTATTGCCGTTTAAGAGCAAATTGTTGGCGTTAAACCAATGTACTAGTTTCGATAGAGCATTATTTACATCGTCATATTTAATTGACTGCCGTTTCAGTTTGAAAATTAAAGAGGTATCGTCAGCAAATAATACTATATCGTGATTGTCCCCTACAAGATAAGGTAATTCATTAATATAGATTAAGAACAGGAATGGGCCAAGAATCGAGCCCTGAGGAACGCCCATTGATACTACTGATCCGGAGGAACATTTACCATTAATGACGACTTTTTGAGTTCTGTTACTTAAATATGAAGTAATAAGTTTAAGCGCCAAATTTTTTACACCGTAATGTTGTAGTTTACTGATTAATGTATCATGATGAACACAATCGAAAGCCTTGGAAAGGTCACAGAAAATACCTAAGGCATCTTGTGAATTCTCCCAGGCATTAAAAATATATTTCATAAGCTCAACACCGGCGTCAGACGTCGAGCGACCCCTATAATATACTATGTTGTATGTTTGTCACAGAATATTTTTTTTTAATTTTAAGGGTATACTATTCGGCGAATACGAATATTCGTATTCGCCGAATAGTAGACATTTACCCAATATTCGTATTCGGCGAATACTGATCACGAATATTTAAAAACTAATATTTTTGTACGCAACTCTAATTACTGGCGGACTTGGATAACGCGCGTATTTTGGCCCTTAGCCCAAACGACGGGGTACTCCCAAAAATATTTTTCACTGAAACTATGTACAGTCGCCTCGGAAAAACTTTTTTCAACGGCTGGGATCATCCAAATTGAAAAAAGAAATCGCCTTAAATCAGAAAATCTACAAATTTTATGTTTTTTAAATAAAAATTTGCCTATTGTAAATTTTAATTATTAGAACAATAGAAAATCATCAAATACATTAGTTTTTTATTACCATGGCGAGATATTCGTATTCGTATTCGCCGAATAGTAGGTTTGATATTCGTATTCGTATTCGTAAAAGTAGTATTATAGTATTCGTTGCATCACTAGTATTTTGGACGTAGATGATTCAAATTTGGCATAGATACATTTGTTACAGGAACACATAAGTGAGTTAATCAGAATCGCATTTACATCATCTTATGTCTAGCAACAACTATCACTCTTTTATATCGGGCATGTCATCCGATGTATTGTTATTAATGGTAAGTTTTCTTGGAATCAAAATTGCGTTATTTACATTTTACTCTCTTTACATTTAGTAATAATTAGAGTTAATTTAGTTTTGATAAAATAATGTTGAATTACATGGCCTTCTATTAACACACGACATTATGTTAATTGAGTAAATATTTCTACCTGGCGTTTATATTTTGTACAATAATATTTCAAATACCATATTAAGGTAAAATCATTAAACTCTAAATAATAATGATATAATATTTACATATTATTTACAGATGAAAATTATAATTTGATGAATCGTGTTCCCAACAATTGTATCATATTTATAAAATAACCTCTCTAAAAGTTGACTTTAATTTATAGAAGGTACAAGTGAGGACCTAAGCATTATGCTCAATGACCTCAATAGTGTCTCCCAACCTTCCAAAATAATATTACAGCTCAACTGACACGTTAAACTCACAAGTTAAATGTCGAACAACTAAGCTGCAATGCACAGCCCTAATCCACTAACATCAATCGACTTCATGCATAGCTAATCAGGTTGTCACTCCGGGGCGATAGTCGGTTCTTCGAGTTAAATAGCCAGCCTGTCAGCTTTGGGCTTTGTTGGTTACTCTAGTTCTGCTGCAGATATCTTTGTTATAGATTCAATAACGTTAAATAACCTTGCATATCGCTCTTAAATTTACGACACTGGAGATAAAAATTATCGTAACGAAAGAAGAAATATTGTCACAAATTTATGATACTATACATGAACTAAAGTCTACAGCTGAACATAATTATGCCTCGCTCATAGATCATATCATTAGGGGGATATTTGACATAGTTGCTACACTTGACAGGCGGGTTATCATATGCAATATACGCATGAATAAACATTTATTGTAAAACCTCCTACGAAGTACCCAAGTAGGCGGTGTCTATAAAGATAGCCTTGCAAGGGCACCAGAATCACAACTTTTTCACTCAGTAATACAATGTAGTAATGCTTGTATACGTCTTACTACTGAACACAGGCCATCTATCATTTTGACAGTTTCATGAAGTAATTATTTCAATACGTTACTTCCATACGTGTTGGCAGACGTTACATTTTTTTTCATTAATTACACAGTCTATCAAATGTCCACTGCTGAACATAGGCCTCCCCCAAAGATTGCCACATAGGGAGGATTTTGAAATAGTTGCCACGCTTGGTAAGCTGGTTGAAAGCCACAGTTGTTTTATTATTTTAGGTTGTTATTGGGAAGATGCTGATATCTTACATAGTAAGTGAGATATTCCAGATTTTCTTCCATGAACTGTAAATAATTGAAATAAGCATCCGTTTTAAATTGTTCGGTAAAATACAAAGTTAATTTTTAGTAACGAAATAAAACTTCAATAAGTTATAAAAGCATTAGGGCAAAATAAATCTTACTTTGCATTTTCAAATAAGAAAAAGATGAAAGTTCTTAAGTATCCAAAACTTACCACTCAATCCGACTTTAAAACTGTGTCCGAAATTTGGCGAGAGATGAACACCGCGAAAATTATTTAAATCATAATATTTAAATACTTAAACTGGATGAGAATTTTCAAACGAATGATAAAATATATTTATTTGCTCGTTTTATGCATAAGTATGGCAATTAGCGGATTTCTAAAAAGTATTAAGCGTTTATATTATTATTTGCTATCAACTACATTAAGCCTATTATGATGCATATTGTCTTAATTATACCCATCGGTTGTTTGTCCTTCGAGCCTTGGCACTTTGCCATTACAACTTACTGAAGCGTTGGGCTATATCGGTTACTCTGGTCGTATAGTGGATTAACCGACAGGCCAAGGTCTCTCAGAAAAAAATATAAAAAAATATTTTCAAGTAAGAATGATATACGTGTCTTAAAATGTACCTTAATTTGGTACCCTTGATCTTACTAATGGGTACATACAACTTAAAATTGAGGAATTAAATATTGATTTTTGTGTCTTAACAAATTAATATTGGTGTATTCGTCTTTTTGATAAAGTCACAGTATCTATGTGGAAGGAAAATAGTATGTATTTAGAAATAAAATGTCTATTTTATGCAGTTTCTCAATTTGTACGTGATATTTATTCTGTAACTTTGGAATTTATAGCTATAATAATAATAAGAAGAATAACTTCATTAGCCGCAAAATGGAGTTTGAGATTTTATCTATTAGCTTACTTCTTTCTAAAAGGCCGGCGATACGCACTTACAATTCCCCTGATGTTGCACTTGTTCATGCGCGGCGGTAGTCACTTACCATTAGGTGAGCCGTATGCACATTTGCCCCCGCTCCTATAAAAAAAAAATACCGGACAACCTGCATATGGTGATATATATATTTACATATTGAATGTGATGTTCAAACTGCATACGAATTTAACCACACGATGACGACATGTAATTGATTTGTTTACTACATTTAAAGGGGTGATCCAAAAGTAATGATAATGAAAATAAAACACGGTAATTAAAGTTAAAATAATAATTTATTTTTCTACATATTCTCCTAACAAATCAATACATTTAGTCCATCTTTTTTCTAAACCCAGGATTCCCTTCTTTGTCTTGACCCTCCCAAAACGCTTCAACAGCGGCCATTACTTCGCTATTGTCTTCGAATTTCTTGCCCCGGATGTGTTCCTTGAGCCGAGGAAAGAGGTAAAAATCACTAGGAGCTAGATCTGGCGAATAAGGAGGGTGTTCGAGCAGTCCGAATCCCGTTTCTTGAATGGCAGCCATCGCAACTGCGGCTTTGTGAGCCGGTGCGTTGTCTTGGTGAAACAGCACTCCAGCTCGAAGTTTGCCGCGTCTTTTTTCCTTAATGGCCTCGCGTAATCTTCTTATTTGGTCTGCGTAGTAAGAGCCCGTAATAGTGGCTCCCTTTTCCAAATATTCCACCATAATTATGCCTTAAACGTCCCAAAAACAGATGCCATAACCTTTCCCGCCGAACTTGAAACTTTGAATTTCTTTGGCGTCGGTGAGGAGGCTCGCTTCCAAGTCATCGATTGTTGTTTCGTTTCAGGATCAAAATGGTGGATCTAGGTATCGTCCATAGTCACAAAACGGAAAAAAAAAAATTCTTGATCTGCTTGGAACTTTTCGAGATTGACCCTCGAAATGTCAACTCGATTTTTCTTTTGCTCGTCGGTTAACATTCTGGGTACCCAACGCGCAGAGACCTTTTTCATATGCAACTCGTTCGCAAGGATTCTTTGAACGCTGCCATATGAGATCCCTGTGACCTCAGCTACATGGCTGATGGTCACTCTTTGATCTGCCAACACAACATCTTCGACTTTTTTCACGTTGTCTTCGGTGAGGGACGTGGATGGGCGTCCTTCGCGATGTTCATCTTCAGTGGATGTTCTGCCCAGTTTAAACTCCTTAGCCCAGCGTGCAACTGTAGAATATGGAGGAACAGAGTCCCCCAATGTTTCCACTAAGTTACTGTGTATGTCTTTTGAAGACATTTTTTTCAAACAGAGGTACTTGATGACAGCTCTAATTTCGTTTTTCTCCATGTTGATGTTATCTCTTTGACAGTTCGTATTCAAATGAATGTATCTCCCGAAATCGTGATCTATTTATATGATTTTTTTAGGCTGACGTAGTGAGTATATAAGCAAGCAAAAAATATTTTTTTTGGATTTTTATGCGGTCCTGAAGTAACCGATTATCATTACTTTTGGATCATCCTGGTATATAGATCTCTCTGCATCTTACATCGCGCATGTGAGCTCATTTGCTATGTTTACTGTGCAAACTGCTATTATATTGCCATTGGAATGGTTCAGTTTTCTGCACCACGCGTATTGACTAAGCAAACATAAACGTACAAACATAAGCAAATAATGAGTTTTAAGTTGTCGGGCAATTTTAACTTTTAAGTGATCGTGGAATGATTACCGTATTTATTGGTAATGATAATAGTATTAACTAGTGTTAATAGTATTTAATAACAGAAAAAGTGCCATTATCACTTTAAATATGTAAGAAAATATGTATCAAATACAAGTTGATAGATTTTTATAAGTTTTCGTATCGTGTATTCGTATTTATCGTGGTTATCGTGATTACAAAATTGTTTCAAAAAAAATTAAATGAGGACGTAAGTTTCATTGGTAAAGAAAATTTATAGTGTAATTATCCTAACATTTGATTTCATATCAATTTATCTATTTTATCAAAATTAAAAAAAAAACGGGAGGTTGATATATGCGTCAGTTTTATTTAATCTATATTCGGCGATTTCTCTGTAGCAGCTAAACCAATTTTAATTATTCTTGTTTATTAATTAAATTTGTTGCATTTCAGGGATGTTTCCATATAAATTTGAAGAAATATATCTATACCTAAGGGTAAAATAGAAAATGGGGATATATGAATAACAGAGATTTTAATATGCCTTTGTTACCTTACGCTTGTGATATTCATTTGACCACTTACAATAATAAATTAATAATAATAAGGATAAATTAATAATAAATACTCGTGATTATTCGATCGACGACAGTTTGTATACCGAATTCAAAAGTTTTTTTTTGTTTTTTATTAAACGTTTAGATATTGATAAAATTTACGAGTAATAACTATTATTTACTATTAAATAAGTAACTTTATAATATAATTTGGCAACTCAGAGGCTAAGCTATCGCTATAAATTTCAAAGTACGCGTTTATTATAATTTATAGAGTTTAGTTACAAACGATCTCAAAATCCTCGATAGGTCCACAGTAAGATGCTGTGACCTTCTAACTTCATTTCTAACACTCATTGAGAATTAAAATGCAGATGAGTTATCACCCCTGACGACTAAGATGGAATCATTAATACCCTTACCAGTAAAAATATACCGTAATGAAAAACTTGTTTGGGGACGTGCTTACCAAACTGCCTGGTCCTCCAGAGATCGGCAAATCGAATCAATGGATTTTTTGAACTGGAATACTGAAAAAGAATATAAATTATTAACTTTAACTTAAGCCAGAATCGGTAATTTTAACAAAATAATGATTTAACACATTTGTCTAAAATTTGAATTACAAAACTTGCATCACAAGCTAAAAGTTCAATTTGGATTAAGTACAATACAATTTAGCTTAGGGATGATACATGTAATGTAGACAGGGAGGCTGTAGTATAAAATATGTTTAGATAAAAGTTAATGAAATATCAAATTCTTTAACATTCTTTCATCATCATCATCATCATCATTACAGCCCTTCACAAGTCCACTGCTGAACATAGGCCTCCCCCAAAGAATGCCACAAAACACGGTCCTGAGCCACCTGCATCCATCGACTTCCTGCATGTCTTACCAGGTCGTCACTCCATCTCGTGGGGGGACGCCCTACACTTCACCTACCGGTACGAGGCTGCCACTCGAGAACCTTTCTTCCCCATCGGTTGTCGGTTCTTCGAGCTATATGGCCGGCCCACTGCCACTTCAGCTTACTAATCCGTTGGGCTATGTCGGTCACTCTGGTTCTACTGCGGATATCCTCATTCCTAAGTTTATCACGCAGAGAAACTCCGAGCATAGCCCTCTCCATAGCTCGCTGAGCGACCTTGAGCTTCCTCATACGGCCAGCAGTGAAGGACCACTGAAGGACACATTCTTTAAAATTATTTAAATGCAAATATTAGTTTCGAAATATTAATATAGGTACAATTTATTTTATTCATACGAAAATCGGTATTGAAAGGAATTCCTAACATCTTTCATAATATCTTATATTTCATGTCATTTTTTTTACCACACTGTAACGTTGTAATTGGAGCTGCAACACTAGTGAGTTTGCTTGACGAGTAAGGACCAGGCCCGAACAGAATATCAGCATATCAGCGAACATATCATATCATAAAACTGCTGTGTCGCAAGAGAACCTGAGTTTTCCTGGTAACAAGGCATTCCATATTAATCCTCAGGGATAATATCCACTTAAGTTGACTAAGAGCTTGTTTATTGCTATTGGATACTTGTATTTATAGATTTATTATGAAGGATAATAAGGTGTGTGAAAAATTTCATTCGAAAGCATATTTTTTATTTGTCAAGCAACAAAGCGACGGCGTGCCAAATGAGCTTATCACGTTGGATAATAAGGCACTCCGTAACTTACATTTTGTATACCAAACTGGAAAATATAACCCATATATTATAACGCTCATCGTTTCTTTCTTCTGTTAATTTTATTAAGTTTAAATGTAAGATTATATTTGAAGAAAGAAATCATAATGTGCTTTTATATTATAAACTGAAGAACTATTATCATCATCATCATTACAGCCTCTCACAAATTCACTGCTGAACATAGCCCTTCTGCAAGAAATGCCACACAACAGTTTCGAGCTACCACTTCATCTAGTAGAAGGCCAACCTACATTCCGCTTACAAGTACGAGGCTGCAACTAGATAACCTTACTTCCCAATCGGTTTTTAGTTCTATTAAATGTGTGACTCGTGAAAAGGTTTTATTTTTAAGAAGGGAGTTATGAATTTTCTAATAGATAAAATTGTTACGAGTTGCAGCACAAGTTTCATGCTAATTGGTTCTGTTATTTACAGCGTTTGCTGAGTTTTTTACACGCGGATACTTGCAGTTCCTTTTCAGTATATTAATGTATCATTATATGTTTGCCATTCTGTCGTAGATATAACTCATATGTATCATATACAGTATATATGTGTGTGTATTTAAAAATACTAGTGAAGCTATTACATTATTAATATTCTCATTTAACATTCTAAGTAAAAATGCTTTTCTTAGAAAAGCTTTCGTAAGGAGTGATTTACGACAATAGTCGACAATAATCGAATGGCGGATTCGAACTATCGCTTGATAAGTTAGCGGTTCTTAACAATTAGGATTACTGTCACTTCAAAAAATAAAAGGGGTGGGGATGATGATGATTCTCTGTGTGATTCATTCTTTACAATTATGGAGTTTAAACGATAACTAAAACAGTAATAAAAAGGCATTATTTAACTTATCTTCCATGACTCTATACAAACGGACTGAAACGTAGTCTAAAACTACCAGTTGTTAAGGAAATTGAATTCGCGACAGATAGTTGCATCGTAGTCGGTGCTCCCTCGAATTTATCTAACCACGAACCTACTCGTACGATACGAGAGCAGAGACCACTTGACCGCTACTTAGCATATAATATGTAATTTCAGTTAAAATGTTACTTGCTAATAAAATGTTAGAATTCATAACAACCACGTAATCTAGTCTTCTTTAAATATTACAATAGTGTTCTACAGTAAAGACTAGATAGTTTTAGTAAAATGCTAAAAACATAAGTAAAAAAATATATGAACCGGTGGTCCAAATTGAATTGATATTTATTTATTTAAAAACTTTATTGCGTCCCTTTAGAAAAAAAGGATACAAAGGGCGGACATAATGCCTCAAGGCATTCTCTACCAGTCAACCCATAGAGTGGTGAGAGTTTGTCGTAGGCGTAGCAATAAAAAGAAAAAAAAGTCAAACTAAAATTAATACACTTTATATGTAACAACAGATTATAATATAATATTATAAGTAAATGCATATATATAAATATACGGTGGTAGAGCCCTGCAGCAGTTTTTTGCTGTTGCACGTATGGGCCGGCTCGAGCCGGGTTGGTACCACGACCTCACAGAATACCGGCGTGAAGTAGAGGCTCTGCTTCTGCGTTTCGTCTGGTGAGTGCAGGTGGCCGGAGGCCCAATTCCCCCCCCCCCCATCAACATGGTAGCGGAATTAGACAATAGACTACCCCAGGAGGGTACCAGTACCCCTGGAGAATCCCTCGCTGAGCATCCACGACCATGTTATTCCAATCCTGAGCGTGGGTGCTCAGGCTGCCCCGCGTATTCTGGGGGGGGGGGGGCAAAATTCCGCTCAAAAACAAAACTGCTCGGGGCAAGCTGAGCAACAATACCAAGGCGACCCCTGCCACGCTATCCGTGAATTTCTGCAACATCAGGGGACTTCACTCTAACCTAAACGCCGTCCACTACCATCTCGAGACGGCGAAGCCGGCCTTGCTCTTTTTGACCGAGACTCAGGTTTCCTCTCCGACTGATATTTCGTATCTCTCCTACCCGGGGTACAAATTGGAGCACTCCTTTGTGCCTCGGGCTGGAGTTTGCGTGTATGTTAGAGAGGACATCTGTTCTCGACGCCTCGGCAGTCTTGAAGGTTCGGACCTGTCCATCCTTTGGCTACGCGTAGACAGCAACGACCATCCGCGCGTCTACGGGTGCCTCTATAGGTCCCATAGCGGTAATGCCGAAACAGACCGACTCATCGACCACGTCCAAATGGCTGCAGATTCCTTGCTACAACAGGTCCCATCCGCAGAGATCGTGATCCTTGGCGATTTTAACGCCCACCATGCCGAATGGCTCGGTTCACGTTTAACCGATCATGCGGGGAGATCTGTTTATGACTTTGCCTTGGCATATGGTCTGACACAACTGGTTACTTCGCCTACGCGGATTCCAGATGTGGAGGATCATACACCTTCCCTGTTGGACCTTCTGCTGACCTCTCATCCGGACGGATATCAGGTTTCCGTCGATGCCCCTCTCGGCTCTTCGGACCATTGTCTGATCCGGAGTATGGTGCCACTCACGCTCCCTTCGCGGTTGCGTTCTGCAGGTTGCCGCCGTGTTTGGCATTACAGGTCGGCGGATTGGGACGGAATGCGGTCTTTCTTTGCATCCTACCCATGGGGGCGGGTTTGCTTCTCGCCGGATGATCCCAGTGCTGTTGCTGACTCTGTCACTGATGTGGTGCTACAGGGAATGGAACTATTTATTCCATCATCTGTGGTACCCATCGGAGGCAGATCTCAGCCTTGGTTTGGTCGCTCCTGTAAGACTGCATTGCGCAGTAAGCAGGAGTGTTATCAAGCCTGGGCTGCGGCTTCGGTGACTCGGGATGTAAACACCAGCACACTTAAAAAGAAGTATAACTTCGCCTCCAGGTCCTTCAAAAGAGTTATTGCCAAGGCAAAGTCAGAGCACATAGGCAGAATTGGCGAGAAACTAGTTCGCCTTCCTTCGGGAACCCGTGCATTCTGGTCTCTCGCCAAGGCTGTCCAAGGGAATTTCTGTAAGCCATCACTACCATCTCTGCACAGGGAGGACGACTCACTGGCCCAAGACGCAAAAGACAAAGCCGACCTTTTAGGCTCCCTTTTTGCGTCCAACTCGACTCTTGATGACGGGGGGAAAATACCGCCGACCATCCCGCGGTGTGAGTGCTCCATGCCGGATGTGCTATTCTCACAGCGCTCAGTTCGCAAAGCACTTCTCTCCCTGGACATCCAGAAGTCGAGTGGGCCTGACGGAATCCCCCCAATTGTGCTGAGGACGTGTGCTCCGGAGTTGGCACCGGTCCTAACGCGTCTTTTCCGGTACTCCTACTCCCAAGGCGTAGTCCCGAATTCATGGAAGACAGCTTTTGTCCACCCGATCCCTAAAAAAGGCGACCGCTCAGACCCGTCCAACTATAGGCCTATCGCGATCACCTCCTTGTTCTCCAAAATAATGGAATCCATTATTAACTGCCAGCTCATCCGGTACCTTGAGGATCACCAGCTGATTAGTGACCGCCAATACGGTTTTCGTCGGGGTCGATCAGCTGGTGATCTTCTGGTCTACCTGACCCATAGATGGGCGAAGGCAGTAGAGTCCAAGGGGGAGGCGTTGGCCGTTAGTCTGGACATTGCGAAGGCCTTTGATCGGGTTTGGCACAAAGCGCTTCTTTCGAAGCTGCCTTCCTATGGGCTTCCCGAGAAATTGTGCAATTGGATCACCAGCTTTCTTGCAGATCGGAGCATCAAGGTCGTTGTAGACGGTGCATGTTCTGACTACAAGCCTATTAACGCTGGTGTTCCACAAGGCTGTGTGCTATCACCAACGCTGTTTCTTCTGCATATCAATGATATGTTGCTAACTGGTAACATTCATTGCTATGCGGATGACAGCACTGGTGATGCTCTATACACCGGCCAGGCCAATATTTCTCGGGAAAACGTCGCCGAGTACCGGAACAAACTTGTGTCTGAAGTCGAGTCTTTGCTGGACAAAGTCTCGGATTGGGGGCGACTAAATCTAGTCCAGTTTAATCCTCAGAAGACACAAGTTTGCGCGTTTACCGCTAAAAAGAACCCCTTTGTCGTATCTCCTCAGTTTCAAGGCACTCCCCTTCTTGCCTCAGCCAGTATCGGTATCCTCGGAGTCGACATATCGAGTGACGTGCAGTTTCGTGGTCACTTGGAAGAGAAGGCCAAATTGGCCTCTAAAAAGCTTGGCGTGCTCAGCAGAGCGGGACAGTATTTCATGCCGGCACACCGCCTGCAACTTTACAAGGCGCAGGTTCGGCCTCACATGGAATACTGTTCCCATCTCTGGGCAGGGGCTCCCCAGTGCCAGCTCCTTCCACTTGACCGCATCCAGCGCAGAGCGGCTCGAATCGTCGACGACCGAGCCCTTTCCGATCGGCTCGATTCATTGGCACTGCGAAGAGATGTTGCATCTCTTTGCATTTTCTTTCGCATCTACCATGGGGAGTGCTCTGAGGAATTGTTCGGATTAATCCCAGCCGCCAAATTTCACGAACGCACATCGCGGCAGAACTCCCGATACCATCCACACCATCTGGATGATTGGCGGTCCACCACTGTGCGATTTAGAAGATGTTTTCTTCCTCGCACAACTTCCTTGTGGAATAGTTTACCACCAGGGATTTTTCCGGACCGATACGACTTAGGGACCTTCAAGAAAAGAGCCTACTCCTTTTTAAAAGGCCGGCAACGCATCTGCAATTCCCATGGTGTTGCGGTTGTTCATGGGCGGCGGTAGTCACTTACCATCAGGTGAGCCGCATGCTCGTTTGCCCCCTCTCCTATAAAAAAAAAAAAAAAAAAAAATATATAAATATATATTTGCATATTTACATATATTAACACATATTCATAATATAAATATATTTATATGCCAATAAACAAATATAAACATACATAAATACATGTATATGGATACAAATATACATAAATACAAAGTTAATATAATCATATAAAAATGATTAATTAACAATTTTGTAATTCTAATGATTATTCAGTAAATGCTCGCGTACCTTCTTTTTAAAGGAGTATTTGTTAGGTGCTTTTCTGATATCATCAGGCAAGGAATTCCAAACTTGCAGCCTGTATAGTGAAGGAGTTACCATAGAACCCGGTAAGATGAGTAGGAATATAAATCTTGTTATTAGAGGAAGATCGAAGAACCCTATCATGACAAGAAGAAAGATATTGAAATCGGTCTTTGAGGTAAGAAGGTGAATATGGATCATTAAGAATTGAGAAAAGAACAAGTAGTATTCTGGAGTTGCGCCTTTGCTTTATGGTAAGCCACTTAAGCTGAGATCTATAATGAGAAATATGGTCATACTTACGCAGACCAAAAATAAATCTAATACAGTTGTTAAGCAGGCGCTCCAGCTTGTTAAGAAGTTCTTGGGACAGGTCTGAGTAGCACACATCTGCATAATTAAAGATAGGTAAAATAAGAGTTTGGACAAGCATGAGCTTAGACTTAATAGGAAGGAAGTATTTGAGACGATAAAGGGAACGTAAGGTGGCAATGACTTTCCGACTTAAATCGGTAACCTGCACTTTCCAGTTCAGAGAGCTATCAATATACAAGCCAAGGTTTTTAACAGACTCACTAAATGGAAAAATGATATTATCATAACAAACAGGAAGTAAGTATATTAAAAATATTATGGCGCTAAAATCATCATGAGAAATGTAATATGATTCTAAGAACTATATGCAGCTAATGGAGGCCAAACCTAATGTTATAATAATATTCACAAACAGTCAGTTTATACGTATTACTCGGTCAGACTGTCTTGTAGATCTAGTGTTCGCAAGCGCGACTGCTGGTAATGTGATCCCGGATTCGTATCACGGGTCAGGCTAAATGTCAGTTGTTAGATTTTTTTGTCAAGAACTTCTCAGTAGCAGCAGCCTAGCGTCAGGAATTTGGCCGTGTTTCACTCCCGTGCCTTCTAACGCACATGAAGCCGGTGTTCCTGATCGTCTACTCACCTGATCTCTCTACGTTCGTATCGGCATGCCATCCCATTGGACTATGAGGGTGAGGGAATATAGAGTGCACCTGTACTTGCGTACACACAGTTCCACTACAATTCTGTCCATAGCAGATTGCTAGTCTCTAGTGCGAGTGGTCGCCGTGACGGAATTTCGCTTTGGAGGACATTATTCACAAACAAAATAATATTCATATTTACATAAAAACATACCACTCTTAAATAACATTTTTGTAAGCAAATGACGTGAATTTAACCTAACCCATTTTCTAGATGAGGTAGAAATGTCGTGATATTTCATTTACATTTTATAGGCTTATATGAAAGCTCGCAGTAAATTAAACATATTATTCAGTTTTATTTTTGTTTGTATGCTACCTGGTTAGTTATTTAGAACAGCAATTTTGAATTATAATACAGACATTCTATTTTCAATCCGAACTGAACTGCACTCAAAGTCTATAAATCTTTATTACTAGGCACACATTTTTATGCTAAGGCAGTATTTATCATAAAATTAAAATCACAATATTATTTTAACGCCAGAAGTGCTTACAGTTTTTAATCGATAAATTCAATCTCATTCTTCCTTTCAGTTAGAAATCTTAATTAAGTGTTTACTTATATATTAGGTATACATTAGTACCTAGTTAATATTTAATATTGTCAATTTGAATATTTACTTACGTTAAAACATAGTATATATTCATACGTTAATATATTTATTCCAAAAAAATGAATATGCTATCCTAAATATTAATAAAAATATACTTAATAAAATCGTATAACTATTAACGTATAACTTCTTGTACTATTATTTATTCTGTGCTATGAAGTAAAAAGAATAAGGCAATAATACCTATATATTGAAATAGTATACCGCTTGATATAATTTATATTTATTGATTTAATTTGTTTCACAATTCGTTTTCCAATAATTATATGAAGAACTACGTACAAAAACTAAAACCCAAACCACTTGCTTAAATTTTTTTACTTGATAATTATATTATTAATAAAGAAATTAAAAGACTGCTAATATATTTCATCAATTTGCTGTACATTTCATCAATTTGTGGATTTCTCGATAAAAGTCTCCAAATTTGTCTGATAAAATATTTCCTAAATCACTCCTGCCAATGCTTTCCATCTGTTCGACAAGTTTCATTACAAATTATAAATTTATCTTCAACATAAATCGTTTTTTAAATGGGAGACTTCAATGCAAAACTAGGCACAAAAGAGAACAGTGAGCTGAAAGTGGGGAAATTTGGAATAGGGCAACGGAACCCAAGGGGCCAGCAGCTGGCCGACTTCATGGAGAAAGAGGGACTCTTTATGATAAACTCTTTCTCCCAGAAGCGACCCCACAGGAAGTGGACCTGGTCGAGCCCCGACGGTTCGACAAAAAATGAGATTGACTTCATTATGACGACCAGACGACAACTGTTCAGTGATGTCTCAGTGATCGCGAAGGGTTAAAACCGGCAGCGATCACCGAATGGTTAGAGGCACACTGAACCTAAACGTTAAGTTGGAGAGGTCTCGTCTAATGAAGTCAACGCTCCGTCCCCCTCGTGCTCTAATCCAAAGTCCCGAAACCTTTCAGCTCGAGTTACAAAACCGTTTTCAGTACCTAGAAGACTGCAATTAAGTGGACGATTTGAATGACAAGCTCGTGGAAACTGTCCATGCGGTCGGAGCTAAGTTCTGCAAGACCCGCCGCAGAAGAACACAAAAACTCTCCGATCACACTCTTTATCTCATGGCTGTTAGACGGGAGATGAAGCTACATTCTTCAACAGATTTGACAGCATACAGGCAACTGAACAGACAGATCTCCAAATGCATGCGGCGGGACTTACGCAACTTCAATACAGTTCGTATTGAAGAAGCGATCGAGCGGAACCAAGGCTCCAAAGTCTTAGCCAGAGATCTGTCTGCCAGAAAGAGCCACCTGTCAAAGCTGAAGACCGAATGTGGCAGCATCGTTTCCGGGGCACCTGAGATTTTGAGTGAGATTGAGAGGTTCTATGGGCAGCTGTACACGTCATCGTTGGAGCCGCACGCAAGTGTGAGTAACGATCCAAGAGCGAGTCTTATCCGAAATTATTCCGATGATATCCCTGAGCGAGATTAGAATGGCTCTCCAGCAACCTAAAAACGGCAAGGCCCCAGGCGAGGATGGAATTACAGCGGAGCTTCTGAAAGCAGGTGGAAAACCGGAAATTGAAGTCCTTCAGAAGCTCTTTAATTCCGTCCTCCATGGTGGCATTACACCGGAGGCGTGGAGCAGAAGTATGGTGGTCTTGTTCTACAAGAAAGGCGACAACGCTCTCTTGAAAAACTACAGACCGATTTCTCTTCTGAGCCGCGTCTATGTGCTGTTTTCGAGAATCATTACGAATCGTCTCGCGCGCAGACTTGACGACTTCCAGCCTCCCGAACAAGCCGGTTTCCGAAAAGGCTTTAGCACCTTAGACCACATATATACCCTTCGGCAAATTGTACAGAAGTCCGAGGAGTACAATTTGCCACTATGTCTGGCGTATGTGGACTATGAGAAAGCCTATGATTCCGTCGAAATTTGGGCGGTTCTGCAGTCCCTTCAGCGATGCCAAGTTGACTGTCGATATATCGAAGTGTTGAAGTGCTTGTACAGTAGGGCTACTATGGCTATCCGAGTACAGAACTAGAGTACAAAGCCTATCCAATTATAGAGAGGTGTAAGACAGGGTGACGTCATATCCCCGAAACTCTTTACCGCTGCATTGGAAGATGTTTTGAAGCTTCTGGACTGGAAAGGATACGGTATCAACATCAATGGCGAGTACATCACTCACCTTCGATTTGACGACGATATAGTCCTTATGGCAGAATCGCTGGCGGACCTAAGCACTATGCTCAATGACCTCAATAGTGTTTCCCAACGGATAGGTCTTAAGACGAACATGGACAAATCAAAGATCATGTTTAATGTCCATGTCATACCTATGCCGGTAGTTGTTGGGAACACTAAGCTCGAAGTTGTTGACGAGTATGTTTACCTGGGACAAATAGTCCGACTAGGTAAGTCCAACTTCGACCGAGAGGTCAATCGACGGATTCAACTCGGTTGGGCAGCGTTCGGTTAATTACGGCACATCTTCTCGTCAGGTATACCTCAAGACTTGAAAACGAGACTGTACACCCAGTGCGTGTTGCCAGTGGTGACATACGGAACTGAGACGTGGTCCTTCACTGCTGGCCGGATGAGGAAGCTCAAGGTCGCTCAGCGAGCTATGGAGAGGGCTATGCTCGGAGTTTCTTTGCGTGATAAACTGAGAAATGAGGATATCTGCAGTAGAACCAGAGTGACCGACATAGCCCAACGGATTAGTAAGCTGAAGTGGCAATGGGCTGGCCATATAGCTCGAAGAACCGAAAACCGATGGGGAAGAAAGGTTCTCGAGTGGCAGCCTCGTACCGGCAGGCGAAGTGTAGGGCGTCCCCCCACTAGATGGAGTGACGACGTGGTAAGACATGCAGGAAGTCGATGGATGCAGGTGGCTCAGGACCGTGCTTTGTGGCATTCTTTGGGGGAGGCCTATGTTCAGCAGTGGACTTGTGAAGGGCTGTAATGATGATGATGATGGGTGATGTTTGAACTAAATAAATACAATCAACCATATAAAAACACACACTATTTTATTTCGAAACGGATCAATCATTACATATTAAAGCTTCCTGCATATATGAATCCTTCAGAGTACACCGTCAATAAATGATGGGGCTATAAGGTTGGCTCATACAATCAGTTTCATAGTATAGTCGTTTGTTACTTTTAGTACCGTGTAAAGTATAATGAAAATATATAACATTATTATATAGAGCTGTTAAATAAATCGATTAAGTGAATCGATTCGTAGTACATCCCCAACAGCGTAATTTGTTGGCAGAAATCCAGTTGTTATATGTTGTATTTCATGGTAATGAATTCATGATTTTTCTTACCGCAGCGCTTACTATTAAAATAAGTGAATTTATATTATTTAATCATGTGAGCAAGGATCAGACCATTTAATTATTTCTTATTGAATAAAAATATAACGTTCACTATTGTTATTGTCATCTATATTACTGCGTCTTTATAGGTTATTAAAGTCCACTGCTGAACATACTTATTTCATTTTTTGGTTATTAAAGTTTACTGCTGTACATATGCTTTCCCCATATATTGCCTTATAGAGTGATAGCAAGCAGTTTATTTTTTTTTTAGTCATTATTACAAATTGCTGTTGGCCATATCCTTATTTGTTTCCCTCTGTTGCCTCTTACGATACCCATGGGATGATTTGGAGTATTGGATATTGTTACACCGCCACTACACAGTAAATAATATTACAACTCAACTAACACTTTAAACTAACAAGTTAAATGTCGGACAACTCAGCTGCAAAACACAGCCCTAGGCCATTTACATCCATCGACTTCATGCATAGCTAATCAGGTTGTCACTCCGGGGCGATAGTCAGTCCTTCAAGTTAAATAGCCAGCCTGTCAGCTTTGGGCTTTGTTGGTTACTCTAGTTCTGCTGCAGATATCTTTGTTGTAGATTCTATTACGTAAAATAACCTTACATATCAGTCTTAATTTACAACACTGGAGATAAAACTTATAATCGTAACAGAACAAGAAATAATGTCACAACTTTTTGATTTTTTTATCTATGAACTGAATTCTACAGCTAAACGTATTTATGCCTCACTCATAGATCATATCATAAAGGGGATATTTGACATAATTGTTACACTTGACAGGCGGGTTATCATATGCAACATACGCATGAATAAAATATATTGTAAAACCTCCTACGAAGCACCCAAGTAGGCGGTGTCTATAAAGATAGCGTTGCAAGGTCACCAGAATCACAACTTTTTCACTCAGTAATACAATGTAGTAATGCTTGTATACGTCTCACTACTGAACACAGGCCCCCTATAATTTTTACAGTTTCATGAAGTAATTATTCCAATACGTTACTTCCATGCGTGTTGGCAGACGTTACATTTTTTTCATTAATTACACAGTCTATCAAATATCCACTGCTGAACATAGGCCTCCCCCAAAGATTGCCACATAGGGGAGTATTTTGAAATAGTTGCCACGCTTGGCAAGCTGGTTGAAAGCCACAGTTGTTTTATTATTTTAGGTTGTTATTGGGAAGATGCTGATATCTTACATAGTAAGTGAGATATTCCAGATTTTCTTCCATTAATTCTTTATAATTAAAATAAGCATCCGTTTTAAATTGTTCGAGAAAATACAAAGTTAATTTTTAGTAACTAAATAAAACTTCAATAAGTAATAAAAGCATTAGGGCAAAATAAATCTTACTTTGCATTTTCAAATAAGAAAAAGATGAAAATTCTTAAGTATCCAAAACTTACCACTCAATCCGACTTTAAAACTGTGTCCAAAATTTGTCGAGAGATGAACACCGCGAAAATGAATTAAATCATATTATTTAAATACTTAAACTGGATCAGAATTATTAATATTTTGAACGAATGATAAAATATATTTATTTGATCGTTTTATTCATAAGTATGGCAATTAGCGGATTTCTAAAAAGATTTACGTGTTTATATTATTATTTGCCATCAACTACATAAAGTCTATTATGATGCGTATTGTCTTAATTATACCCATCGGTTGTTGGTCCTTCGAGCCTTGGCACTTTGCCATTTCAACTTACTGAAGCGTTGGGTTATATCGGTTACTCTGGTTGTACAGTGGATTAACCGACAGGTACTTTACAGCCAAGGTCTCTCAGAAAAATATATTTTCAAGTAAGAATGATATACGTGTCTTAAAATGTACCTTAATTTGGTACCCTTGATCTTACTAATGGGTACTTACAACTTAAAATTGAGGAATTAAATATTGATTTTTGTGTTTTAACAAATTAATATTGGTGTATTTGTCTTTTTGACAAAGTCACAGTATCTACGTTGAAGGAACATAGTATGTATATAGAAATAAAATGTCTATTTTATGCAGTTTCTCAATTTGTACGTGATATTTATTCTGTAACTTTGTAATTTATTGCTATAATAATAATAAGAAGAACAACTTCATTAGCCGCAAAATGGAGTTTGAGGGTTTATCTATTAGCTTACTTCTTTCTAAAAGGCCGGCGCTACGCACTTGCAATTCCCCTGATGTTGCATTTGTTCATGCTCGGCGGTAGTCACTTACCATTAGGTGAGCCGTATGCTCATTTGCCCCCGCTCCTATAAAAAAATACCGGTCAACCTGCATATGGTGATATATATATTTACATATAGAATGTGATGTTCAACCTGCATACGGATATAACCACACGATTACAAATGTAACTGATTTGCTTACTATATTTAATCTACAATATATTAAATGTATAAGAATAAGTAGATTCATTATAGGATATTATTGTTATAATATTACTATCTAGAGCTCTTCGCATCTTACATCGCGCATGTAAGCTCATTCGCTATGTTTACTGTGCAAACTGCTATTATATTGCCATTGGAATGATTCAGTCTTATCATTTTAAATATGTAAGAAAATATGTACCAAATACAAGCAGATAGTTTCTTAATACTATAAGGATTCGGTTAATATCATGATTACAAAATTGTTTCACATAAAGAAAATTAAATAAGGACGTAAGTTTCATTAGTATATATGTGGTTAAGAAAATTATAGTGTACTTATCATAACATTTGATTTCATATCAATTTATCTATTTTAACAGAATTAAAAAAACGGGGGGGGGGGGGGGGTGGTGATATATGCGTGAGGTTTTTTTAATCTATATTAGGCGATTTCTCGGCAGCAGCTAAACCCATTTTAATTATTATTATTTTTAATTCAATTTGTTGTATTTTAGGGTCGTCTCCATATAAATTTAAGGAAATAAATCCATACCTAAGGGTGGACAAATAGAAAATGGAAATATATATATATAACACAGATTTTAATGTACCTTTGTTACATTGAGCTTGTGATATTCATTTCACCACTTAAAAGGATAAATTAATAATAAACTTCTGAAGTCATACATACTCGTGATTCTTCGATACTCGTCGACTGACGTTTTAACACCGAATTCAAAAGTTTTTTTTTTGTTTTTGTTAAAAGTTTAATTATTGATAAAATGTACGAGTAATAACTGCAGTATAAATCTCCAAATCGAATCAATGAATTGTTTGAACTGGAATACTGAAAAAGAATATAAGTTATTAACTTTAACTTAAAACAGAATCGGTAAAAAATAATGATTTAACACATTTGTCCAAAATTTCAATTACAAAACTTGCTTCACAAGCTTAAAGTTCAATTTGGATTCAGTACAATACAATTTAGCTTAGGGATGATACATGTAATATAGACAGGAAGGCTTTAGTATAAAATATGGAAAATTAGATAAAAAATAATTTAAACGCAAATATTAGTTTTGAAATATTAAAATACAATTTATTTTATTCTTACGAAAATCGTAACGGTATTGAAAGGAATTCCTAACATCTTTCGTAATATTTTATATTTCATATCATATTTTTTTACGTGATATAACCACGCTGTAACGGTATTGGAGCTGCAACACTAGTGAGGTCGCTTGACGAGGAAGCAACATGCTCGAACAGAATATCAGCATATCAGCGAACATGTCATATCATAAAACTGCTGTGTTGCAAGAGAACCTGGTTTTTACTGGTAACAAGGCATTCCATATTAGTCCTCAGGAATAATATCCACTTAAGTTGACTAAGAGCTTGCTCATTGCTATTGGATACTTGTAATAAGGTACTTATAGATTTGTTTGCTTGGTAGAGCCATGCTGAAGCTACAATACTGGTATAGTTGTAGCATGAATAGGTCGGCTCGACCGGGGAAGGAACACCCTCTCACAGAAAACCAGCGTAAAATATCAGCTTATCACTGCTGTGTTTCTTATGGTGAGTGCAGAGAACCGGAAACTCTATTTTACTAGAAAAGAGGCATTACATCTTAGTCATCACGGGTGACAACGCATCTGAATTTTGATTCTTCATTGAGTATAGATGTAGATGTCTATGGGTCACAGCAACTACTTACCATCAGTTGGACAGTGTGCTCGCTTGTTGCCCTTTCCTATAAAAAAAAATTAATTCTCGCGTCATATATGTCAAATGGATAGGTTCTCTTATACTACTACCATTCTTCGAGCTTTAATGTTCATTTATTATTTAATGTAATATAAATAATGGTAAGAAGGTAAGTTAAATTTTAGGGCATGTAAGGAAAACTTCACATCATATTATACAATAATATGTGATTTATAATATTAGGCGTTTTAAAAAATTCATTATGAATACAAAGTACACAAAAAATAGCAGGAGAAGAAGGCGGTATATTACCCTATTTTTTATGAAGGATAATAAGGTGTGTAAAAAATTTCATTAGAAAGCATATTTTTTATTTGTCAAGCAACAAAGCGACGCCGTGCCAAATGAGCTTACCACGTTGGATAATAAGGCACTCCGTAACTTACATTTTGTATACCAAACTGGAAAATATAACCCATATATTATAACGCTCATCGTTTCTTTCTTCTGTTAATTTTATTAAGTTTAAATGTAAGATTATATTTGAAGAAAGAAATCATAATGTGCTTTTATATTACAAACTGAAGAACTATTATCATCATCATCATTACAGACTCTCACAAATTCACTGCTAAATATAGCCCTTCTGCAAGAAATGCCACACAACAGTTTCGAGCTACCACTTCATCTAGTAGAAGGCCAACCTACATTCCACTTACAAGTACGAGGCTGCAACTAGATAACCTTACTTCCCAATCTGTTCTCAGTTCTATTAAATGTGTGGCTCGTGAAAAGGTTTTATCTTTAAGAAGGGAGTTATGAATTTCCTAATAGATAAAATTCTTACGAGTTGCAGCACGAGTTTCATGCTAATTGGTTCTATTATATACAGCCTCTACTGAGTTTTTGACACGCGGATAGTTGCAGTTCCTTTTCGGTATATTAATGTATCATTATATGTTTGCCAGTGTACTACTGTCGTAGATATAACTCATATGTAACATATACAGTGTATATTACATTACTAATATTCTCATTTAACATTCTAAGTAAATATGCTTTTCTTAGAAAAGTTTTCGTAAGGAGTGACTTACGACTATAATCGAATGGCGGATTCGAACTATCGCTTGATAAGTTAGTGGTACTTAACAATTAGGATTACTGTCACTTCAAAAAATAAAAGGGTGGGGATGATGATGACTCTCTGTGTGATTCTTTCTTTACAATTATGGAGCTTAAACGATACCTAAAACAGTATTAAAAAGGCATTATTTAACTTGTCCTCCATGGCTCTATACAAACGAACTGAAACGTAGTCTAAAACTACCAGTTGTTAAGGAAATTGAATTCGCGACAGATAGTTGCATCGTAGTCGGTGCTCCCTCGAATTCATAACAACTACGTAATCTTGTCTTCTTTAAATATTACAAGAGTGTTCTACAGTAAAGACTAGATAGTTTTAGTAAAATGCTAAAAAAATTATTAGAAAAATGCAAATATGTATGAACCGGTGGTTCAAATTGAATTGATATTCAAAATATTATGGCGCTAAAATCATCATGAGAAATGTAATATGATGCTAAGAACTACAAGCAGCTAATCGAGGCCAAACCTAATGTTATAATAATATTCACAAACAGTCAGTTTATACGTATTACTCGGTCAGACTGCCTTGTAGATGAAGTGGTCGAAAGCGCAACTGCTGGTAATGTGATCCCGAATTCGTATCACGGGTCGGGCTAAATGTCAGTTGTTGGGTTTTTCTGTCAAAACATTCTCAGTAGCAGCCTAGAGTCAGGAATTTGGCGGTGTTTCACTCCCGTGCCTCCTACCGCACATGAAGCCGGTGTTCCTGATCGTCTACTCACCTGATCTCTCTACGTTCGTATCGGCATGCCATCCCAGTGGACTATGAGGGTGAGGGAATATAGAGTGCACCTGTACTTGCCTTGCGTACACACACGTCCACTACAATCCTGTCCATAGCAGATTGCGAGTCTCTAGTGAGAGTGGTCGCCATGACCGACTTTCTCTCTGGTGGACATTATTCACAAACAAAATAATATTCATATTTACATAAAAACATTCCACTCTTAAATAACATTTTTGTAAGCAAATGACGTGAATTTAACCTAACCCATTTTCTAGATGAGGTAGAAATGTCGTGATATTTCATTTACATTTTATAGGCTTATATGAAAGCTCGCAGTAAATTATACATATTATTCAGTTTCATTTTTGTTTGGATGCTACCTCGTTAGTTATTTTCAACAGCAATTTTGAATTATAATACAAACATTCTATTTTCAATCCGAACTGAACTGCACAGAAACTCTATAAATCTCTATTACTAGGCACACATTTTTATGATAAGGCAGTATTTATTATAAAATTAAAATCACAATATTATTTTAACGGCAGAAGTGCTTACAGTTTTTAATCGATAAATTCAATCTCATTCTTCCTTTCAGTTAGAAATCTTAATTAAGTGTTTACTTATATATCAGTTATATATTAGTACCTAGGTAATATTTAATATTGTAAATTTGAATATTTACTTACGTTAAAACATAGTATATATTCATAAGTTAATATATTTGTTCCAAAAAAATGAATATGCTATCCTAAATAATAATAAAAATATACTTAATAAAAATCGTATAACTATTAACGTATA
Organism: Parnassius mnemosyne; assembly: GCA_963668995.1. Lineage (NCBI taxonomy): Eukaryota > Metazoa > Arthropoda > Insecta > Lepidoptera > Papilionidae > Parnassius > Parnassius mnemosyne. The sequence goes on from CAVLGL010000002.1 coordinate 21,885,122, forward strand.
ATTTCTTGTACTATTATTTATTCTGTGGTATGATGTAAAAAGTATAAAGCAATAATATATTGAAATAGTATACCGCTTGATATAATTTATATTTATTGATTTAATTTCTTTCACAATTCGTTTTCCAATAATTATATGAAGAACTACGTACAAAAACTAAAACCCAAACCACGTGGTTATTTTTTTTTTACTTGAATAGTTGGTAATTATATTATTAATAAAAAAATTAAAAGGCTCTCATAGTCCGATGGGATGGAAAACCGACACAACCGGAGAGAGATTAGGCGCAGGACCAACGGCTTTTAATTACCTAACTCTTTTATATCGGGCATGTCATCCGATGTATTGTTACTAATGGTAAGTTTTCTTGGAATCAGAATTGCGTTATTTACATTTTACTCTCTTTACATTTATTCATATACTAGCTGTGCCCCGCGACATCGGCCGCGTGGAATTTATTACGATTTCATGGATATAAATTATCATTTTTTGCGTGGAACCCTAATTTTGTGTTTGAGTAATGTTACCATTTTATAAATATTGACAAATATTGACATTAATATTTATACGATACTAACGTCACTCAATTGTTTTGCCTTCCTGGAACCCCTCCACTAACACTTAAACTTTATGGTATGTTATAAAAGTTTAAATTGACTTTTAAGTATTTTTACGAATCTTTTGTATGGGAATATAAACTTTAGACTTATTCAGGCAATTTTTTAAATTTTTCTCTCCGTAAGAACCATCTACGTACTTCAGGGAATATTATAAAAAAAGAATTAGCGAAATCGGTTCAGCTGCTCTCGAGATTTGCGCTTAGCAACACATTCAGCGATTCATTTTTATATTATAGATAGATAGAGTAAATTTAGTTTTGATAAAATAATGTTGAATTAAATGGCCTTCTATTAACACACGACATAATGATAATTGACTAAATATTTCTACCTGACGTTTATATTTTGTACAATAGTATTTCAAATACCATATAAAGGTATAATCATTGAACGCTAAATATTAATGATATAATATTTACATATTATTTACAGATGAAAATTATAATTTGATGAAGCGTGTTCCCAAAAATTGTATAATATTTATAAAATAACCTCTCTAAAGTTGACTTTAATTTATAGAAGGTACATGTGAGGACCTAAGCACTATGCTCAATGACCTCAATAGTGTCTCCCAACATATAGGTCTTAAGATGAACATGGACAAAACAAACATCATGTTAAATGTCCATGTCACACCTATGTTGTTGGGAGCATTAAGCTAGAAGTTGTTGACGAGTATGTTAATCTGGGACAAATAATCCGAATAGGAAAATCCAACTTCGACCGAGAGGTCACTCGACGGATTCAACTCGGCTGGGCAGCGCTCGGGAAACTACGACAAATCTTCACGTCAGGTATACCTCAAAACCTGAAAACGAGACTGTACAACCATTGCGTGTTGGCAGTGATAACTTATGGATCTGAGACGTGGTCTTTCAGTGCTGGCCGTATGAGGACGCTCAAGGGTGCTCAGCGAACTATGGAGAGGGCTATGCTCGGAGTTTCTCTGCCTGATAAACTTAGAAATAAGGCTATCCGCAGTAGAAATAGAGTAACCGATATAGCCCAACGGATAAGTAAGCTGAAGTGGCAAGGGGCCGGCCATATAGCTCGAAGAACCGACAACCGATGGGGAAGAAAGGTTCTCGAGTGGCAGCCCCGTACCGGTAGGCGAAGTGTAGGGCGAACCCACTAGATTGAGTGACGACCTGGTTAGACATGCAGGAAGTCGATGGATGCAGGTGGCTCAGGACCGTGCTTTGTGGCATTCCTTGGGGGAGCCTTCCTGCATATATGAATCCTTCAGAGTACACCGTCAATAAATGATGGGGCTACAAGGTTGGTTCATACAATCAGTTTCATAGTATAGTCGTTTGTTACTTTTAGTACCTTGTAAATTATAATGAAAATATATAACATTATTATATAGAGCTGTTAAATAAATCGATTAAGTGAACCGATTCGTAGTACATCTCCAACAGCGTAATTTGTTGGCAGAAATCCAGTTGTTATATGTTGTATTTCATGGTAATGAATTCATGATTTTTCTTACCGCAGCGCTTACTATTAAAATAAGTGAATTTATATTATTTAATCATGTGAGCAAGGATCAGACCATTTAATTATTTCTTATTGAATATAAATATAACGTTCATTATTGTTATTGTCATCTATATTACTGCTTCTTTATAGGCTATTAAAGTCCACTGCTGTACATATGCCCCACCCATAGATTGCCTTATAGAGGGATATTTGCCATAGTTGCCATGCTTGGCAAGCAGTTTAATTTTTATTTTTAGTCATTATTACGAAGTTTCTGTTGGCCATATCCTTATTTGTTTCCCTCTGTTGCCTCTTACGATACCCATGGGATGATTTGGAGTATTGGATATTCTTACACCGCCACTTCACGGTAAATAATATTACAGCTCAACTAACACGTTAAACTAACAAGTTAAATGTTGGACAACTCAGCTGCAAAACACAGCCCTAAGCCATTTACATCCATCGACTTCATGCATAAGTAATCAGGTTGTCACTCCGGGGCGATAGTTGGTTCTTCAAGTTAAATAGCCAGCCTCTCGGCTTTGGGCTTTGTTGGTTACTCTAGTTCTGCTGCAGATATCTTTTTTATAGATTCTATTAGGTAAAATAACCTTACATATCAGTCTTAAATCTACAACACTGGAGATAAAACTTATAATCGTAACATAACAAGAAATAATGTCCCAACTTTTTGATTTTTTTATCTATGAACTGAATTCTACAGCTAAACGTAATTATGCCTCACTTATAGATCATATCATAAGGGGGATATTTGACATAGTTGCTACACTTGACAGGCGTGTTATCATATGCAATATACGCATGAATAAAAATTTATTGTAAAACCTCCTACAAAGTACCCAAGTAAGCGGTGTCTATAAAGATTGCGTTGCAAGGTCACCAGAATCACAACTTTTTCACTCAGTAATACAATGTAGTAATGCTTGTATACATCTCACTACTGAACACAGGCCACCTATAATTTTGATAGTTTCATGAAGTAATTATTCCAATACCTTACATCCATGCGTGTTGGCAGACGTTAAATTTTTTTTATTAATAACACAGTCTATCAAATATCCACTGCTGAACATAGGCCTTCCCCAAAGATTGCCACATAGTGAGGATTTTGAAATAGTTGCCACGCTTGGCAAGCTGGTTGAAAGCCACAATTGTTTTATTATTATAGGTTGTTATTGGGAAGATGCTGATATCTTACATAGTAAGTGAGATATTCCAGATTTTCTTCCATTAACTGTAAATAATTTAAATAAGCATCCGTTTTAAATTGTTCGAGAAAATACAAAGTTAATTTTTAGTAACTAAATAAAACTTCAATAAGTAATAAAAGCATTAGGGCAAAATAAATCTTACTTTGCATTTTCAAATAAGAAAAAGATGAAAGTTCTTAAGTATCCAAAACTTACCACTCAATCCGACTTTAAAACTGTGTCCGAAATTTGTCGAGAGGTGAAGACCGCGAAAATGAATTAAATCATATTATTTAAATACTTAAACTGGATCAGAATTATTCATATTTTGAACGAATGATAAAATATATTTATTTGTTCGTTTTATTCATAAGTATGGCAATTAGCGGATTTCTAAAAAGATTTAAGTGTTTATATTATTATTTGCCATCAACTACATAAAGTCTATTATGATGCATATTGTCTTAATTATACCCATCGGTTGTTGGTCCTCCGAGCCTTGGCACTTTTCCATTTCAACTTACTGAAGCGTTGGGCTATATCGGTTACTCTGGTCGTACAGTGGACTAACCGACAGGTACTTTACAGCCAAGGTCTCTCAGAAAAATATATTTTCAAGTAAGAATGATATACGTGTCTTAAAATGTACCTTAATTTGGTACCCTTGATCTTACTAATGGGTACTTACAACTTAAAATTGAGGAATTAAATATTGATTTTTGTGTTTTAACAAATTAATATTGGTGTATTTGTCTTTTTGACAAAGTCACAGTATCTACGTTGAAGGAAAATAGTAGGTATATAGAAATAAAATGTCTATTTTATGCAGTTTCTCAATTTGTACGTGATATTTATTCTGTAACTTTGGAATTTATAGCTATAATAATAATAAGAAGAATAACTTCATTAGCCGCAAAATGGAGTTTGAGGGTTACTAAGGTTAATAGCTTACTTCCTTCTAAAAGGCCGGCGCTACGCACTTGCAATTCCCCTGATGTTGCACTTGTACATGTGCGGCGGTAGTCACTTACCGTTAGGTGAGCCGTATGCTCATTTGCCCCCGCTCCTATAAAAAAAATACCGGTCAACCTGCATATAGTGATATATATATTTACATATAGAATGTGATGTTCAACTTGCATACGGATATAACCACACGATTACAAATGTAACTGTTTTGCTTACTATATTTAATCTACAATATATTAAATGTATAAGAATAAGTAGATTCATTATAGGATTAATTATTGTTATAATATTACTATCTAGAGCTCTCCGCATGTTACATCGCGCATGTAAGCTCATTCGCTATGTTTACTGTGCAAACTGCTATTATATTGCCATTGGAATGATTCAGTCTTATCACTTTAAATATGTAAGAAAGTATGTACCAAATACAAGCAGATAGTTTTTTAATACTATAAGGATTCGGTTAATATCATGATTACAAAATTGTTTCAAAGAAAGAAAATTAAATAAGGACGTAAGTTTCATTTGTATATATGTTGTTAAGAAAATTATAGTGTACTTATCATAACATTTGATTTCATATCAATTTATCTATTTTAACAGAATTAAAAAAAAACGGGGGGGGGGGGTGATATATGCGTGAGTGTTTTTTAATCTATATTAGGCGATTTCTCGGCAGCAGCTAAACCCATTTTAATTATTATTATTTTTAATTCAATTTGTTGTATTTTAGGGTCGTCTCCATATAAATTTAAAGAAATAAATCCATACCTAAGGGTGGACAAATAGAAAATGGAAATATATCGATAACACAGATTTTAATGTACCTTTGTTACATTGAGCTTGTGATATTCATTTTACCACTTAAAAGGATAAATTAATAATAAGCTTCTGAAGTCATACATACTCGTGATTCTTCGATACTCGTCGACTGACGTTTTAACACCGAATTCAAAAGTTTTTTTTTGTTTTTGTTAAAAGTTTAATTATTGATAAAATATACGAGTAATAACTGCAGTATAAATCTCCAAATCGAATGAATGAATTGTTTGAACTGGAATACTGAAAAAGAATATAAGTTATTAACTTTAACTTAAAACAGAATCGGTAAAAAATAATGATTTAACACACTTGTCCAAAATTTCAATTACAAAACTTGCTTCACAAGCTAAAAGTTCAATTTGGATTAAGTACAATACAATTTAGCTTAGGGATGATACATGTAATATAGACAGGGTTTAGTATAAAATATGATTAGATAAAAAATTATTTAAACGTAAATACCTATTAGTTTTAAAATATTAAAATACAATTTATTTTATTCTTAGGAAAATCGTAACGGTATTGAAAGGAATTCTTAACATCTTTCGTAATATTTTATATTTCATATCTTATATTTTTAAGTGGTATAACCACGCTGTAACGGTATTGGAGCTGCAACACTAGTGAGTTGGCTTGACGAGGAAGCACCATGCTCGAACAGAATATCAGCATATCAGCGAACATGTCATATCATAAAACTGCTGTGTCGCAAGAGAACCTGGTTTTTATTGGTAACAAGGCATTCCATATTAGTCCTCAGGAATAATATCCACTTAAGTTGACTAAGAGCTTGTTTATTGGTATTGGATACTTGTAATAAGGTACTTATAGATTTGTTTGCGTGGTAGAGCCATGCTGAAGCTACATTACTGGTATAGTTGTAGCATGAATGGGTCGGCTCGACCGGGGAAGGAACACCCTCTCACAGAAAACCAGCGTAAAATATCAGCTTATCACTGCTGTGTTTCTTATGGTGAGTGCAGAGAACCGGAAACTCTATTTTACTAGAAAAGAGACATTACATCTTAGTCCTCACGTGTGACAACGCATTTGCATTTTGATTCTTTATTGAGGATAGATGTAGATGTCTATGGGTCACAGCAACTACTTACCATCAGGTGGACAGTGTGCCCGCTTGTCGCCCTTTCCTATAAAAAAAATTAATTCTCGCGTCAAATATGTCAAATGGGGTGATAGGTTCTCTTATACTACTACCATTCTTCGAGCTTTAATGTACATTTATTATTTAATGTAATATAAATAATGGTAAGAAGGTAAGTTAAATTTTAGGGCATGTAAGGAAAACTTCACATCATATTATACAATAATATGTGATTTATAATATTAGGCGTTTTAAAAAATGCATTATGAATACAAAGTAAACAAAAATTAGCAGGAGAAGAAGGCGGTATATTACCTTATTTTTTATGAAGGGTAATAAGGTGTGTGAAAAGTTTCATTCGAAAGCATATTTTTTATTTGTCAAGCAACAAAGCGACGCCGTGCCAAATGAGCTTATCACGTTGGATAATAAGGCACTCCGTAACTTACATTTTGTATACAAAACTGAAAAATATAACCCATATATTATAATGCTCATCGTTTCTTTCTTCTGTTAATTTTATTAATTTCATGATTTTAATGTAAGATTATATTATTATTATAGTATTGAATAAAGAAATCATAATGTGCTTTTATATTACAAACTGAAGAACTATAATCATCATCATCATTACAGCCTTTCACAAATTCACTGCTAAACATAGCCCTTCTGCAAGAAATGCCACACAACAGTTTCGAGCTACCACTTCATCTATTAGAAGGCCACTCTACATTCCGCTTACAAGTACGAGGCTGCAACCAGATAACCTTACTTCCCAATCGATTCTCATTTCTATTAAATGTGTGGCTCGTGAAAACGTTTTATCTTTAAAAAGAGTATTATGAATTTCCTAATAGATAATATTGTTACGAGGTGCAGCGCGAGTTTCATGCTAATTGGTTCTGTAATTTACAACGTTTGCTGAGTTTTTGACACGCGGATAGTTGCAGTTCCTTTTCGGTATATTAATGTATCATTATATGTTTGCCAGTGTACTACTTGTCGTAGATATAACTCATATGTATCATATACAGTATATATGTGTGATTATTTAAAAATAAAACTCCTTTAACATTCTAAGTAAAATGCTTTTGTTAGAAGAGCTTTCGTAAGGAGTGATTTACGATAGTAGTCGAATGTCGGATTCAAACTATTGATTTATAAGTTAGC